>BPLQ01003263.1:360314-746761 GCA_021605075.1 Caerostris darwini
ATGCGCGCTAGGGAGAAAAAGCTAACGGACGTCCTACGGTAACTAACGTACGGTATGCAAAAACTCTCTATTATATCTATCGTTCACTTATTATTTACTCGAATTAAGAAAAATTTAATTTGCACAAATTTATAGGTAAATAAAACTGTTATTGTTCTAATACAGCTGGCAATATAGAGGTTGTACCAAAAGCAAGGGCTGTAACTGTGTTACTCATTTAGTACTACTCAGGGGGCACGTGTAGCTTGAAGATATGCTACGGAAGCGGGTAACACTACTCCCACAATGCTCTCATCTACAACAGCCACAGCACCGCCGGAACTCGAACCCGAAACCTGTGGTACCGAGCGCCAGAGCACAAGCCACTGGGCCATCAGGCCCGGGTTAATAAAACTAATATTGATTATTAAAAATTTCATGAGTTCAGTTAATTGTAGCAAAATATGCAATCCTCTTGTAAACAACCTTGAAGTGACAGAAAAAATAATATATTTCATTTTTGGAATCAACACAGCAAATAACATAAAAATTAGTCATTAAAATTAAATCAATTTCCAAAAAGGATTTTTTTACTTGATTTTGTTATCATCATATATTTGATCAATTCGTATGATATAGAAACACAACTATCATTTAACTTTTAAGTGAATTAGTTAACTTGTAACAATAACAGACATTAGTTTGAAATTCTCATTATTACTAATATAGATATATTCAAATTATTTTTGGAGAAAATGTAAATGAGTTTTTAGTACAAATATTACTTCCCTGAGTACAACACTATTAAAAATAAATGGAATTGTTTATCATAGGTACACAGCTCAAAGCACGCCATTTTTTTTCCACGATATGTCGATGCCCCATTGCACCTGGATATTTTCAAATAAGGAATACTTAGAATAGTGTGAGTAAAAGTGATAAATTAAAGATTTTCTTTCTTTTTTCATTATTACAATGCTTGTATTTTTTCCGGATGCTACGCTAAATTAATTTTAGCTTCCTGTGTTTTACACAAGTGGTTTATCTTAAAGTGAATGCATTTGAATATTTGCACAGATATGCGTCATGATTATCGGCTGAATTGCTTGCTTATCATCTTTTAAGAGAGTCCACATGAAAAGGAAGCTCATGTTTATCTGAAGGTTAAAACTCTTTGAAGTGACTTAAATGTTCCATTTAGAGTCGAGTTTTGCATCATAAAAATTCTAATGTCTCTTTTGAAAGTATTTAATTTTTTTGTGGTTTGCGAGACATATTTGTAAGTATTGTTCATCCTTTTTTAGATGTAATCACGTTTCCATAATTCTTTTATATATTCAGTTTCAGAAGCGATTTATAAACATTTAGTGTATTTTAATAGACAACATATAAATAATTTTATGAACAAAATGATACACTCTCAAATTTTAACTAACCGTTTATAAATATAATTGTGATGAAAAGTAGTTAACTAAGAGTTTATATAAATTTTTAGAAGCTTAAACTAACAAAGAAAAAGAAATTACAATAAATGATTTCGATATTTCTGATTGATATAAATGTTCAATTTGTCAAATGTTTTATGATATAATATTTAATTGATCTGTAAATCTATTGCCATCATTTTTATCAGCAAAATTTTCTACACAAATGTAAAAATATTTTCTTTAATATTGATGCAAGTACGAAAACAATAAACCACATGAAAAGCAAATAAAATTCTCTACATATCAGTAATACACGTGAAAAGCAAATAAAATTCTGATCGATGTAAAATCACAAATACTAAAACAGTAGAATTATTTAGAATTTTATTATTACAATTATTAGAATTGTAAAATTATTCATAGAAAAATTTTATGTGAAGAATTTATTCATTTTCGAACAATACAATTTTATAATACTTGTACTTAAGGCTCGCTAAAAAATGTATGCGTATGTTTTCTTAAAGTAAAAGATGCGGTATTAAGTCTTTCAGCTGTCAAGATGAGAGTACTTTACTGCACGTTATAAATTCTAAAAAAATTCAAATATATCTATAACAACACCCATTTATATCTATTTATAATATTATTTTCATCGAGAAAGATACACAGAAAGTATTTGTTTATTCTGGCTCTCTGTATTCGAGAAAGCGAAAAATGCATTGCCTCAACAACAAAAAATTCCACAAAGGTGCTGGTAGATGACAGAATAATCAGTTCCAATGAATGATTTTTTTACCACGTTGTAATTTGAAAGAACCAACGAGAATGATGAAACACGGGCAAAATATTTCAACTTATTCCTACACCATAGCAACAAAACTTGATTGAATGCAAAACTAAAATAATCTTACTGCGAGCCTTTGTCGAACACTCGATAAATCGGCAGAAAATAAATCTGAATAAATAAGTTATTTCCATTTTCTGGAACGACGTTTCTTCACACAAAAATTTATAGAGCTTTTTCAATGCAAGGAAAGACAAAAGAATCGTGAGGTTGCATAAGACGCGACGTCTCTCTCGAGAAAAGAAGGGAAAGACAAAGATAACAAAAAATAAAGAAGTACTGCCACTATACCGTGACGTCGTGAATATGTGCAAGCAAACAGTGCACTTATGTAAAACTTGTCCTCTCATATTTCGGTCACTCAAGTAATAGTCTTTTGTTTGTCTGTCTTGTAAAATGTGTCAGATTCAATCAGATTGGCCATAAGTCGATGGTGAATTCGCAACTTTCATAGCTTTTTGACCGTAAATGAGCGAAAAATCTTTCCGCTTGGAATTCTTTGTATTTCGCATTCAATTTAAACGACAGATCTTCAAAAGTTAAAAGTACAGTTCCTTGACAACGTCTATAATAGGTATTTATTTCATAAAATTAAGCTGTTGAAATTGAGCTTCTGAGAATTCATTTGAAGACATAAGTCAAATAAATCTATAAAAGAAAGGGTGTTTTCTCTTATTGAAAGAAAGGCTGAGACTTGCCAAATAAATTACGATTCCCTATAAATATTTTTGAAACTTAGTAAATCACAACAAACCTACCAAAAAAAGCATTCAATTTAAATGACTGATCTTCAAAAGTTAATAGTACAGTTGCTTGACAACAGCGATAATAGATATTTATTTCTTAAAATTTAGCTATTGAAATTGAGCTTCTGAGAATTCATTTGAAGACATAAGTCAAATAAATCTATAAAAGCAAGGAAAGAAAAAAGTCGACTGACTGGTGTTTTCTCTTATTGAAAGAAAGGCTGAGACTTGCCAAATAAGTTACCATTCTTTATAAATATTTTTGAAACTTAATAAATCACAGCAAACCTACCGAAAAAGAGAAGACTTAGGACAATGATGAATTTATTTATATGATTATTAGAATTTTTTTTCCGTTTTATAGCAAATCTTTCTGGGAAAATGATGTATAAATAATTGTTGAACAAGCACAATAAAATGATGATAGTGAGTAAGGTTTAAATTGATTTGGTTAAGGCATCCTTAATATGAATAAATTTTATTATTTGGTTCCAATGAATCTACATACAGAATAAAAAAACATTGTCTAAAACATTTTTTTTTCCAATTCATTCTCAAGTGTACTGACTTTACATAAAAAAAATACTTTAAAAAATAAAATTTTAAAGAATAAAAAGTAATAAAGTAAAAAGCAGTAATTTATATTTCTAAACGCGCTATTATTTTCAGAATCTGTTACTCATACATTCTGAGAAAAAGGAATTAATTATTTAGCTATTTTATTAAATAAAACTTATTTCATGGAACTGAAAGAAATAAGGTTACGAAACTGATATACAATTAAAACGAAAAAGAAATTTTTAATAACTCATATCATATTTAAGTGACGATTAATGGTACTAATTAAATGAACAAATATACAATAAATATATATTAAAAATTAATAAACACAGAAATCTCAGATAATTCACATTAGCCTATGAAGTTTCATATTATTACACATACCCAATAAATTTCATATAAAAATTTCTTGCTGAATTTACCAGCTAATAGCCTTCAATAGCCCAGAAATAGCCTTCAAATTTTAAAAAATGATTTATGTTTTTTTTACTTTGGTTTTATCAATGCTCTATATTAAAAACCAAACACAACTTTACGTTAACTACATTACATTAATATTTTTATATTTATTTTACCTGTCAGACACTGGACGATACTTCCTTACCTCATTTAATGCAGCAAAAAACAGAATTATTTTCCCTTAGAATCATTTTCCACTTACATGTAAGCAATTTGAATTCTAGGGAAAACAGTGAAATCAGAAATCGGAAATCAATCGTTGCTATGAATTAGGCTGCTTGAAATATTTATTCGCGTGTTCCAGGTGTAGTTCGTTTATTATGGGATAAGACTCTTAATGGGCGTAGTGCATATATTATGAAACAGGACACTTAATGGACTGCTCCAGGGAAGCATGCCTCGGTTACACAATTGATTTACACCCACGCATGTTTATCTAAACGAAGAAAATTAATAATTTTGGCGAATCTTAAATATTTGCAGTTTGAATTTTAGCCTTTTCTATGGAATAATATGTCTTTAAAAGATGTATGTATTTTCATATTACTTGTATATAAAAATGATTATAATTTTCCCCCAGAATCCAGATTGCTTACATTCAAGTAGAAAATGATTCTACCAGAAAATAATTTTATTCTTTTTGCATTAAATAAGGCTGGTAAATATCGTACAGTGTATGATAGGTATAATAAATGTAAAATTATTCAAAGTAATGATAGGATCAAAATTGTGGAGCAATTTGATATCAAAATTGTAAAGCAATCATAAGATCATAATTTTGCAGCAATGATATCAAAAGTGTGGAGAAATGATATCAAAATTGTGAAGCAATGATTAGATCAAAATTGTGGAACAATGATAAGATCAAAATTAAAAAGCACAAACTTAAAGGAAATTTGAACGCCATTAATAAAGCTGCCAAAAATTCATTTAAATTTCATCGGGTAAAATTATACTCTTAAATAACTAATTAGTAATTAATTTTAGGAAAATATCAATGAAAATTAGTTCTAAAGAATTAAAAAATGTAAATTTATTATTTAACCACTTAAAATGCCAGGTAAGTTTTTGAAAATTAAAAAAATATATATATATAGTAATCAAACAGTAAAAATATTTATACAGTTTCTTTTATTTCCAAATTGATAATTTCGAAATCACAATAAAATGACATAATGTTCTTATAGATAAAAGGAATAGCAACATTATTTTTACTACTAACATAAACTATTAATAATTAATTATTAAATTCAGTACTATTTAATGTTTTAATAAATTGTTATAACTGTTAACTTTTCATATTTTTTAAAATTAAGTATAAAAGGTGAAATTTTCTTAAATACACTTATAAATTAATAAAGATCAATCAATCAACTTGTTTATTTTTCATTATTTAAATTGTTTATTCAGTAACTGTAAAACTCAAACTTTTCGAATTACAAAACTAATTAAAAGAAATGTAGTCCCTAATTTATTTTCCCTTTTAGTATTAAAATCCCATAATTTCTTCTTTACTAAGAAGAAATTATGGGATTTTAAGATTTATTGTTCATTAGAACACTCTTCAGTAATTTCTCATTCATGAAACAATTTTCCCGAAATAAACAACCTTTCAAAAACATTTGCTAAAGATTTATTAAAACATATTAATTTTGGATGCAAGAGATGCATTTAAATAAATCTTAGAATGGTAGAGTACGCCATTGATGCAATAAAGACGCTTTACTGCAAGGAAAATGTTTCGGAGAAATCGATCGATATTGCTTCAACAAACTTGTCTTAAAAGGATACAACTCGGCGTTCCATTAAAAGTAAACACACTCCATGATAAACATTTATCGATTTTGTGTTCACTGAGATGCTACTCTTATTTTCGAAATGCTTTCATAAATGCTACTCTGATTTCAAAATTTATTTAGAAATTTTTTCTGGCTTTCGCATTTAATTTACAAGATCATTTTTAAAAGTTTCTGTTGGATGTATTTATAATCAACTGACAAAAAACAGGAAATTATGTTTTAGCTCTACTAAAATAAAACAAAGTGCTCTAATTTGAATTAATTGCAAAGGTGAAATTACATTATTACATTTATTTGAATATGGATGCTGAAATTTAGTTGCGATTTAATTTTATATTCTAAAATATTTTAATCAATAGCAGTTGAATAATATTTTACAAATGCCAATTTAAAAATAACTCTTTGAAAATTGGCCCATAAAATGACAAACAATTTGCAAAACTTCAATACAAAAGTTATATATACAATTTTTTTATAATTTAATTATAATATCATACATATTATGGGGTTGTGCAAATTATTTCTTACCCTATCGAATATTCGTATTCATTTCATAGTTGGGTTGAAAAATCAGACATTTGTAGAATATGTCTTCAGGATGGCAGAAATACTATGTTTTATTTTTAATACATCTGACTCTTGATATTGCTCGTTACTCGGTATTTTTCTATGTACATATATGTATATAAATATATAACATCTGCTATATAGAATTTAGACAATATAACTACAAAAATCTATTGAAATTTTTAAATAAAAATAATGAAAAAAAAAAAAAATCTTAAGATTTTAGTGCGTTAGAAGTCGCTGCCTCAAGTTAAATTACTTCAAATATTATGAAAATACTTAAGAAACATCATAGGGTCTACAATATCTTTTGTGGAATGGAAACATAAATATGGATGAAAGACAATTATTTAGTTTGATTTCTCTGGGGTAACTGACTCTAGATAACGCTAGATCGAAAATTATTTCAACATTCAACCCCGCTCCCAATTTTTATCTCTTGGTTTGATGAACCTACTTTATTCTTGCCATCATTATTGTACATAAGTACAATTTCACCCACATCATTCCAAAACCGGAGAGACCATCTCTGCTCTGGGCTCAATGATGTTGTGTGGTATACTAGTAGTTGTATATAACACTAGTCAACTAACCCAAGTGTTTTTCCATAAGCATGAATTAAATTTTAAAAGGTTACCCATTAAAAATTATATTTATTATAGAAATTTGTTAGCATTAACTGCTAGTTAAGAAATTGTTTGCATAACATTTTTATTAAAAATGTCATTCACTGTAACAAATGCTTGTCTGTAAATATTTTCAAGGTTGCGCATTTAACAGACTTCTTTGTCATTTAAGCGCCTTTACTTATCGACCAGCGTTCTGCGAAATTCATTTATCAGTGTTCTCGAGGATCATACACAGAATGAAGCTCCTTATAAAAGTAAATCAAGAGGATTTATATCTTGATGTTGTCCAAATTTTTATATAAATATTTTAGGCCTTGTATTCAACATATAATGCAGGCCACCACATTCTAAGAAGATTTTGATAGTGACTGAAGTGTTAATGAAAGATGGATATTTAAGTTCTTTGATTTTGGAGTCCTTTTACTTGATAAAAAAAATCACAGTTTTTAAAAATTTTTATTCAGCGTACTACATTATTAATTCAGATATACTTACATAGTATAATAGTTACACTTCGGCTATATAGTGGTTATACGTTATGTCAGTGGTAGCACCTTTTATATTATTTAGAGGCAAAAGTAATCAACAAGAAGAGTTTAAGATTATCAAATAAATTCACTAATATACATTAATTACAAGGTATTTTTTAATGATTCATCCGTTTCCAAAAATACTTGGAGAGCTCAAAAAGGTCTTTAGAGTTAAGGTAGATAATTATTATTAAAACATTAAAATGATTTAGTAGTCTATCATTAAGTTTATTGTTGAATTAGTTATAGGTAAATGTATGCTAATAGTGCTTAAAAAATCATATAAATATTAGTTTTTTATCAAAACAGATAAACAAAATATTTACTTAATAAATTTATTTGACAATTTTTTTGGCAGAATTCAAAGCAAAATCCTTAGCAAGCAGATATTAAGAGATAGAATAATTATAAGATCATCTACATTAACATTTAAAACATCCCTTTTAATTAGACGTTAAAATTTTATTCATTTTAATGAGAACTAACATTAATAAGAACTATTGTTCATTATACCTTTTTCAAACTGAACTCTCCAAGATTGAATTAGATTCTATAATTTTTACTATACAAGCAATAATATAAATGAAACATTTTCTTAGTGGTTGACTAGAAATGCTTTTGTTTCTAATTTCAAATAAACACAATAGAGGAAAATTGTAATAAAACAATTATTAATAATTGTAATAAACAGTAAAGAAAATCGACGTTTGCCTTCAATTTTTTTTCACGTACTATTTATAAACGTTTGTATAAGTGTTAAAAATTAAAATATTCAGTAAATGATATAGGTTTGTTTTGTAACTTTAATTGCTAGTTTGTGCTAATAATTAGATCAATTAAATTTTGACAATTTCAAAAAGAAACGCTTAAAGTTAGATAATTATTCAAAAAAATTACAGGAACTCTTCTTTTTAGATAATAGATGATTGATTCATTTTTTTATATAATAGATAATTAATTCATTTTTAGATAATATATAAGTTTATTTGTAGATAATAAATAATTAATTAATTAATTTGATAATATATAAGTTTATTTTTAGATAATATATAATTAATTCAATTTTAGATAATCGACAATTAATTCATTTTTTAAATGTGTGTTTTAGATAATCGATGATTACATGTATTTTTTAGATAAAAGATATCCCAGACCATGGAAAAAGGTTGCCAGGGCCTCGGAAGGTTGATCCGCAGGAGGTATTTTATTTCCCTCCTACCACCCATCGGAGACCGATGGAGGCATCCTCCGATTCGCCGCCCTCTAGGGGTTACATGAATACCATCCATCCCCATATTCATTCAGATACAAGAATTGTTTGTTACGCTGATGATATTACAATCTGACACACTCATAGAGATATTACAACTTCTCAGAAGGCCCTAAACGTCACTTTGAAGGACATTGCTATTTGGGCAAAGGATCTTAAACTATTTATCAATGCGGACAAGACCAATTTTTGTGTCTTTTCTACTGATAGAAAACACAGGGGTACATTTAATTTAGATTTCAAGATCAACGATTCTCCCATTAAGAGGATTGACTTCCCCACCTATCTAGGCATTATACTTTCCTAACACCTAAGCACATTCTAGAGTGCCCAGCACTCACTCCTCCAGCAATTGACTATGGTGCCAATCGAGGCCAACTTAAGAGAAGCCCTGTATAGTGAAGCGGCGCCGTTGCTAGCGCCGCTAAGACTTTTGACTTGATCTAACTTTAATAATAATATTTTAAATCCATGGACACGATAACAACAACAACATATAAAAGATAATGCCTTTTTTAGATAATTTAATGGAAGATAATTTAAGTAAGTTTTGAAGTTCAAAAGAAATACACGCAGAATTCCTGATTCTATATTAAGAATTAAAATTAAATTTTGCTGAATAAATAACAATACTTCGACAATATCGTTCATTCTTTTATTCAGTAAAAATACATCTTCTGATGGAAGTAGTTTAGTTTAATTTTTCTTTACTATATTGCAGAAAATAAAGTTACGAGATCTTTTAAGCATATTTATATAACATCAATTGAGTATTTTTAAATATTTTTTACAGATTATTACATATTTCAGAACTTGAAAAAAAAAATTTGTTTGACTGCAAATAATGTTTAACTGCAAATGAAATAATGAAATAATGTTTAACTGCAATTTTGAAGAATGCAAATTTATGGAATTTTGTGTATAATCTATAAGGCAAAATTTTAGTTTTAAAAAGATTAAGGATCAATATCGATTCTTAACACATATAAATATTTTAAAAGTAAGATTAACAACTTTTTTATTGAGAAAGAATTTAATAGTCTTTAAAACATTAAAGAAAAAATAAAACTAAAATAGTATAATAGATATTCTGTATTTTTCAAATAAATATTTTCAACAAAATCATACTTCAAAAATTCTAATAGACCCCTAGATTTTAAGTAGAGTTTTTCTAGTAAGACTTAAAGGTCATCATTCAAGTTTCTAAGCTACAAAGTTCAGAATTTCTAGGTAATTTTATCTGTTTTCCAACAATTTACTCAGAATTTCAAAACAACCATATGTTCATGAAAAGATTATGTTTATCGTCCTATCGCATATTCGCGAGATATTGAGCAGGAACAGTTTAACATTTTATCAAATCACATGTGTAGGATATAAATAAATAGGCTGAAAATTATGTTACATATATATTTACATTTCTTGTCAAGGTTCAGTTACTTTTCAAGATTATTCTCTTAACATAACCTCCTAAATTTAAAAATAGGTAATCATTGGATCTTTACTTTTAAATAAATATTCTTTCATGCAAATTTAGCACCTTTAAACCGCTTGGATATTGCATAGTTATTTGATATGTTTTTAGTCATTAACATTTTTAAAACTAAAATATACATATTGAGTATCCATGCCTTTGATGATTATATTCTAAAATAAAGCTAATTTATGTGCTAATATTAATAATGATTAGCGCAGTAGTAATGTGAGCTGTTAGTGTTGAGGAGAACTGAAATTGAAATCACCATATGGTGTACGTTACGGTCTTTTCGTTCAGAAACGAGAAGACTAGATATTAGTTGGATAGCTTCAGTATAAATAAAGCTGATTTATGTGCTAATATTAATAAAGCTTAGCATAATAGTAATGTGAGCAAGTAGTATTGAGGAGAACTGACGTTGAAATCCACAGGTGATGTACATTGCAGTGTTTGCTTTCAGAAACGAAAAGACTCGATGTCGATTGGATAGCTTGAGTATAAATAAAGCTAATTTATTATGTATTTACTAATGCTTAGTGTAGTAGTAATGCGAGCAGTTAGTGCTGAGGATAACTGATATTGAAATCCACAGGTGTTGAGCTTGGCAGTTCTTGCTTTTAGAAACTAGAAGACTCGATGGCGATTGGATAGCGTGTGTGTTTCGCATCGTCAGAATATTTTATGGAAGTTTTCCCTCATACGACACACAAATAAGAAGAGATTATTCTTTGAAAACGTTAATTAAAATGGACTACTCGAGGAATACATTAGATCCATGATTTAATAAATAATGAAAACATTAGTATGTGTGTGTTCACTGATTAAGGATAAAGACAAATTGAGATAATCAGGGAAATATGAACTAAAATCAAATGCTAATTATTGATATCAGTTAAAACTTATAAATATTAATATATACATACATATATATATAATTTTCACCTCAATGTTCGAATACGGGATTTTAGGAAGTATAGTTAAGATTTCATAATGGATCATAATGGAGCGATACAAAAGGAGTTTCAATAATTAACAAGTTTTGTTTCAAAACTGAAGTGTGCAAATTCGGTAGTGAAGAATTTCATGTAGATTGTTAATGGGAGAGTAACATACTAATAATTCATTACGCTACGTTATTTTCAAGTCACCTAATGTACCTGAATTTATTTAAAACATTCACAAAAGTATATAATTTTTGTTTTATAGTTCACTTATAGTCCTAGTAGTACTTGTTAAAACTTTAATTTAATTGCAAAAATTAATTTTTCTGATTCATATGAAAGTGAAAAAACACAGATTAAGTTCACATAACTCCTAGTACGATTTCCCCTCCCTCTCTTTTTTGTCACGGGTTGATTGACATTCAGATCATTGATCAAGATTATCCATCAATTTAAGATCATTGATCAAGATCCTCCCTCAATGATTTTCTAAAAGATCATTGATCAAGATCATCCAATGATAGGTCTTAAGATCATTGATCAAGATCATCCAATGATAGGTCTTAAGATCATTGATCAATGATCAATGGGAAGCTTTAAGATCATCCATCATTGATAGGTCCTAAGCTCAGTGATCAATATCATACATCATCGGTAGGCTTTAAGATCATTGATAAAGATAATGGATAATTGATTGGCTTTAAAAGTGTTGATCAAAAACATCCAGCATTGATTGGCTTTAAAAGTGTTGATAAAAAAAAACCAGCATTGATTGGCTTCTAATAATAAAAATAAACAGAATGCTACGACAAATAAAAAAAACCTCAATGCTTTTCTTATATAATAACTGAGTCTAAAGACAACATATGAAAAATAAATTATATTAGAAAAATTTGTTATGAAATCATTTCTGGAAATCTAAAAAAGTATTTTTAATTACATCTGATAAGGTCAATTTTCATTGGCTGAACTTTTCAATATGTTTTGAAATGTTTAGCAATCATTGACTTATATTTATATCATAATCACTATCAAACTTACAAAAGAAAATTTCTATTAAGTGTGTTATTATACATGTCTAAAAGAAATTCAGAGAATTCATTCAAAGAAGTTTCTTGCGAAACAATTTTGAGAAACTGAATTTGTGCCTCTAATTACCCCTGAAAAGAATAGGTTTCATCACCTGAACTTTTGAATGTTTGCCAAAAAACAATTTTTGGTATTTTACAATTGAACGTGGAATCATCAATGAAGGCTTGTAATATGAAGTAACGCGAGTATAAAGGAAGAACTCCTTAAAGAAATTCAAAAAATTGCATTGAAAACACATTATCTGAAAACTCAGAAACATTCCAGTAGCTCTAACGAAGGCCATAATGTAAATCACAGTTTTGGCATGTATATCTAAAATATAGCAGCCATTTGTCATCAATACTTATAAATGCAAGGGTTTTTTTTATCAAGTGACTATATTTTAAAAGAAATAAACTAAATTCGATTTTTCGTTTATTTTAAAATAAATATATAGTAACATTTTAGAAGGACTGTTAAATAGCATTGATTTCTCTGAAAAAGATTTAGTTTATCAGTTCAACCTTCTATATATATTTTAAAAAAGAAAGTCTGGAGGCATATGTATCAGTAGTTCAGTAAATATTATGCCAGCACATAGGCGTTATGAAAGATAAAGTTTTCAAAATAAAAGTCTCTTCGCTATTATAAATGCACACATCAGAAGGAAAAATACCCTTAAAAACTGAAATATAGATCCCATTCTTGATTGCATTAAAAAGCATTGTAAAATTCTAATTGTTTTTAAAAAATACCCTCAGATTCTAAACGTTCTTCTTCAAGCAATTCTTGCTGGGAAAAGTTCATAAAAAAGACCAAGAGCATTTCTCACTCAGGAATTTGACACTTTCCCCAAATTCATATGACGGAACGAATAGTCATTGTGAATCTGAGCTTGATAACGAATAGTCATTGTGAATCTGAGCTTGACTCTTAATTTCTTTTTTATCTCTACGATGAGCATATGATATTTTACCTATGATACTATTTAACCGTCTTCTCTCTTATGTTCACCTAATCGGCAGAACCAATTTTATTTTTATTTTTTAGCAATTTTTATTTTTATATTCAATTATCTTGTATCATTTTAAATTTTTGCTGGCATAGTGCTCCGATTCCTAATTGTTTCCTTATTTTTTCTTCTACTTTTCTTCTTTTATTTTTTCAAGTTAAATTTTTTTTTTCGAAAGGGATTGTTCAATTAAATTTTATCCACTTTTTTTAGCTGGTGTATTTATCGTAATTTATAATTTAACTTTATTAATTATTAAATTGATTGCTGCAATGGTACTCCAAAAGGAAACGTTCGTTGCTTGTTGCTCATAGGCGTTATGAAAGAAATCAAGGTGTTTGCAAATTATTAATAGAGTATATTTTTACATATTCTAAAAAAATAGAATCGGAAAAAGAAATTCCTAAAATACATTTCTGGTAGTCGTAATAAGCAACTATGAGGTTTTGCAGTTAATTGGAAAAGCACTAGTCTCTCAATTCGCTTGGATAAGTGGTGGTAAGAAGGAAGATAGTGGGTATGCTATAAATGAAAGAAATAAAAAGAAGAATATCGTTGCTTCTCATATAACACAAAGTTGCAATCAAGACTGTAATAGAGTAAAAGAAATCCAATCTGATCTATTCCCTAGAATAAGTGTTACTAATAACATCATTGTTTTCAGCTTTTTTTTTTTGCCGCGAGCTGATCTGGGCTATCAGGTAGTAGCTCAAATTCTTGACAATTGGAGGCTTGATTTTTTCCTATTGGTTGCCGTCAGTTTTATTTCTATTTATAATTAAATGAATATTGCTTAATAATTTAATAATAAAAACTCAAAGCAAGTCATTGCAGGATGGCTATAGGAATAATTAAGTATCTTTTTAGGAAACACCAACAAATATCGATTATCATTTGCTCATCTTCTCGACATGTGACAGCAAAGCAAGGTAATGGAGGAGGGGCTAAGCTGTACTTGCTAAGAAGTTAGACAGTCATTAGCCATCCCGTTCTATCACGCAGTTCACCTATATCTTTTATTAGAAATCAAAATGCCTTTGATAGTACACAATTTTTCTCCTGTCAATGCTGAGTTGCCATTAGCTGTCGCCTCTAATATAGAACTTCTAGAAAACCAAGGCTATTTAAGATCGCTAATCAAGATGTTTCATCAATGATAGGCTTTAAGATCATTGGTGAAGATCCTACATCAATGATTTCCTAAAAGATCATTGATCAAGATCATCCAATGATAGGTCTTAAGATCATTGATACACATCAGTGGTAAGCTTTAAGATCATCCATCATTGATAGGTCTTAAGATCATTCATCAATATTATACATCATTGGTAGGCATTAAGATCATTGCTCAAGATAATTGATAACTAATAGGGCTTTAAGAGCGTTGATCAAAATCATCCATCATTGGTAGGCATTAAGATAATTGCTCAAGATAATTGATAATTAATAGGCTTTAAGAGCGTTGATCAAAATCATCCATCACTGATAGGCTTCTATCACACAAACAAATTTAAAAAAAACTCAATGCTTTTTTAATATAATAATTGAGTCTAAAGACAAAATTTGTAAAATAAACTGTATTAGAAAGATGCATTATGAAATCATTTCTGGACATCTGAAAAGTGTTTTTAATTACATCTGATAAGGTCAATTTTCATTGGCTGAACTTTTCAATATGTTTCGAAGTGTTTAGCAATCATTGATGTATATTTATGTCATAGTCGCTCAAAAAATTTCATTGAAGGGCGGCTTTTTGGAGTAATTAACTATATTTTTAGGAAATACTAACAAATATCGATTATACTCAAATATTAATTATCATCTGCTCGACACGTGGGAAAAAAACAGGGTAAAAGTGGACGGTTGGTAGTTGTCAAGAAGTTGAACGGTCATTAGTCATCCCATACTATCACGCAGTCAGTACAATTTGAAAGAAAGAGGTTCGTCTATATCTTTTATTAGAAATCAAAATGCCAGTGATAACACACATTTTTTTCCTGCACATGTTGAGTTGCCATTAACAGTCACCTCTGATATAGGGCTTCTAGAAAATCAAGGCTGTTGTAATTGATTAAACATAATGTAACTCAAATAATTGAACCAAATGGTTGGTTTTAAATACTAAGGCATCTTTTCGAAATACTAAACAATGTAATTTATTTCGCTAATAAAACGTTTCGACATATGTCAAAAAATGTTTCTTGGCACAGGCATCAATTCTGACTTAAATTTAGTTTATAAATGTGGTAAAAAATGAGGTTTATAACATCGAAACACGTAAGCATAGAAACAATTTTCGAAGAAAATCAGAAATTTTATTAAAAAGCTACCATAGGAAAACATTTAATCATAAACTCCAGGAAAAACCTTTAAAAAATGTTATTAATAATCTCCATCCTCATTATTTTATTTTTCCGCATGTTGAGAATCTCTTACATACAGGCTATTAGAAAAATCTACACTCTTGCAATTAAATAAATGAGTATTATAATATATTCTAAAAGAAAGTAAAAAAATGCCACGGAAAAAATGTTTCTGAAATACATGATTACATTTTGAGAGTCGAAACAGGTGGCATTAATTATATTGGAAAAACATAGGTTTCGTCTGCTCAATTTTTCGGCACGTGTCAAAACGAAAAAAGAAAGAAAAAATTAGGGCGAGTGGAGCGAATCGAAAAGTTTTATGCTTTCCATTATCCAAAAATTAAGATAAAAATTAAGCTGTAAGGAAATAAAAAAGCATATATTAATATTTTAAATCAAATTTTTAAAACATTTTTTATCAATTTTTGTTAATTATCCACATTACATTACGGGAGCGATAACAAGAACCTTTGTTTATTTTGAAAAAGCAATGTTTAGTCTGTTCAAATGTTCAACAAGCGTCAGAAAAAAAGTAGAGGGTGAGAAAATTACAGCGCGTGTTGAGAAGTTCAGTTGGCATTTGTCATATGCTCTGACATAAACAACGAGATAAAAAACCAAGATTGCTACAATGATTTACAAGGGTTAGAACTTGAATAGTAGCTATTATTTATTCTCTACTGATACTGAAAAAGATACATGTTTCAAAGTTTTACTTTCAGAAGTGGATAGTCATCAGTTTTATGTGCAATAATGTGAAAGTCATAAAATAACTTGTGGAATTAATAGCTTCAGATGAATTGTCGATCGCCTGATGTATCTGTGGGACTGTTCTGAATCTTTAATTTTTGAAATTCGGGTTATTTTCAAACAGTTGAGGATATTCATTCATTCTGTATTAATTGCACTCATTTTGCTTCAGAAATATTTAGGCAATTTTAAAATAGAACGTCAACTGTCTGTTCAATAGAGCACTTTTTATCATTTGACATTTTGTGCATTTACATAAACTTGAGGGCTCTGTTTAATACATTTTATATACACATCTAAAAAGCATTCATAGGTTCATTTCATATTCAATTGCTCAGAGCATCAGTATAAGACGCAAAGTTGGGGAGTTGGAAGCAAGGAGTCGGGTGTCAGAGTCAAAAATCGATAATAAAATCCGACTTCCAACTCTTTTATAAAAAATTATTACTGCTATATTTTTTTTTAATTCTGGGAACTCTCCGAGTGGACGTACTTGTTTCTAAACACCAAATTTACGTGAGCTTGGTGATTGTCAAGGGCGGTAAGTAATTCAACAAGGTAATCATTGAACCTTATGAAGGAGGGTTGTATTTATGGAAACCCTACTGGCCCATCAAGATTTGATAGAAAATGGACATTTAGAAGAGAAAAGAAAATGATTTATATAAAAATTGGACATGTGATGAGCCATTTCAATGTTGTTAATAAAATGTACCATTTTCTTTTGTTGCCTTAAGCTATTCTATAATACTTTGGTACCTGCTAATTTAGTACAGTTATTCTTCTAAAATTTATATATATATATTTTATTTTAAGTAAATGTAGGGTACTAGGATATCTTTTAAGTTAATGCTAATATACTAAAATAAAATTTTTGTCATAAATACATTAATTGCAATAAATGCTTTGTTAGTCAGAAAGAAGTGGTAATAGATGTTTTATTTGAATTCATAATAAAGACTTTATTGGTGATATTTTTCTACATAAATCAATAAAAAACCATAGTAGTAATTATTAATTATTTATTATTAATCATTAATTAGCAATTATTAACCATTGTAGCAAATCATTATGGTAAAGAGTTCGGAATAGGGAATTCGGAGTCAGTATAAAATAAAAAATTCGGTTCAGAAATTGGAAAATTGTTGGATGACTCTTTATTTCCTATTAAAACGATTTTTTTATCCATTGACATGCAAATGACATAGAAAAGAAGAATTTATGAGAAAAAGTTGGTATATAGCTAATGGAAGTTAAGTGACATTACTTGATTCAATTGAATAACATCTCTACAGTAGTATTATCCCCAGAAAAATTCCAACCTTAGTGCATGTATATTAAGACCAAATTTCTTAAATTAAAGGAATCGTGCTAAAAATATTTTGTAGAAACAGTCAGAAACCTTTGTAAGGCTTAGTTTCAGCCAATGCTAACCTTTCTCCATCCCTAAACACAGAAGAAAAAAATCATTTGGCACGTGTCGAAAAATAAAACTGTGAATGGTTGTTGAACTGTCACAGGGGCACGCAAACATGAAAAACAAAGCTGTTGCAATAAAAAAGTGTGAAGAAGAAAAAAAACAAAAAAAAAACGTACAAAAAGTTCAGAGAAATCGACTGAAAAAATATATTAAGGATAATCAGTAAGCATTTTGTGGTTCTTAACAAATGATTTTCAAATGTAATCTCTTACCTATGTTTTGACCTATAAATATCTTAACACGTGGAATAAGAAATATCTAAGTGTACTTTAATAACAATTCGTAGAAATTTTAAAATCGTGTACGAATAAGATTTGAGAATTCTATCAAATGTCATTTATTGCATTTAAAAAGCATAGATTTCTTCAATTTCTGGGCACAAATATAAGCAATAAAATATATTCTAACCTCTAAAAGAAATTTAAAAAAAACTATGTGAAAAAGTGCTTTCGAAATACTCGGAAGAAGCTCTAATATGTATCGATGATTCCATCGGAAAAGCGTAAGTTTCGAAACGAGTGTTTTAATTACTTCTCTTGTTTGTTTAAAAGGAAGGCAATTACCGCTTTGTTTCCGAGAACTGAAACCTTTGAAATAGCAAAACACAAATGATTGACTGTACTGGTGTCAAAAAAACCTTGGCATATTTTTTTCCTGTGTATTTCAACAAATTGCTTTTACAGTAAGAACTTTGTATGGTTTCAGTGTAAAAAAACTTACCACAACTTTAATTAAAGCATATTGAATTTGTTCTAAAGTTTACTAACTTTCACTTCCGTTTTTGTGAGATCTCTGTTTTACCGATTTCGGTTTTCGTGGAATGAATTTACCATATAAATTCTCACAAACTTGTAAAAAAAAAGGCGTATTTTATATATAATACTTTTGTGGCGTATTTATTTTTTGGGGGAGAAAGGCTGTTTATTGTAACTTTTTTATTGTGCTTTTACAGATTAATTAAATTTTATTAATAGTTAGCAATATAATATTTAAAATAATATTATAAGATACCAGAAAAAACCTTTTATTTAGAAGTATTTTTTATTATTTGTTATGCTGGTAAAACTATCGATAAACAACATGACAACAAACATCAAAAACGTAAAAAATAAAATAAATAAATCCGAAATTTTTTAAAAAACGTTTTGCTTTTATTATAGATAAACAGTTTTAATAATTCAAATTTTTCGTGTTAGCTTTCATTTCATAATCTATTCATATAAAAGTACACGTTTCGTTACAGCTAACTTATCTAAAGTTAGACAAAAGGATAATGGTATCAGGAGGTTCATTTGTGTCATTTCATTGTCTCTCTATTGAAATTAATTATCAACTGAGATATATTTATAGGTCAGATGAAATTGATAAAGTTTATCTTCTTTTTTCATGATTTCATAGTCGCTTTAATTTAATTCTTTCACTTGTTACGGAAATATTTATCTGCATTCCATGCATTCCAACTTCTCCGGGACTTTTTTATTTTCCAATTTTGTTTAAAGAGTTTCAAGAGGGTGTTTATGATACTGTTACATCGTTTTCCTCTTTATTTTGCAAAAGCCTTTTATTTTTTCTTTCTGCTTTACATACTTATGCTTTAAAAATATGTATGCTAAAAAAATATATATAACGAACAATATATAAAATATTTATGTGTACTATTGTTCGGAAAATAAATCTACATTATTCTCGCTTATTATATCGAACCCAAATGGCGCCTCATTATCACAAATAAACTACCTTATATTAATCTGAAAACATGGAAATAGTTTTTAATAAGCATTCACTTTAATTATCATCATTTACAAAGTATTTCCCAGTTATACAAAAAAATAGTGTATACCAGAAGAAGAGAAGACTATGAATATTTTTTTTCAAACAACTATGAATATTTTTTTATTACCAAGGGTACAACTGGGGACCTGTTACACTGCACCTACATTTTCCCGCCATGTTGGAAAGCAGACCCTCAGGGATAGCATTTATACGATTAGGAGCACCCCCAGGGATTGCATATTTTTTTTTCAATCACTAGTTTTCGAATACCGGCATTTTGACCTCAGTCTTCGTAGATAGAAAGGCAGATATGTAGATGCCATAACAATATCCAGAGTGCACCCTGGGCCAGCTACATCGCATCCATATTTTGCAACCATATTGTGAAGAACACACCCAGGGAGGACATTTAGGAGTTCGAACCATCCTCCTCTTACTCTCTTTTTTTAAAAATAAAACGACTTTCCAGCTAAGGATTTGTTGTGCTCTGCGACGGCGTGAACATCGAAGCTTGTGATTGATCTTTATATCGGGTTTCGAACCTGGCTTCCCTAGTCCGGAAACATAACTCACTGTCCACCAGACCAACTCGCTCCCATTTTTATAAACAGTAGTCTATACAAAAAGTTTAAAAAACTTACTTTTGAAATACTATGATGTATATATGAAAGCAACATATTTTTGTAATATAAACATACAACATACAACAACATATAAATTTTAAAAAAAATTTAATTATCGAAGCTTTGTATACACGTGAATAAGAAATTCTATATAGTAAGCCACAAAACATATATTTGTTCTATGAAGTCAAATCTGAAACCAGATATTTCTGAATAATTTAGAGATGTCTTTTTGATATTTCATCATGTTTTAAAAAATATTTTTTAAAGCATGCCATGGATTTTAGTGAATTTATTATTTTAATACATGATTTTATTCATACAAATTAGTTGAAAAAATATAGTTTAGCAGCTGCTTTAATTAATATTGAATTCTTAATAAAAATATTGACATTCATATGTTATTTTTAGGAAATAAAATAAAATGGTAAAACTTCTATGGTCGTATATTTCTGAAAAACTACAGTAGGGCAATACAGTTTTTCTCTCTTAATGCGTGTGTTTGTTGAAATATCTAACGAAGCGAAAATATACGAAAACAACAGCGGAGGAGCATCTAATGAAAGTATAGTTATAGTATAGAAACTTATAAAACTTTATAGTATAGAAAGTATCGAACTTTTCTTTTCCTAAAGAACACTCATCGAGCTTTCTTCAATTTAATTTTTTCGTATAATTGAAGTATTAAAGGATTAATTAGAAAACTATATTACAGTTAGACTACAGTTTAAAGTTGATTTCAAATTTAAATAAACGTAAGAATTAAAAAGGGTTCAGTGAATTGTATTTGTTCCCAAATGGAAAATTTTTAATATGTATACACATTTATGGAAATTACATTTCAGCATTATACTTGCACTTTGTATGGAAATGCCGTTAAAAATCTTTTTTAATTAATTTTGTTTGTTTTTTTTCTATTTTTTCTATTGAAAGTGTTTTTTTAATCCAAATATTTTAGAATTTCTTCCATAAACTATATTTGGGCAGGTTTTTCATTCGACACGGTATCGATCTCAAAATAAAAAAAAAATCATCAGCATTCGACAAAATAACAGAAGGAAAGAAAAAACAATTATGGGATAATTTCTTTCTTTAATGATAGTTTGGAAAGTTTTAGTTTGGTTTTAATGCTGGTAGATATGAATTGATATGCTGATTTACTGTCCTTTACCAACCTTAAAATCTAACATACATTCACAAATTTTATTTAAAATAATAATTACTATTTGTTAAATAATTTCTATACAGAACCAAATATTTCAAAGCTTAAACATTTTTTAGACATTCGTTTTTGCGTACATGCAATCATGTCTTATTCAAGAATATAGTTTGCTGCTATATAAGAAATATAACCACATAGTCACTGTTATAAATACATTTCCTCATTTTTGAAAAATATATTTCTTGGCATAAAGAATAAAAAAATAAATAGAATACCGATCATAATTTGGCAAAACAACGAAATGAAAGATAAAAAAGTTTTGCATGTATTGCTTTCCATATTATCATTATAAAATTATTAAAACAAAATATTCGTAAATTTTGAAATCTAGATTTTTACTGATTTACTGTCAATTAACCTACTGAAACTTTTTATAGCGACAGTTTTCAATTAAATATGGGACACAGAATGGAATTTCAATGATAGGTGCTCTCTCTCATCCTGTCGATTTTGACATAAGATAATAACTTACCGGTCTCTTTCTTAGCCGAATTCGAAGTCGATCTAATTTTGGATGCTATCTTCCACCAAGAACTAGAAGATGCCTTCTTGTCTTTTTTCCCTTCTTTTTCGGCAGACTTCATTTTTGAGAGGTGATTTTTACTTTGAATAATGAATAATCCAACAGAACTAAACTGATAAAGGCTTTTTTTTTCAATTAAGACAAACAAAAAACACTCTTTTCTCGTTCGAGTTCAATTTTGGCTGATGAACATAAAATCGATAATTTTGAACCAAAAATAACACCGAGATTTCCACCCGTAGGAATGCATAAAGCAGTGTGAATTCGCCGTGGATAAATGAGAGCAATACTTTCACTATAAACTCCGCAAATTGTAACAGGAGGTCGCGTTTCTTATCAGCTTTGTGCATAAGATACTGATAAGTAGAATCGCTTTCTAGTATATGCAACTTGTCAAAGCTCGACATGGGGTGACATTTTAGAGCTCACCACAGCTATTTGTTTATATAAGAAGAATACTTTTTTGCCATAGAAATAAAAGGAAACTGAGCGTTTAACCGTCCTTATCAGTACAGAGGAAAAAAGTAGATGTTTTGAAACATTACTAGGTAAGCGAATAATTTTATGGTTGGGATTTTTCTTGGTTTAAACAGGGGAGACTAAACTGGAACTTGTAAAGTTAAGCTATATTTGGTTAAAATACAGTAGATTTTAATTTGTGTTTTTAATGAAGGGATACATATTAAGCCATAGAAAAAAAAATATAATCTTGTATTTGTTCATTTAACTCTGGCATGCAGCTGTTGGACATAGTGAATTCGGTAATAATTAAAATTGGTAAATATTAATTTATATTTAGATAAGATAGTTAACATGCACTTTGGAATTTTAGTGCAATGCCAATGTGATGGAAATTATTTGGATTTCCAGTTAATTTTATTAAGACAAATTGTTTGACTTGGATTTTATTTCCTTACAGACTTAAATTCTGCTATAATAAAAGGGAATCATCTGGAAAACATTCTGAAATTTTGTGATTAATATCAGTCAGAACTTCCACTATATCTGTATTAAAAATGGATCTATATTATATTACGGATGAACTTTGAGCTCAATTAAGCAGTTTTCTAATTAACCGAAAGATTTGTTTAATTAACTCTTAAATTAAAATACATAATTTAGATGAAGAAATTTTTAAGAACTTAATTTTTCAAAACTTTAGTTTGAGAAAAGCTACTGAATGATTTTTTTTTATTTATATGTAAAATTAACTCCAGGAATGTGATAATTTAGAATTTAATACAGAAAAGCAAATGTTCTAATAACGCAATTTCTATTACTTTAATATATGATTTATTTGCTATTTATCTGTGAAAAATTTATCATTATTTATTATATGTATTTTAAAATATTTCTCAAAACTAATAAATAAACATGAAAACTATGATTTACTTGTAGCTGTGGGAAACAGAAATGATGCTATAAAATTGAACTCATCTTTTCAGATTTGATTTAGTTAAAAAGTATTAACTGTTATGGAGTGCAAATGGTTTTTCATAAAAACATCCTACTTTGCTTGGGAACATATTTCTCCCATCAGCTACCACTCTTCCTCTAATAAAAAAAAATGGATCAAGTTCTATTTTTAAATGTCATATTAATTTGCTTCTGTATTGGAGAAAAATTCTATACGTGGTAAGCTAGGCCGACAACTTAATTGGAAGTAATAGTTAAATTCGACTTCGGCAATGAATTCCCACACTTTCAAACCACTGGCAAAGTAGGAAACAGCATCTTTATCAATGTTGGTTTCCTGTTTAACTGTCTGACACTGATATCTATTCTCTTCTGTGGATAAGTAGTGAGCATTGCATCAAATGAAAAAATTATATTTCTATTTAACTCGGGCTGAACAATTGACTCAGAGATTCAAAAATTGTTTTATGATTACTTATTTTTAATCTCTTTGTTTAATTACAAGTATATTTTGGTTATTTAAAGCAAAAGTACTTAAAATAAACAAAAATCAAAGTACTCTAAATTAAACTTGCTATATAAAGTAATAATGAATTTAAAGAATTAGTTTTACAATTGTAGAAGGTAGAAGGTATAGCAGAAATAATAAGAAAGTGTACAGAGATTAAAAATTTAATATTCATATCAGGCACTTAATACTTGTCTATCTAAATTAATGTCAATTTGTTGTTCACTATCCCTTTCTATTAATAATGATTTAAAATACAAATTGCAAAGTATGTTAATGTATTGAAATATATTATAGTATATCATTATGTTAAAATCAAAACAGACAAGTTTAACAAATAAACTCGAAATTATCTCCTATGAGACAATTTTATGTTTAACATCTGACTCATTTAAAATTACTATCTTACTATTTTAAAGAAGATAAGTTCCCTATCTACTATTTAACTGTCAAATACTAATATTCTCGTTGTAAATTAAATCACATTATAAAATAGTAATTACTTGAAATACGTTTAGAGAGGTGGGGATATAACAGATTCAAACGAATAAAGTTTACCATTTATTTCTTATATTTGATGCTATTTTAATATTAATTATTTATGTATCTTTTCCAATAAATTTTAAGACAGCCACGGGTTTCTCCTATGGAGATGATGTTTTTAATTGTTAAAAATAATCAGTAAATTTTGCTGTACGAGTTATTCAAATTACCTCGCAGTTAATTTAAATTCCAAAATAGTATTAGTTAGCATATTATAAAATTGAGAATGAATTTATTTCTCTAATAGTTTAATTTGTAAATTTACTACATACGAAAGCCTTTGTACAAAAAAATTCAACCACAGATTTATCTTAAAATTTTAAAAAATAAACGAAATATAATTAATTTCCCTCTTTTCTTCAAGTAGCCAATCGCATGCGTGTTTGCCTAATGAAAATAAGACTCGTAGCTGTTATTGATTTTGTTCTATTTATAAATATCTTACTTTAAGCTCACTCTGAATCCCAACGCATCACAATCTTAAGTGGGTGGGCGTCATTTAAGCTCTCAGAAGTGTTGATCAGTGGACTAAGTGATGAAAAAATATCGATTTTTTTTACAGATGGAACAGATTTATAATTTTCATTTTCATCTTTAAAAAAATTCAGTATTCTGAAACGCAGTATCAGCTAAATTCCTCTTTTGGCAATTCGAATTTTGTAATTAAACAATTCTCAAAAAATTTTTATAAGATTTAAATTTAAACAACCTCCGAACTTATTCAGAATGAAATTTTGATGTTATGAAAAATTATGACAGAAAAAAATATAACTGCCTCAAGATTAAGTTTAAACGATTTTCTTAGGCTTATTTTAGCCAACGATCCAGGCTTAGTAACAAAAGAAATATGTGATTTTTTTTTTTTTTTTTTTTTTTATAAAAAAAAAAAAATTTTTTAAAAAAATTAATTTTTTTTTTTTTTTTTTTTTTTTTTTTTCACGATAATAAAAATCATTTTCAAATAATTTATTTAAAAATCCTTTTTTTCTTACTGATACTGTTTTGTATTTCTAGTGTAATATGCCAACTCACAACTACTAGATAACGACTCGCTTTATCATTTTAACAAATGAAAATTTTATAGCTTGTGCTGCCATCTGTTGTCAATTTTATGAAACACGGAATAATTTCTAAAACATTTGAACTGTTTCAGCAGTTCGCTTTTTCCACCCGCCGTTTCTTTTGTTAAACTTTGATTTTAAATAGAATAATATTCATGGGGGAAAAAACACCTTACCAAGGTAATGATAATATGTGTTGGAAAAAATAAATATGAAATACGATAAGTTTGTTAAGTAAGTCATATTTTTATTAAATTACTTTAAGTCCAATTTTTTTAATATTTAGTAGTATAAATTATAAAAAGAAATCGCAAAATTATTCTATATTGCGGAAACTCAAAAACTAGAGGGATTTTTTCTCTGTACACGTATGTTTGAATATATATACATATATATATATAGGACAAGATTACAAAAATTACATAAAACATAAAAATCGCAATTATTAAATTTTCATGTTCATTTCAGACAATCCCTTCAGAAAAAGTCACTAAAAGTAAATGTTGGAAATAAATAATTTAAAATCAGCAGTGCTCTTTAGCTTCAGCAACAAAATAGAAAATCATCAAACGAATTCTTGCATCTAAAGATAAATATCAAATACTGCAAAAGCAGATCAAAAAGAAATTATACATATGTACAAATACAGGATGAGAAATAAACTGTACAGGAAATTAGCAAAAATTCCATGAGAAAACACAGTATCTTGATGCTAACTTTACCAAGGAGTTATTTTCTAAGAGCATTAAAAGACGTGTTATTTCTGCCCGCTACATGAATGGATTCAAGTAAAAAAAAAATATATATACAGAAATGCATTCAAATAACATGGAGGTAGCAAAATTCCTTTCGTTTAGAAGCTACAATGAATAAACCTAATAAGTGAGAATTTGGCAGTGTAACTTTATTGAAAAAAATCGAGTTACACTTTACACGTTCATTTGCTATTGATGACATCAATAGGATAGAATATATGTTGCCCTAGAAAATACATATTATGTAACTGGTATGTGATGATAAGATGATATTGTCACAAAGAAAGTTATATATATATATATATATATATATAACTTTGCAATCTAGTGTTATAAAATGACACATTTTATAACACTAGATTGCAAAGTTTAAGAGAACATCAGAGTCATAATTTTATTTATACAGAATGATGAAAGCCTCAAAAGTAACTTAGTAACAGCAGGATATATGCTAATATTAACTACTCTGGATTGTTGTACTGATTTTAAAATTTTTTAAAAATATTGTAAGTGATTCTATTATGATTATCTCATATGAAAATCTAAATTGAATTTCATTAAGAAATAAGAAATAAGGCCAGGATAGTGAAAGTGCATTGAAACTGCTAAAACATATTATTTATATTGGATTTCTAAAATAGTGATGTAATTCTGTAATAATGTATGAGTTAAATGTCGTGGTTTTTGTTATGTATTTACATAGATTTTTTTGCATGGGGAAGGAAAAAAATTCATGCCATCTCAACAAGAAATATTTATCTATTTTTTGTTTCTAAAAAATAAATACTATATTTTCGTAGAGTAGTTATGCATAACAGAAAATCGATATCATCAAAGGAATTGAATAAGTTAATTATTCAGTAAAATCATACATTTTTTTCATGATTCATAATTATTTATAGTTGAGAAATAGTATAACAGATGGCGCCACAAGTTAACTGATTACAATTAACATAATTCTCACCGATTAAAGTCTTTTGAAAATATCGGAAAAAATAATAATAAATTGAATCTAATTTAAAGGTTTCAATTATAAATATTGTATAATTTTGGTGAAGCATATTTTATATATTTCGCTTTCATTTTTTCCATTAAACCCATTAGAAATTTAGGAATTACTATTATGTAAATGATATCTTGACTTTAACCAACTATATTATAAAGCGTTGAGTACCTTATACATTAAAAAGTAAGATGATAGAGATAGAATACCAATAACCACTAAAATGTTGTTAATCAACCATAAATTAATGATTAATTAAAATAATAATTGTAGAAAATAAATAAACTACAGATCAATCAAATTTATAGGCGTCAAAATTAATTGATACTGAGATCTAATTATCGAAATTGATTGAATATTAAATAAATTATTTATTAATTAATTATTTTTCTGTCCTGGCCAAAACTTACTCCTGCACTTAGTATTTTACAGTGAAAATTTAGTAGGCAAATTATACGTTTGAACACATTTTCAATTTATCCACAGTTGACGAATTGCGCGATAGATGGCGCCCCATGATCTGATTGAAGTTGATTATAGAGGAGATAAAATCAAAAATAATGTTCATTGGTTATAGTTGAAGAATTGCACTACAGATGGCGCCACATGTTGAGATCAGAAGCGTTTTTTTTTTCTTTTTCTTATTTCTTTTTTTTAATTTTTCTTTTTTTTAACATTAGTGAAATTACAGATATGATGAAGTTTAAGAAAATGTTATAGTATTTTAAAAATTTCGAAGACATTAATCAATTTGAATTTATTTTAGAACGTAAGGAATTAATTATGCATAAAATGTGGTGAAATCTTTTAAAATTGTAAAGAAGAATGAACTATATCTTAAATTTGAGGAAGAAAAAAAAAATGTCTACACTGAATGATTAAGAAATTATTCTAGAGTACATGTGCTTTTAATTAAATATACATAATTAAATGTGACGTGAAATAATGCATAATATAGTTCTCTTTTTGCTTAGAGAATACCGATAAGCTAATGGAATCTTGTAAATCAATTAAGAATTATACGTAATTTTTATTAATAATTAATTAAAACATTTTTTATTTATAGCGAATTTAAATATGTTATGTTAATTTCATTTAGCGAATAATATGAATATGCAAATAAAACTAATTACTCATTTCGCCTGAATTTTTTTATTTAAAGCAACTACAAAACTGCACGTTTTTAAACAACTTCCGCTTCCAATGGGTAATTAATGAGGAAACTGGTGCCTTTATTTTGTTAACTAGTACCTTTTTTAATGACTTTAATGATTTATTTAATGACTCAGCATTTTACTTTGGTGATCCAGAGCCAAATAATGACTTAATATTTACAAAATGTTACTTTAAATCACTATTAATATTCAATACATATTATCATTCATCCCTTTTAATACAGGTTGTTTTAATAAAAATTAAATTTTGAAAAAGAAATGTTACAATAATATTTCTTGTAATGGTTTTTTTTTATCACTTGACTTTTGAAACCTGCTAACATGTTGAAACTTCATGCAGGAATACCATCGCAATGTGTTACTTTTTTCTCTGCCTTACCGGTCTCTGCCTGTCATTTTCATGCCATGTTAGAGAAAATACACTTTATTGAAATCAAGCTATTGATATAATTTAAAAAAACTAATTCTTAAAAATAAAACACATATTTCATGTGTTGAAATATCAATAGAGAAATAGTAGAAGAAGATAAATTTGGAATGTTGAAGAGTTATACAATACCACTAGTAAATAAAATATCAGAATGGAATCAATTCTTGATTACGTGTAAATATTCAAAACAATGCAAGATTACACAAGATTACATTTCGTACCACGACGAAATAAGTATCAGTTTGTAAATATTACAACACAAGTTTCATTACTCGGTTGCTAGATATTACGAATATTTTATCTGTTTAGGTTTTATCTGTTTACTTAGAAAGAAACATTAAGTATATCTATAGAAAAATACACAATGCAAAATGTTATGTTTACACTGATAATTCTAAAAATCTTTCATTAAATGCATGGATAGAGAAGCATTAATCCACAGTAGCATAAATAAAATCTTGAAGAAAACTCAAACTTTATTTTGCTGTTTTTAATCAGTAGAAAAATTGGATACATTATTTAAAAATGACTTAATTTATATCATTAAAAAAACGAATTAGAATTTGATAAATATTTTTAGCTAGATTTTAACCAGCATTTTATTATCAATTTCCGCTAACTGGCCTGTATTTTTATAATATATAAAAGAATCTAAAATATCCACAAATGAATATTTTTTAATATATTTTTAAAAATTTAAACAAAGAAGATAAAGATATTTGAACTCGAAAAGACATCATATTTTACTTTCCTAATTTTTTCTAAAAATAATTCTTTTTCTAAATAAAATTGATAAAAATTTTTTAACAATTACTTTTCTAAAGGATTACTAATTAATTATACATAAAATCAAGTAAAAGCTTGATAGCATTCATTATAGAATTAATTTTGAAAAAAAATGTTTTGAATTTTGAATTAAATGAGCTATGACTTTCATACTCGTATGTGAAGACAATTTATGAATTTAAGTGATCTATTTTTATATCTGTTATTAAAATTAATATTGTTTATTAACAAGCAGGGAAAAAAGGATTTAAAAAAATCTGAAAAGTCCAAGCATTATAACTACATGAATTTGTTGTTATTTCTTTCATAGTTCCGACTTAGATCTGCTAAAACAAAAATTAATATCTATAATATGCATATAAACATTTTTCATTTAAATACAACAAGTAATTCAAGGCAAATTAATTCATAAGATACATCGATAGTTTATTTTGTCCTTTTTCACTTTTTGAATCAATTCCTAAATTGTGCATAATCACTATGTTGACTATATTAAAGGCTTGTCAATAATTTTTGTCAAATTTAAAGGCTTGATTTTTTTTGTTTGCTAAATTTATTCTATGCGTATCTTTTTCCTTTATAAATAATTATTGTGATTATGTATGATATCCCACAAGTTAAGATAATATTAAAAATATAGTGCACAAAACTATCAGTTGAATTATAATAATAGAATTATAGTAATCACTTCTACAAGTATTATATTTAATTAATTAAAAAAAATTTTAACTTTTCTTCAAAAATCTTTACCCATTTTTTGAAAATAATCTATAAGTAATTTTTAACTTTAACTTCAAGTGCATCAACAAATTTTAATCTATGCTTTTTTTTTCTTTTTATAGTATATTTTGATAATTAAAAATATATCGAGAATTATTAACCTTTATTATATATTCATACACATATGTGATGTCAACATCATGTTTGGTTCAATTTGAATAATTCCAAATCAGCTTTAGATATTATACTAAAACAATAAAAAGAAGACGGCTAAAATTTCGTTTTAATTTATCACCAAGGGTAGTTTATTAAATAAATAACTTGTTAAAATAAAAATGAAAAATGTTTCGAAAACTATTTAAATGAGGAATTTTTAATGATGTTTCAAGAAAATTCAAACAAAAAAATATAATTTTTAATGCTTTCACTAAAATATGACATTAATAAAAAAATTATTGTTACACATTGTAGACAATGCTTCATAAATACTTTTGGTTTTCCTCACTCCTATACTTAGGGTTATGTAGTCACCTAAGAGTTAAGAAAGGTGAAAGTGGAACAACGGTGTACATGTCATATGGAAGAAAACCCGGAAACTCCCACCAGGCAGCCTGACTATCGATGCGAGATGCTTTATCTGCCTATCTAGGTTCCTCGTTTCTGAAAGCAGTGATTACAATGACGCCAGTAGATTCGTCCCTTCTGTAAGCTGGATGCGCAGGTTGTCACGAGTCGGGCGTAACCTAAAAACTGGACATTCATAGATGCTTAAATATCGTATTTCTCAAAATCTGTGTGTGTGTCAGCTTATGCACGGCCACATGTTACCTCCAAATTTCACCAAAATTAGCAGGAATACTTCTAATACAAAGCTTCAATCAATTGAAAAAAATTTCGAAATTGGATCAATATTCGTTAAGAAATTGCCCAATTAAATATTACGTCTCGGCGGTTTTTCGTGGTTGGCAAATTTTTCATGATTGACATTATTTTTTATGCTGTTGTACTGCTAATAAATAGGTTGACGTAAAATAAATTAAACATACTAACTGCAACCACTTAAAAATTTGTTTAATAAATAAGAAAAATTTGCATTGCTATTTTATCAACAAAAATGTCCCCATTTAATGTAGACCCTTGTATGCCCCGAAGAAGTCGAAAATGTTACAAACCGAAGTATATTGCTAAATTCTTTAGATTACTGTAGTTCAATTCAAGGAATTCCCACTCTAATGTCAAAAAATTTGATAGCTATATGAATGAATATAGTAGAAAAAATATAATTTTTGTATATGGTTGTTCGTTAGGTTTGTAAAAAGTATTTTTGCTTGTTGAACTTCTCACTGATTTTTATTGTTAAATTTGCAATGCCGCCTAAGAAAAGAAAACTATTCAATCAGACCAGAATTGACTCGAAATGAAAAATCATCTATAATGCGGTGATAATTGAAAATCGGAACGAATCGAATAGATCGAAAAAGAGCAATTCTAGAGCTGAAGAAAGCGAAGATGCTGTCTTGATCAGATGTGAATCTAAATAAAACAGTTAGTAATTTTTATTTTCTAAAGCCGTGCAACGTTTGTTTGTTTGTGCTAGTACTAACAAAACTTAAGCGGATCGACGTGTTTCTCTAAGATGACAGGGACAAAAGGATTTCCGGAGTAACTTCCTTGTATTTGTAAGACTTATTGGAGGAAAACCTTCAAACTTTCAAGCAATCTGATTGTTGACGTGTCACTCACTGTTATGGTTTCCCTGAGTTTACTTTTTTTTCAAAGCTACAACTGTAACTTATTCCACCAGAGCGAATCTAAGCCTCATTCTTTTGCTTTCTAGGTAATTACTCCACTAACATTTGGGCGCCAGTGAGGCAAATAGTTAATATCCAGTACAAAACATTTATGTATTTAAATATTATATTAAATATTATATTAAATCATTTTGTATTACAAAGTTACATCTTTTGAGTTTTAAAAAATAATTTTAATTCTACAAACCCTTTTTCGCAAACATTTTTTAGATCTAGCTTTAAATTGATAAAACTATACAATTAATATGACATTTTGCTTTAAAAAGTAAAAATATGCAAAAATGTAAAATAATGTACAAATTCTTATGTGCAAACTAAAAATATTAAAGATAATCATAGTGTATTTTGCTGATAAGTCTTATAATTTTACGTAATCAAATTGAAATACAAACAAAAGGCTTAAAATCATAACAGATATTATAGCTTTCCTGTAAGACTTTTTGATCATTTAAATACTATAGAGTATTGTAACACAGTTTTAAAGTTGGTAATTTAAAGAAACTAACAAGAAGAAAGTATAAAAAGGTAGAAAAGAGTTTTATGGCGTAGTTTTTAAATATTAGTCAATATTTTTGGACATTATTTTCCCTAATAGAAATATAATGTCTATAGCGTATTTGCAAAATCATAAAAAAATATGTACCTTACAAAAAATTATTAAAAAATAAATTCTAGTTTTATATCACACGTTGAATAATTTTTTAAGCTTTAAGACACTCTTCTAACGTTAAATGAAACATATAGAATTACATTCATAATAGAATATTATTTAATTATTTACAAAGGAGAAAAATTAGTTAAACATTACATATTAGAAATTTCGAAGATCATACAGAAATTTTCCCTTTTTAAAAATTTTATCATTCTTAGTAGTTATATTTCAAAAAAGAACTTTCATTAAAATTTTAAATAGCAGAAAAATAAAATGTAATTATAGTTTGAAAAAAAAATTCCATAACAAAACCAAAAAAATGAGTAAAAACAATTTATTTAATAAAATTTATTTATTCTTTTTATAATTTATTTAATAAATTTATTTATTCTTTTTATAATTTATTTAATAAAATTTATTTATTCTTTTTATAACTTATTTAATAAAATTTATTTATTCTTTTTATAATTTATTTAATAAAATTTATTTATTCTTTTTATAATTTATTTCATTATATAATAAATAAGCATATTTTGAAAATGTAAAAAATTTTTTTTTTCAATCTATCGAATTATAAAGTTTAAATTATTGAAAGCCATTATAATTTAATATTTTGCTGACACCAACAAAGTAATTTGATACGTCTTAGTAAATTTTTGCATCAGCATTCTAATGGATATAAATTTATTACCCAGATTGCTTTACAATTTTAATAGTTATCACTGTATTGCCAGAATTGAAGCATACGTAGAATATTTCTGTTATTAAACGTTTTGCCAACAAATCTAACTTAAGATTTTTATTCTGATGTGTTTCCTTTCTCAAACATCTGTGCCATGTACAAAGAAAGAATTTGCAATTTGGGAAACGGAAAACTGGATTTCAATAATATGCAGATATCTCTAGCTTTTGGAATAAGTTAAGAGGAATTAGTTATTGAATAATGGTTCCAGCTACATAAATCCTTGTACTAGTTCTAAACAGGGACTGGTTGCCATGCTTGTATTTTGACATTTTTATTCAGTTATTATTTTGATGAAATATTCCGTTATTGTATGAAATGTTCTGTCAATATTCTTGCTGTTTCTCAATGATAGCATTAGTAAATTAATACCAAAACTTAATAAGAAGGAATATGAATAAATTTTTCCTCTTTAATTATCTGATGACTAAATTTTCTCCAATGCTTGACAAGAACACATGAAGAATGCTTTTGAAGTGCCAAAAAATTATAACTCGGAACGCTTTCGACAATTCTTTGTCAATTCTTTTAATTCTTTGGAAAAGGCAATTCGTTAGGAATTTAAAATTCGTAAATCGAAATTACTCCTAACTTTTGAGACCATGCAAAACTGTTTATATGAATAGTAATAAATATTACGATAGATCAATTAAAATATATTTTATATTGCATACTTTTAATTGTCTGATATATTATGTTACTTCTTTTTTTAATTTTATTTTTTTTATGACAGAAATACACCCAAAAGATATCTAATAGATGGATATATATATATGTATATATATATATATCATCTTGAACATTTTATTCTTTTCTTATACTTTTTTTGAGAGGATTGCATGTGAGGCATTTCTTAAGAAGAATGTGTGTAATGTGCTCTAATGTGCTTGTATTGCGAATGTTATCATGGTTTTGCTATACAATTTGCGAGTATTGAATATCGGTAGTGGCTTTTGCTGTGCAATACTGTGGTGTCTCTAGTTCATTCCTTGTCAGTTCTCCTTTTGGTTTTGTGTTCTTTCCATATATAAATGTATGTATAAATATGTATATACATTATATAGACATATATAACAAACAGTTGGGCTGACATGTTCATAGGCTGACACATAGATGGCACTACTAGTATTAAATCCATATGATTTTTAGTTAGAACTAACCTTCAAAAGATACGTGTATAAATTTGACAGCTGTTGCCCTATTAGTATGTGAGTTATAGCATTTTTAGTGAAGTAACTTTTGTTAGTCTGAAAAAATGGATAAAAAGGAATTTCGTGTGTTAATTAAAGCACTGCTTTTTTGTCGAAAAAAAATACTATTGAAGCCAAGGCTTGGTTTGATAAACATTATTCGGACTTTGCATCAGGAAAATCAACTGTAGAGAAGTGGTTTGCTAAATTTAAACGAGGGGAAATGAGCACCGAGGACGATGAATGCAGTGGACGCCCCAAAGAGGCTGTTACCGACAAAACATCAAAAAAGTCCACAAAATAATTTCTGATAACCGTAAAGTGAAGTTGATTGAGATAGCTGAGACCCTAAAGATATCAAAGGAACGTGTTGGACATATCGTAAACGAATATTCAGATATGCGAAAGCTCTGTTCAAAGCGGGTGCCGCGCAGAGCTCACAATCGACCCAAAACAACAACGAATTGATGATTCTAAGCAGTGTTTGGAGCTGTTCAATCGTAATAAACCCGAATTTTTGCGTTGATATGTGACAATGCATGAAACATGGCTCCATCATTTCACACCGGAATGAAATCGACAGTCAGCTGAGTGGACTGCACGTGATGAACACTAAAAATGCTATAACTCACATACTAATAGTGCAACAGCTGTCAAATTTATACACGTGTCTTTTGAAGGTTAGGGCTAACTAAAAATCATATGGATTTAATACTAGTAGCGCCATTTATGTGTCAGCCTATGAACATTTCAGTCCCCCTGTTATATATATATTTGTATATATATATATATATACATATATTAAAATTGATGAAAAATTTATACTATTATAATTTTAGAAATTTTTTTTATAATATTAATTATTATTTTATAAAATTTGTATATTTTTACTGCATGGATGAAGTACAGAACAATTAATAAGTTAGGAATATCGATAGTGTCTTTTGCTGTGCAATACTGTCGTGTCTCTAGTTCACTTGTCAGTTCGCCTTTTGATTTTTGTGTTGCATTCTTTATATATATATATAAATGTATGTATAAATATCTATATACATTATACACACACTTACATACACACACTCACATACATACACACACACACACACGCGCGCACACACATGTATATATATATATATATATTGGAATTGAGGAAAAATTTATACTATTATTATTTTATAAATTATTTTTATAAAAAATTATTTATTATTTTTATAATATTAATTATTATTTTATAAAATTTATATATTTTTACTGCATGGAAATTTTTTTTAATATGAATTACAAAAAAATTAATAGGTTTTGAATTTCGTCATCTGTACATTTATTCAGATACTCTTCTAAATATTCTTTAACTATTCTGTCTTGTCATTGATTTATAACAGAAGGTTATTTCATTAAAGTCTTTTTTCCCTTGGTCTTTAATTTTACTGAATGTTTCATTTATAAAACTGTTGCAAACTAAATTTATCAATTTAATTTACTTTTCTGTTGATTATTTGATAAATATGCAACATCTTGTCACAAAGTATTTCAATTTGCAAAGATTTTAGGCTGCTTTAAGTAGTAAAATGGATGACAGTTTCTAATTTTGATAAATAGTTAAAGTATATGACATAACTTAGAAGATAATAAGATTAGAATGCAAGTAATAATTCCTTTCTTTTAAAATTTTATATATGGAGGATATTTCAGTCATTGCAAAAGAAAAAATATGTAAAATATTATTAAAAATGGATAATACCAAAATTTCATCGCATTAGTGATTTTAAAACAAATATGCAGTTATTTATTGATAATAAAATAGTGTATAAATAGCTCAAATCAATTAAATAAAATTTGTGTATTTATCATGTCAATCAATAATTTTCAAGATTTATTGATTGACTTTTTAAGTCATCTTAAAATATGTTTCCCCAATAATTAGTGTGAAATATGCATTGCATGTATAATAATAAAAATCAAAATTGCAGAAAGTGTTTGCATATGGGATGATAAAGTATAAAAATGTCCAACGCTGTAACACAATAGTGTGAGAAAACTACAGCACAGGAGGACTAATAAATATAAAAAGGATGGATTACTCACATATTAATTTTCATAAATAGTATTTCGCTTTTAAATCACATTGTTTGTAATTTGATTGTAACTACTTCCAGTAATATATATTAATAAAATGGAGATATTTAATATCTAAATTTTCTTATAAAAACATTTAGGTAGGAAACTTATTGCAGCTGAATTTTCTGGTATTTTTGATAACGAAACTATGCTAAAAAAGGAAATTATAATTCTGTAACCTAATTCAGTTTAAAAAATTACAGAGCTTCAAAAAGATTTTTGAAAATATATTAATCGTTAGAAAAGTCCAACGATTAAATCATTAATTAATTCATGTTTTAAATATGTCTATTCCACGTTTTCGTCTGCCTGTATAGATGTTTCCTTGCTTTTATCTCAAGGATAACATTAATTTGGATAATTTTTCCTTAAAAAGATGTCAAAGAAGACATTTCACCCCCTTCCTCTCTTTAGGTTGTAGTAAGTCCTTGTTATTTTTTGATTAGCAACAAATCTGATTTGTCAGTATATCAATGGCAATTAGAGACTAGTTGTATATAATTAAATAGAGCATTAATTATATACAACTAACAATGGAAAGACAATATAACTGCCAAAATGCTACAGAAAGATTTTTAACTGGAAAGGATGAAAATGTAACCCTAAGCTTTGATAACCTAATAACCCCATACCTTTTTTTTACTTATAGAGACTTTAAGGCAGTTATGTCTATATTATAATAAATTGACAGCTGGTGCGCCAAGAAATTATTTGCCGTTAATTATTTTCCAAATTTTCAATCGATAAATGTGCTTTATTTTTCTCATGCTATTGTGCTACATCGTTGGACATTTTTATACTTAATCATCCTATATTCAAAAACTCTCTGCAATTTTGATTTTGTTATTATTTTAATTTACATTCGGATATCTTATTCGGATATAAATAAAACTCTTTAATAAAGTTGTTATTCGGATATAAATAAAACTCTTTAGTAAAGTTGTTATTCGGATTCTTCGAATTCTTAAATAAAGTTTAATTATCTATCTTCATTTCTTGAATAGCAGCAAATTGGAGATTTTGAAAGTTCCAGGAATTTATTTACGGCTGATGGTTTGTTAATAGGGATCATTTGATTTCAAAAGGTTTAGAATTTAAACCGTTGGGTGTTTGAATGGGTGATTAGTTTTGATGATTCAGAGTCTTCATGGAAACGATTTATAAAAAAACCAACTAGATTACTTCCATCATCTTCTCACTTCGAGATGCCGAGCGCATCTTTCGAGCCAATTTCACTGAGGGTTGCTTCTATTTTTAGATCCCTGATAGAGCCCTTCGCTCTCTTAAAGAGGGCCAACAGGAGGGGAAAAAAATAATAAAGGAGCCCAAACCTCGACCCTGGAGGAGGAGCCATCGAACGGTGTGACGTCACTGTCTTCGTTTCCTAGGCAATCTCCACCTCCCCACCCCCACAATGAGCGGTGAGTGGGTAGAAGTTCATCACTTTCGATCACTAAAGGCCTCATTTGCTGCGCTTTTCTTAAGAAAGTTTCTTGCATAGGACAAAATAGTTAAATTAAAGTGTAAAATTAGACATAATACTGATTTTAAATGCCCTCTTAATTTATTTTATTTTTATTTTTTGGCAAAGGGGGCTAACTATGTAGCACATAAAAATTTATATATAATGAACGCTATTTATAATGCTTTTGTTATGCAGCCTGATTGGGTTTGTAATAAGTCCCTTGTCTGCTCTCTTATTATTTTTTCTTGTGTATTTCCTTTCTGTAGTCTTTTTCTCGTATATATATATATATATAAATATGTGTGTGTGTGTGTGTGTGTGTGTGTGTATTATTAAAATGCAATTGTAAAGAAATTTTTTTTTGATATTTTACTTTATTCAGAATTTAGCCAAATTTGAGAAGCATCAAGCTGATTCTAAATCCCTTTTCATAAAAATATTAATCTTACAAAAACAAAATATACAATTTTAAATATGTACTTGATTTCTTTTCCTTATTTTAGATACAATCCGATTTTTTGACATTACAATTTCTTGTTGAACAAACAAAAATGTTAAAAAAAAAAAAAAACTCAAATGAAACTAAACACTTGTTATCTTTTATAATTTCATGATTGGAAGTGACATCATCACAAAGTGCGTTCTACCTTTTTATGAGAACGGCATATTGTGTTTCACTCATGTACTCGTATATAATACCTTTTTTTATGTATGGAGACTGGATACTTTAAGACAGTATGTCTATAATATATTGAGATGATATTACATGAAGTGCATTGACATTGATTACTTATAAGTAATCAATGTCAATCAGTATTGATATTGACTGCAGTAATCAATATTGATATTGACTACATAAATGAATTTTTTGTTTTTCGGAGAGTATTAAGAGCTTTTTAAAGCTCGAGGACTTAATACTCTCAGTATTTAGGTTTTCATTTCAATACTTAGAACTTAGGTTCTAATTCTCTAAGCTCTAATACTAAGCATTAATAGTAAAGAGCTTTTAAAATAATCTATTAAAAATAAACGTTACTTTTCGTATATGTAATGCTTGCCGTGGAAAAGCTTTTCATTGCCAATCACCCAGAAAGACCTTTACTATGCTTTTATAGCCCTACTACAAGAACAACAATGAACGAAATGTTATGAATGACTTGGAGAATCTTGTTTACGTTTCTTTTCTTGGAATAAGCGTAAGTGCCATGCAACAGCTGATAATTTGTAATTCGTCCAAGTCTATTAACGGAACAAAGAGACTACGAGAGCGTAAAATAAGTGTTGGCAATCACTGAATGTAGAACTTATAAATCAACAATGTTTGGCGAAAGGATTGTGTAGAGATCATGTCTTCGCTAGAACTTTTCAAGTCGATAGAAGATAATTAGATACCAGTGCAGAAAATTAACTTGTACTGGATTAAAGCCAACATCATTCACAATGGATTCAGAGATAAATTCATCACAAAGAGATTGCAAAAGAGATAAGGAATATATACTGGTATCTTGAACCCATTCTAACAGTAAGGTGATTAATTTTGAACAATACTTAGCAAAGTAAAAGATGATTTATAAGATAGAACGAAATTATAAAATCAATCTAAAATGGTGCATTGATGAAATACTTATTCTGTATGACACTTTTTTAAAAAACATTTCTGTTGCTTTTCTATTCAGACAAAAATATTTTATTGTTCTGTAGAAAAAAACTTTATGTACGCCTTTAATATCCTTAATACTTTCGAGAAGGAAAATATACTGGTGAATATATACTGGTATCTTGAACCCCTTCTAACAGTAAGATGATTAATTTTAAATAAAACTTAACAATGCAAAGATGATTTATAAGATAAAATGAAATTATAAAATCAGTCTAAAATGGTGCATTGGTGAAATACTTATCCTGTATGACACTCTTTTAAAAAAACATTTTTGATGCTTTTCGATTCATACAAAAATATTTTATTGTTATATAGAAAAAGAATTTTATGTATGCCTTTGATATCCTTAATGCTTCCGAGAACCGAGAACTTCAAATTACAGCTCTAAAAGAAATATAAAACAAATGGCTTTACTCTTGATTAATAGTCGCATTAAAGTACTTATATTGATTAATAATGAGAAAATATTTATTTATCATATATAAAATATTAAAATACACGATATGTTAAGGAAATATAAATTAAAATTTTAATAATTTTTCAAAAATAGCATAAAACCTTTTAACAAATGAATAACTAAAAACAAAAGTATTTTATATAGTTATTGAACAAAGTTTATCAAAATTTTCCTCGGCGCTCAAATTTCATATTTTCTTTGGCATGAATTTAATGTTTGGGTTGTTAAGCATTTAAAAAATGAAAAATATTTAGCTTGCATTGAAAATAATATGTTATTTATTAAATATTATTTGAACTCCAATCATCTCTTTTAACACAAATAGTTAAATCATTTTTGCATTAAATTGTTGATTGTTTGATTTAAAATAGGTTATTAATATTAAAATAAAAATATATTCAACTCAGTATTAATCACTTATCATCTTGCAACACTGCATTCAATTAAATGTATTTAAAATAATTACGGTAGTATTCACTTATTTCTGCATTAAGGCTCAAAATTGATACAGTTAGTTAAAAATGAACTTCAAAAGTTTCATTTGTACACGCTAAAGTATCAATAAACTTTAACTATAAAATATTAATTTATAAAATCTAATTAAATAATAAACGAATAATTAATAATGCATCATCAATAAAAGGCACCTTATATGAGTAGATATTATTATCAACACTGTGGATTTAGATATTATATTCACATCGTTTTCTTGTTCATTGCTATTTAATGAAATCAACTTTCCCTAATTATTATTTTTATTTTTACAGCAGATAATCATAAAGTCTTAGTAATTGAAGCATCCTGAAAATAATATCCTGCTGAGCTAAATAATTTTGGAACTGTAACTTGGCAACGAATACAATTTTTTTATGGAAGTAAAAGGCTTATTAGGCACAGTCTTGGATTACATTTTTTATCCAACGAATATTTTATCTTCTCCCCAGGTGACGTCATTACATTAGCTTGGACCCATCTTATCTTCCATATCTTTTCTCAGATAATCTTGGCAATTCTTTCTCATCGGCCTCCGTTGCATGATTATAAAAATCTTTCCTGAAAGACTAGAAGCGACCTGACCTAAGCAAAATGAGTTTCCCAGATTAATCACCGCAAACTAAAGTATAATGGTCATAATCTCGGCTTTCTTTTTTGGAATTTCTGTTTCCTCCAAATAACATTATCTTTAAGTTATCGCTGTTCATTCCATAATTAATAGTAGTTTCAAAATAATGAGACAGAAAATACTCTATATTGAAATATTGAATATTCAGTATTTCGATATTCATGATATTGCAATATTGAATATTCAAAATTACAATATTGAATATTCAAAATTACAATACTGAATATTCAAAACTACAATATTGAATATTCAAAATTACAATATTTATGATATCATATTGTAATATTGGATATTCAGTATGGCCATATTGGATATACAGTATGACAATATTCATGATATTGCAATATTAAATATTCAGAATTACAATGTTCATAATATCGTATTGCAATATTAGAATATTCAGTATTGCAATATTCATGATATCGTATTACAATACTAAATATTCAGTATGGCAATATTCATGATATTATTGACAGGATGCTTGAATATCTAAGTACTTATGAATATCTGCAGGAAAAATAAAAATTACAGAATGATTGACAGTAGATTGATTGATTCACTACTGTCATTCATTCTCGGTCGCTAATCTGATTAGTCAAAGTTGAACGTCGTGTTAGCGTCGCGTTGCCAGTGGAAATGCACTTTTATCATTGTTCGAGTGGCAAGGTCGGTTTGCTTCATGCTGAAAGCAACAACGTAAACACATGACATATGCGTTTTAGAGGCATGTTGCGTCCCAATGCCCTAAATAAAAAAATGCTTTCTTCACAATTCCTTCATAATGAGACTTCCTATTTTCTTAAACGTTTTTATCATTAAAAGGTTTTTTTTTGTAAAAAGTTTTATTATTAAATATTAATTATGCTTTTAAAAGCATTCCAAGCTATATTTTTAAGAGCGTTCAGTTTGTTTCCGAAAATAGGATTTACTATTTTATATTACAGTTACTTTATTTCAAGTCTTACAAACCTATCTTATTTTATTTTATGCACGGAAATTTGACTTTCAAATAGTTAAACATTATGCAGGGATTTAATGCAGTGTTTAATAAGTCTAAATTACATGTGGAAGAGAGATAAATATAAGTATTTTGAAATCAACTAACGCCAGGTTTGCTATAATTTACAGGCTTGGGTTATTTTCCTCTTGTAATAGTGTTGCACTGCTCGGATGTCCCATTCACATAGGAAGTAGGTGAATTTAGCATAGCTTTGTTGCAGCCCACTTATCAGTGCTACAACATACAAGTTAATATATATGCTGATAATCGTCATAAAGTATTTTTTGCAATAAATTTTCAATGTTCATATAGTATTCTACGTAGTAATTGAACATCGTTGCTGCATTTATTTTTACATCGTTTCCTATATTCTTCATACATCTTACATCATTTATGTATCCTATATAGTTTCCTACAATGTATAGGTTTCCTGTATAAGCAAGAGGTAGTAAAGGCTGTGTGTCTACATTGTCAAAAACACTGCCTTCAAACTAATCTACCATATGTCGATGAATTTCGTCGGTTGTTCCAGGGCATATTCATGAACTATCTCTTCTTTTAATAAAATTGCGTTGAATATGAATACAATACTCCAGGACATTGCCTATCAAGAATTTTTGAAATATTCGTTTGCCTCTTTCTATAAAAGAATAGTTTAGCATTTTTTTTTAGAAATTTCCATTGCTAAAGTCGAGATTCAAATAGCTAAGTTTTCGGTTTGGATGTATCTAAGTCAAGGACTAGATTTTTGAATTCAGTATTGAAAATTAGTTGTTCTGGATTAACAGGTTAAAAAATATGTTGATCGTCTTATATTTGTTTTTCTTATTTCTGGTATAGTAATTTTCAACTCGATTTCTGAGTCAAAACTGTATGCTTCTGGTGGCTCCGGTGCTGGAATTACATTGAGCACTAAAACTTGTTTCTCGTCATGAGAAGCTGGTCTAAGAGCTGAAGGTATATTGAACTATGTAGTTTTATAATAATTCAATTCCTTCTATTAGCTCACACTCTCCCTATATATATCTTGTTCAAATTTTCAATCGTTAATAAAATACTTTTTATTCATCCACTCAAGTTCAAGTACATTTTTTTAACTTGTATGGGATGACACTTGATGTTGATACAGTTTTTTCAAATATTAATTCAGTAATTAAATTTAATTAATTAATTTTAGTTTTTTTAGATTTAAGTTGCATATATCTACCAATAGATGGCGCCAGATAAACTTAAAAAAATGAATGAAAAATATTTATAAAGGAAAATTCTGCAATATAGTGAAAAATAAGTAGGAATTGACTTAATTTTTTTTTTTTTTATATTACTTGTTTTTCTTTGAGGAAGCCAGAAATTATAATTAAGCAAAAGTAGCACATTCACAAGTAGCTGCCAGGCTCACTCAATCAGCCTTTATATTTTGGAATAATTATAAATGGAAAAAAACTAAATTACAATTTTCTTATGTTTGTGAGAGTAAATTTTTAAACTTTTAATTTCTTAAATAACAGTTTTTTCCCTAACATTTTTTAGGTGTAAGAGGCACACCTCGACGTTATTCGAATACTTTGATACCTATATATTTTGGATCATTGTTTTATCCGAAATATTATTGGAGAGGAAATACAAAGTATCGTCTTATGAAGGGCTTTTAAGCAATCAATAAATGTAGATTTCCAGAATAGGAATAAAATAGAAAAAATAGGATAGACAACCTTTTTTTATGCAAACCACAAGAGAATAAAAATAAACAATGCAATGGTTTAATTAAAAGGTTAGCCAATAGTATACTTGATAATCATAGCCTGTGGATCATATGTCTAAAGATTAAGTAGGCAATATTTTTAGATTATCTGGAAAGTTCTCCAAAAGTACACTAATTTTTGTGGTTTCGTTCAAAGAAACATTTGTTGAAAAATTTTAGTACATAACACATTTTACTAATAATTAATTAAATTTTTTAAAATTAATTATGGAACTTATCATCCTTTTTGTTATGTTAGTTATCATTAACCAGCGTTAAGAATTATTAAGATTAAGAGCTATTAAGAAATAAAAAAAAATAATTGATTTGGTACTTAATAACTTTAATACTTAAATTTTTAATAGCAATATTTTTAGATTATCTGGAAAAAATTCCGATTAGTTTGAAATATTGCTGACACATTTTTCTGGTTTCGTTCAAGGAAATTTTTCGTGACAAATTTTAATACATAACACATTTTATTAATATATATAATTAAACTAATTTTGTAAAATAATTATTTAAATTCTTATCACTATGGTTAAGCCATAAGATAAAAAAAATATCATTACAATGTGTTAAGGATTATTAAGAATTTCAGAAAAATACTCAATTTGGTACTTAAAAATATTTTTATAAGAGATTTCAACAAAACCTTTTCAATGGGAATTGTTTTAAAGCTTAGCTTTTTCAACAGGAATTATTTTAAAGCTTAGCTTTTTCAACAGGAATTATTTTAAAGCTTAGCTTTTTCAATGGGGATTGTTTCAAAGCTTAGCTTTTCAATGGGAATTGTTTTATAGCTTAGCTTTTTCAACGGGAATTGTTTTAAAGCTTAGCTTTTTGAATGGGAATTGTTTTAAAGCTTAGCTTTTTGAATGGGAATTGTTTTAAAGCGTAGCTTTTTCAATGGGAAGTGTTTAAATTAAATGAGACTTGTTTTAAATTGTTTAAAGGATAAAAGAAAAATAAGGGAAATCATGTAAAAAAATGCAGTTCAAATCATTGAATATTTGGAAACGGTTTTAAAGGTTGGATTTATAAACAATTGAGTGCAAAATTTTTAGTATTTTCTAGAATTAAATATTTTAGTAATTGAAAGATAATTATTAAATACAGTGAATAAGAAAAAAATATTATATATTTAGTGATAAAATTTAAATCTTGGTAACAAACAAAAATATATAATTATAGGAGATTGAAAAAATTAACATTTAATGATTCAATTTTAAATGGTTTTATAATGATTCAATTTTAAATGGTTTTATAATGATTCTTATTTTTATGACATCATACTTTCTATTTTCTCTACATCGAAAACCTGTTTAGAAAATTCGTAATCTCTGATTCCTTTTGCTATTAGTAAAGAATAAAACTGAAATCAATAAGGTTTACGTTCTGTTTTCAGATTTTTCTGCGTATTTTCTCTCGAAAAACTATACTGATAAAAGTATTCAAAAATAATAACGAGGGTTACAATAAATATTTTTCTCATCTATGTATCGGTAATCAATTGAGTAAAGTAATCAATCAGTTGGAGTAGTTTTCGAATTACGAAACGGCGAAAAAAAGGACTGCATTCATGAGGCTGTTATAATCAATTCTCTGAAAATAACTTTGAATGCTATCTTTAAGGCTAATAGAATATTTTTTTCCTTTAAAATAAGATGTAATTCTCCAGTTTAGAAATTATTGTACAAATTTTAACTTGTGCATAGGAACTCAGTTATTTCTGCTTTATAGGCGCGATTGTTTTCGCATACATTATACAATACAGGGGCCTGATGGCCGAGTGGCTAGCGCTCTAGTGCTCGGTACCACAGGTTTACCACAGTTTCACCACAGGTTTTCGGCGGTGCCATGGATATTTGTAGTGGTTCAGATTCACTTTAAACCCTAGGTACTGGTCTAATAGGATCGTAGAGCGTTGTGGGGATAGTGTTACTCGCATCCGTAGCATATCTTCAAGGTGCACATGCCCCCTGGGTAGTGCTAAATGAGTAACAGCGGTGCAGCCCTTGCTTATGGCATAAAGATTAACAATTTCTTGTTTATAGATATTGTTAATCTTTATCTCTCTCTCGAATCTCTCTATCACAATGAGTTCTTGAGGTTACTTTTTAAAAAAATAAAATGTGTTACAAAAGAATTAATGTATTATCAGAAATCTCTCTATTGCAACATTTTTGGTGAAATTTATGGCTTACTGATGATGGCTCAGTGCTCAGTGTTTACAACTCCTCCGTGATTTCTTAAGAGTATAAAGGCAAATTTCTTAAGAGTATTAATGCAAATATGTTTTATATTTTTTCAGATTGTTCAATCTGGAAAGGTTGAAAATAAATTATGGAAGTACAATATTCTATGTATTTTTCTTTTCTTCGCTACAGCCTTGTAAATTATTCCCTAACCAGTTATAAAAGTGAGGGTGTATACAATGAACAGCCCACCGATGAACAGCCCATCGGAAACTTTCACCAGAGGTAGTCTGACTGTTAATGTAAGATGCTTTACACACATTGTCCGAATTTCCCTTGAGTATCCTCATTTTTGAAAGCAGTCACTAAAGCAATGTCATCAGTGGATTTGAATCTCAACCCTAAAGCATGCTAACGCTTTGCCATTTTTCTTTTCTCCCTCCTCATCTCCCTATCTAAGGCTATGTAGCCCCCTACCAGTTAGAAAGGGAGGGTGGATCATCGGTGGGTCTCACGTATATCACGAATGTTGAAAGAGGACAGTGGCTTCCGGGACGATTTTTTTAGGTAACTGTCGGCATTTCCGGTAGAGAATCCGAAAACTCCCACCAGACAACATGACTATCGACGCGAGATGCTTTACACAGAACCATCGCATCGAATCTCCTCGTTTCTGAAAGTAGTGACTACAACAATACCTCTAGTGGATTCGAACATCGGCCCTCCTACTTACCAGTTTCGCACGTTGCCACTGAGCAACGTGTGGGTTATAGACGTTATCATTGTACCACGAGTCAGGCTATATTTTTTATTACACTTTTTATAGTAAAAATCCCTAACGAATTTGAGAAACCTTAGGGCACAAACCGATAAGAAAACCAAAAATTTTCTTCAATAGAGGAGAATAGTTCTCCTTCGAGAATAAGGAAGATATGTCTGTTAGTCGCAAAGTCTCGTGGATTCGTTAAGGAAAAGATCAAAGTATGTGAACTTTTTAATGAACCTTTTTTAATATACAGACTATAAAAATATTTTATTTAAAACATGGGAGTATATAGTAAAGCGAGTATATTATAGCAGCCCAATTTGTACACTGTCAATAAAGTGGATAAGTTTTCATATCTACTGTATGAATGGCAAATGACCTCAGATCAAGCATGAACATTAAAAAAAAACTTATAAAAACCACTGAGTAAAAATGTCCTTAAGTATCATTTATAATAACTATATGACAAGCAATAACATTTTACCAATAACTACAAAATTTTAAAGTTAAAAACGAAATTAAAAAATCTGTAATTTTAACGTTAATTTTAGATCAAGATTTAATTGTACCATCGATAATTTAAAGGAAAAACTTATATATTATGTAGTTCTTTCTCCATATAGGTTTTAGTTTGACTACTAGTGTGAAAATTATATTGCCCCCCCCCCTCATTTATTGTAAACATCAAATCAATTAAGGTTGATAATAAGTAGAAAACTATTTTTAATTTAAATACTAGAAGGAGAGAAAGAAGATTTAAGATCTCAAGTATATAGAACTGAGGTATATAGTATTAGTGATAGAACCTATTTTAAAATCTCAAATCTCGCAGATATATTGAACCGAGCTATATAGTATTTTATATATAGTATCAGAGATAGAACCTATTTTAAATTCTCAGAAGTATATAGAACCGAAGTATATATTATCAGAGGTAGAAGCTATTTTAAAATCTCAAATCTCAGAAGTATATAGGACCGAGGTATATAGTATCAGAAGTAGAAACTGATTTAAAATATCAAATCTCAGAAGTACATAGAACCGAGGTAAATAGCATCAGAGGTAGAAGCTATTTTAAAATCTCAAGTCTCAGACATATATAAAACCGAGGTATATAGTATCAGAGGTAGAAACTAATTTAAAATCTGAAACCTCAGAGGTATGGTCCGACCACCGAGTTTGTGGAAAGGTAAACATACGTTTAAAAACGAAAACAGAAGAATCGATTACTTGCAGGGATGATAATCAGATTTATGCGGGCACAAAGCAATTTTGAAAGAATTTTTTTTAAATTTCTTAAAGGATGTTATAAAATAAAACGAAACAGAGCCCAAAAATTTGAATTCAATTAAATAGAATAAAAATTGCACGAAACAAGCCCAACGAAAATACCTTTCTCCTCTATCACGCCACACATCCGACTAAGCTTACAAATTTTTCATACAATCAGTGGTCGAACTATAACACATGCAAAAAAATAATAAAAAATTCGTGTTGATCAAAGTATCCTGATAGAATAGACCGGGACCTACCGTTTGAAGTGGATTCCGAACCACTAAAACACCCACGATTCGAGCTCGAAACCTGTGGTACAGAGCGCCTGAACGCTAGTCACTCAGCCATCAAGCCACAGAACTTCTTTCACCGCATTAAAATTAGAATGTCCATTGTTTTAATTTATGACTTAAAATACAAAGCAAAATATGAGGAAATCGTTAAGAACTGAAAAAAATACCACCTTGTGTAATAAACAATTAAATCTCCAGAAAATAAAGCATTATAGATCTTCACCTTACTTTTGCTATCAAAGGGAAAATCTTCATTCTATGCGAAAATGCTTTGCAAAAAAGTTGTATGATGATTTAAAGGTTCTCCCCCCACTTTCACAGCATCAAAAAACAGAAGCGTTAAAAGTAGGAAGCGGCCGATAGGAAGACCTTACAAATTTTAGTCTGCATACATAATTTTAGCTGTTTTGTTACAGAATGTTTCTATCATTTTGGTACTCTACCAAAAACTCGTTACCTTTTCCGAGAACAATCTATTAGGTATGTATCTCTCCCTTCGTTGGAAATCATTTCAAAAGGCTTACAGAGTTGAACAATATAAGGTAGCAGAGAGATAAAGAGGAGTAAAAAAGGATAGAGGGATGGGACCTATGGGCCTGCTTTATTTTGGGGCGTTTTATTGGTATTCTATCCATTAATAGCAAATTGCTAACATTCGGTTTACTGTAGGGAAATCCTCTTGCCAGTACATTATTCTTTATGTTTTTTCAATGTTTGGATCAAGAAAATATTGCAATATGATTTTATTTTAAAAAGAATTGTAATGAAATTTAGATGCTGTAAACAGTAACGCAGCTGATTGAATAACACATGTTATCAATACACGACTGCAATTAAATCTTTTTCCAAACAGCTCCATTCCAAAATATATTTACAAAGCTTGAAACGTTAAGCTGTAAAGTACATTTAGCACTTTGAGTCACAGTTCTCTAAACTTGACACGGTAACAAATCTCTTTTTGCTTTCAACTGAAATCTCACAATTTGGCACTCTCTTTCATCTCTAAAGCATAGATTTGCAGAAGACAGCGCCCCTGTCTTCTCTTCTTTCTCAAAGACATACAGAGCCAGCTGTCTCGCGAAGTGGTGAGGATGATGAAAAAGAAGTGCTGAGGAAGCTTGAGGTATAAATATCATCACCGCAGGCTTCCGACTGCAGTAACCACTTCATGCCTTTCGTCAAACAAAACTCTCCATTACATCCACGTCTTCATATAACATAGCCCTCAGCCCTTCACTCACAACAATACCATCAACCACAACAGCCTGTTTTTAACTTGGTAAATTAAAGGTCCTCCAAAAATTAATTACAGCATTAAAATTCAATTGTTAGAATTTTGATAGAATTTATATTATCTCCAAATTAAGACAATGAATGAGCTACTCCATGCATGAGGTCTATGGTCATAAAACGCTTTAGTAAAAGACTGATAAAACAATAATTTTTGCTAGTTATTTATATAATAATATTTGGCTCAGTCTCATTCTCCAGAAATTTATACATAGAAAATTACTCCACGCATAGTAAGTAGAATCTGCTTAAAAATAACTGTTTACAATTTAATTTTTAATTAGATGTTTTACTAAAAGATTAAAAAAAATAATAACATTTGCTAGTTATTTATATAATAATATTTGCCTCAGTTTCGCTCACCAGAAATTTATAAATGAGAGAAATTTCTTTACATATTGCAACACACATACATATTGCAATAAAATAAAAATTATCATTAGAATAACATTAACATTAGAATAAACATTATCCTTAAAATAACAATAACATTAGAATAAAAATTATCCTTAAAATAACATTAAAATAAAAATGTGAATAATGAAAGAATTAATAAGAGTATAAATGCACCGAGTAAAAAATGTGCGGAAGTGAAAATGAGTAAAGTAGGAAAAAAAGCGTATTGATAGAATATATTTTTTGAGGGTATAAATTGTAATTTTGGCCACGAGTGGCATTTTATCACTAATTGTAATTACAGAATTTAGTGTAGCTGACAATTCGTTTGAATCAGGTAAGTATACCTAATTAAAACTGGAATTGTATATAGTAATAAAACAATCAATTTAAGAATTAACTTAATTGAAGAATTTAGTAATTGATGTCCAATTGTAAAATAAAAGGAAAATTATTTATTGAAGAAGAAACTCAGTAACCGATTAATTGCCAAGTTGGAACAGCAATTAAGATATAACTTTATGTCTATGTAAGCAATTATTTTTAGAAGCAAAATATCTAGCTTAAATGATAATTCAATCAGGAATTGAATAATTGAATCAGGTAAGTCTATCTAACTAAAACAGGAATTTTATGTTCTAATTAAACACTCAATTGGAGAGATTATATTATCCACATACAACAAATTGATAGCATTAGTCTTAAAATAAATAAAGAATTATTCGTATGCTACTGAACTGTAAATTCCCAAAATGCATTGTTGTAATGTCTTTTTGTCTACCATTATCTGCCTTCATGGAAAAATAGCACATCTCTTTTAAATTGCTTCAGAAGCAATTGTTGCTTTCGTTTAACGATGCCGCTTTGATGAATCCTCCAGTAAATGAAGCCAGTTTAGAGCTGTAATCTGAATGGTGTTCCCTAAGACTCAATTATAAAAACAAAAGTGTATGTATGTAGAACATCTGGCAGAAAATACGAATGAGCCGCTCGACTTTTTCAGAGTGACGCCAACTACTTGAAGAGGAATTTTTCTTCACCAAGAATCAATTGGCAAGAAAGCTAGTACACTTGGAAAGACTCCAGAAGATGAAAACTACGTCGCCGCAATTAATGAGCGACATATATTTATATACTGTTAATTAATACTAGGTGTGTGTCAACAGGTGTTAGCTTAAGCTCTCAAGTAATTTGCAAATTTTTAAATTTAGCCAGGAAAAAAACAGGTGGAGTTTTCTCTCGTGGAGCTTAACAATTTATTAAACAGTTCTGAACTAAAATTATCAATTTTAACACTCCTGTTATGATTTATTCCTCTAATAACTGAATTTTATTTAATATAATTTTACTATACTCAGTGCTTAAAGTATGCGAGTTAATCATTAATGAGCTCGAACAATGAACTTTCCGTCGAAGTTGGTTTGGTCTTTAGTGACTAACAGCCAACAATTAAATAACTGCAGAATCAAATCACCCCGCACTTTAACAGCTACAAATCACACAACTTCAAATCCTCATAATTCAAAAATTTTAATATAAATGTCATTTAATAATATCTCATATTTACAAGAGGACTTTTAAAAGTGTCTTAAAATATTTGACAAAATATTTATTTAAATATTCACTTAGGGGTAATCTAATTTGAATTTTATTAAAATGAGGCTTTTTAGTATTCATTCTGCTGAATGAAGGTTAATAAAATAATTTCAACTTAAATGCGTGGCTAAACTTAAATTAGCATTTTCTGTCTTAGTTAAAATTAACAGAGCTGTTTGCTCAAAATTTACGTAATAATTTCCTCTTCTCTAAGTTGGTGTAATTAATTATAGCAACCTCATGAAACATTCTGACATTCTTTTCAAGTAAAGGAATACAAATGTTTATCTATGTCTTCATAAACTAAACATATATAATGTATTATAAACTAAACACATACAAATCTATATGTTTAGTATATAATTACTGAATCAAAATAAATTAATTTTGTTAAAAAAAATCGTTGTTTTGGTATTTAAATAAAATGGAGGTCAATGAAATTAATGCTTTTTGAAAGAAATTCACGAATTTTAAAATAGTATAATTAAAATTGTTTGAGTTTTTTTTAATAAATGTATAATTTAATTTAAATAGAGCTATTCTATAAGAAACCTGATAGAAAAAAAGATGTCCATATCACATCGCAGCTATTCATAAAATATTACATCATCGACTTCTATGATTGGCATATTTCCCGGGGAAATGTTAATATATAATACTATATTATTCCTCATCTAAAAACCATTATAGTCTTTTGTTTTCAGATTTATCTTATCTTGTGCTTTTTATATATTAACATTTAATAACTCAAATTGAATAAAAGTTATGTATCTCAAATGTTTTACCCTATCTGTAATCGAAGCCTTTAAATTTTAATCGAAAAGCACTGCATAAAATAAATCTGAAAGCAATATGAATATATGAATATGGTTTAGGTGAAGAAGAGTACATAATTATACTTAGTCATTTACCTGAGAAATATGCCAATGGTACAAATCGATAATTTATTTTTTTTATGAATAGTTGCGATGCAATATGAACATATTTTGATAATGAAATACAATAAAGAATCATTTTATTTAAATTAAATTATTAATTTATTTGGATGCACTGTATAAAATAAATCTGAAAGCAAAAGTTCATGAATTTATTTTTATTGAAGAAAGAATTCATCGTTATATTTATTACATGATTTTTGACTGAGAAACATAGTAAAAATGGCTGAGCTCATGTTAAGTGAGCATTTAATAACATAAGCTTTTAATAAGCAATTAATAAAATAAGCTTCTGATTAGCATTTAATAACATGAGCATTTTATTTAATTTAAGCTGAGCTATGTTTAAGGGAAAGCATTTAAAAGGATCAAAAATTAGGAATAAATGTATATTTTAAAAATGGCTGCAAATCCTATTTTTAATGTATCATATATATTTTTCGTATATTGTTTCTGTGAAACAGAATTAAAATTTAATTCTTTGTTGAATGTTCGATTCATGAAAATTCGAATTGCATTTACTTTGAACTTACTCATTTGAAGAAATTTAAAAGTATTTTCAAATATTTATATTTCGAAGCAAATAAGATAAAATATTTTGATTGTTATTTTTTGTATTAAGTCTAAATTGAATACTTAATTAGCAAAATCTCACTTTATGGAAATAATCGTATTTGCGGTTTCTAAATGCCCATTATTTCTTTCTCTTCGTCATTTGATTGAATATCTGATCAGATTATTGCTTTCATTTTTTTCTACATCAAACTGTAGCGATATCCGCCATAAGAACTCTAGCAGCCCAATGAAATTTAACCTTGTCAGAGTTAAAAGTCATAAAATCAAGTGCAGTGCATATTGTCAAATGTAAAAAGTCCATGGCTTCACCTGACGATCACAGACATCATTAGTAGCTACACCAATGTGATGCAAGTGTTTATTAAGAAAATCATATCCTGTCGAAAGTTGGAAATTTGCTGTAAAAACTGCACGGGGCAAGTCGATTGGGATGGGTGATGAAACAAGTATATTGCACGTTTTATCAGTTGAAAGGAGTTTGTTTTAAGGGTCTGTATATTTTCTTTACCTCAGAACTAAATTGATAAAAATATAAAGGAAATTGTGGCTGAGGTAACTTAAAACCGTTTTTGATTGTTGTTTTCATGGAAGAGTCCTCACGATTGGGTTTCATAGGAAGGTTTGGAGTGAGATATTGATTTTTGGTTGAACATTTTCTTCTTCTTGAACACAAACCAAGATTTCACTTAAAGAGTAAAAGAAATATAATCCTAATGATGCATTTTGTACGAAATAGAGGGAATAGAATTTTTTTTTTATTTTATATTAATCTTACTAAATATGTTGTTGTTTTAAACCTTAACGGATTTTCTTAGAACTAGTACATATTGAATATATATATATATATAGAGAGAGAGAGAGACAATACAAAATAAAATATATTCTAAATGACTGTCGTGCATCGTAAATTCTAATAATTATCTAATTAAATCTTTTCTTTGACAAAGATTACAATGTTATAATTACAAACCTAATATGTGACACCTAAATCTAAATATTTGGCACTTCTTTTTCTAAATCAATACAATTTAGCTTTAAGTATATAAAAGATTGATGAAAGAAATCTAAAATACAATCAGAAATTTATGAAAAATTTCAACCAATTTTTGAGAATTAGTTTATGAAACTCAATGGAATACATTCTGAATAACTGTAAAATAAAAATGTATTTTAATTATTTTAAAATAAATTTTTAAATATTTTATAGATATTAAATATATTTTATGTATTTTAATACATATTTTTAATTTTAAATAATAATTATAATGAAATATTAATATTTCATTATAAAAGGAAATATAAAAAATAGCAAAAAAAAAAAAAAAAAAATGCATACATAGTCACTTTTCATTCATTTAACCTAACATTGGAATAATACATACCATAAATTAATGTAAAATCTAAATGAATGTTTTGAGAGTTAGTTCATAAAAAGCTATGGAATATATTCCAAATGATCGTAAAACAATATATATATATAGATATATTTAAATGTTAATATTTATTTAAATAATGAAACAAAAATGCATGCATAGCCAGTTTTACTTAATTTTTGCGTAACATTGCAATAATATGCAAATAATCATTTATTGTTGAATTTTTGAGAATTATTTCATATGGAATATATTCTAAATGATTGTGAAACAAAAATATATTTTAATTGCTAATTATTTCTTTAAATAATGAAACAAAAATGTATGTACAGCCACTTTTAATGAATCATTACCATAACATTGCAATAATATCATTGCCGTATCCTTCAGTCAGAGGAAAAAAGATTCGGTTTCGTTGACAATGATATTGGATAAAATAGAATTGAAGATATCGAATGACTTTTTGAGAAATGCTGAGATTGTGGTACTTCGTCTGCTTAGATTCTGGGGTGTAGAGAAGATTCTTTCAGCAAACGAACATTATCAAAAGATTTATTTCACTTTCCAAGTTATCTTTTTTGGAGGCTGCTTAAATGGCGTATGGCCAAATTATTTTTAACATTTTGTAAACTGCCCTCTTTTCTTTATCATTCTATTTTGAAGAATGTGTTCTTGTAAATTTTAAATAACGTCGTATGTTAACGAAGGGTTAATGAAATCTCCAGTAACACAATTTTGACTTATTTAACAATAGCGGAATATTCAAGATAAAATGTATAATTTGACAACATACTCCTGCAATACTTATGCCAGAAATACATAACATTCCTCTATATTCACACAAAGGAAAGTTTTCATAGATTAACCTATATGAACATCATATAAAACTTGAGGGATTTCACTTTAATAAATCTAGCGAACATCAACGAAAAAGCAGTCCTGCAATGTAGTCTTAGTACTATTTTTAATTTTAGAACATGCATATTTTCCCAATATTTTATTTCGTTTTTTGCGATTAATATACAGTAATATTTTTTATTATACCATTAGCAGAGATTCCTAGAATTGTACTTTAATCTTACTTCACACCTCACTACCTGTACCTAGTAAATGCAGCAGCCTACCAGTTGAAAAGGTGATGGGTGGATGGTATATAGTACAATATAAAAAGGTGGTGTACACTAAAAGTATACTTAATAGGTGGTATACAATACAGAAAGAAAAAACTACAGTAATAAAAAAATTATGAAAATATAGTATAGCATAATATAAATAATATTAATTTTAACAACTTTCAGTATACGGAATATAAAATAACAAAATGCTTTTGTTAGAAAGGAAAGAAAAATAATAATAATAAAAAATAATTTATAAGCAACATCTTTGAATTACAAAATAAAAGGAATACATTGAATTATTTTACAGAAACAAACATGCTATGGTACTATGTAACTATCCCAACAATGAAAGAAACGAAAAGTATACAATACAGAAAGAATAAACGAATTGGTATTATTGAGCAATTTTATTGAAAAGTCTGATTTTATTACATTCATAAATGGAATACTGAAAAATATTTTATAGTTTTTTAATTTAAATGGACAACTTTATTTTTTCCTTTCTTTAAAATATTTAGACTCGTCCATTGAATTATGAATTTAAAAATGCAAAAATTAAATTGAGAATATAAGTTAATGAAATGATAATGATTTTCACTTTTTAAAAACATTTAAACGCGTAAAAACCACTAAGATAGTTTAGATTAAATCCCAAAGTTTTAAATCTGACAACAAACAGATAAGTTGCTCGTGAACATTAGAAATGCAAATTAAATAAATATTTCATTAATACTTAAACCTTTCGAGCATAAAGAAAAAGCACAAGAACACAAAAGACACTGAGCGTTTCAAATTTAAACTCTTATTACCGTGGATTTACTTTATTTATTTCTGAATTAAATACTATTTCTTCAAACAGCTTTCTTATTATTGCTAATTAACTTCGGAAAAGTTGCTTTTTCAGGAAAATAGAAAAGGTCTCAAGTGTCCTCACCACTTAATGAGTACTAAAATATTAGCAATCATTAAAATAGAATAATTATAACTAAGAATAATTTGGCAAGTATTTTAAAATTAGGAAGTGCAACTAATTAACTGAAACAACTTTTATCAACAATTTCTGAGAATTTTCTCGAGAAGATACCATTCTTTTAAGTAAGTATAGCGCATTAAATTGACTTTAGTCTTTAAAGGCTAGAAATAAATAGTTAATGATAATGAAAATTCTGAAAAGGTATCTGATTTAATAATTACTCTAGCTTGAGGAAACAAATATTCTAAAAGCATACATTTTATACATTGTTTATTTCTTAAACGAGTTAAAGAGAAAGTTTTACAAAGTAGGAAGAGAAAGAAAAATGAAATTGTATCTTTCTTGTCATAAACAACATCTTAATGAACACCATAATTATATATGTATATAAGAAAACAACATATTGATACAAAAATTAAAATAAAACAATAAAACTAACGATGAATGAATTAGAAAATGATAATTTTGCATAGAAAAAGCCACAATAGTATTCGCAACACCTAAATTATCATGTGCGTTACAGAAATATAAGCAAATTGCTTAGCAAAACCATAATAGCAAAACCCCTGAATTTCGCCCTCAGATTCCTCAAAAGAAAAGATAGAAAGAAACTTTTAACATCCAAAGTGTACATAAGCTGCAACAACGAAACTAAAAATCTTTAAATAAACACGAATATCAAACGGGTGAATGGCTAGAATTGCATTTGCAGATTAAAAAAAACCCAGATATATCAATAAAAAATATGTAGCAACACGATATGAATTACGTTGCCCGGAAAATCAGCAAAATACAAAAGAAATTAAATATAAAATGCTTGAGGATAATGAGGATGCAAGGAATTCATATCCTCAGGATATTATTAACCATATTATTTCTGCTAGCTAGATGATTGAATCCAAGTCAAAAACACATCTAACGACATATCACGATAATATAGAGTAGACGAATTAATCTTGCTATTAGAGTCGGTAAGGAATAGGAAGGAAGAAATATATATATATGTTTTACATATATTTTATTTTACATTTTTCATATATTCTTCTTCAAGGGGAAAGCCCCATAGTGGACCAAAGTCGACTGCCTACTGGCAGATTCCGAAACATGTGTTTTCCTTTTTTTATTGGATAGGCCTGGACAAAAGTGGATTCTGAACCTCTACAAACATTTATAGCACCGCCGGGACTCGAACCTGAGGCCTGTGGCACTTATTTCACTTAAAAATTAAATTCATTTAATATATTTTTTATTAAAAAAATAATGTCTTTTTTTTGTGTTATTGATTAATAAAATGAAGAAAAGTCTACTATTCAAAATCGATTATATTTTGAGTAAAATTCAAACGATATTTAAAACGTATTCGTTGTGTTTTAAAAAATTAATTAATAATTTTTTTTTTTGGGGGGGGGGGATTAAAATTAATTAATGCTATTAATTAATATAATTAATTATTACTATTAATTAAAAATTGCTAAAAATTACTAAATCACTTTAGAAGGATGCAAGGATGTTTAATATATTTCCTTTTAAGAGATAATATTGATTTTTGTGTTATTGATTAATATAATGGGGAAAAGTTCACTACACAAAAGTTCATTACATATTACGAGTAAAATTGAAATTATATTTAAAGCGGTTTCTTTATTTTTTAAAAGAGTGTTACGGTTAAGACATGAAAAACTATAATAAAAACCGTAACAGTTGCTGTTTTTTGTTTATGTTACAGCTGTTTTATCTTTTTCATGCATTGAAAAGTGAACATCAATAATTTCTTAGCCCTATTAACTCTATCATCCCTGATGCATAGTTAATGCTTTTCTAACACATTTTCCAGAACGCAATAAATACATCACCGTGGTAGTGACTGACACTTCCTCAGAGTTCTGCCAAGTTATTTGCAAGTCTAACAGACCACTGGAGGAAAGTTCAAGGGGAAAAAAGAAAGCAAAACAAAAAAGGTCTTCGCGAGAATGAATTCGACAGAACATTCTTTATGTTTTCTCGTAAACTCCAACCGCTTTCTTTTTTTACTAATTTGCTGGAGGAGAAAATGATTTCACTAATTGGAAATTTTCTGTACATCCGTATTTTTTTTTAAATTTCTCTTTGCGTTAAGTGTTCATAAATTAATTTACCTGAAGGGAGCTGTTCATTGGATAGTTTGAACTGTTCCAAGACAAAAAATTACTGCCAAGAAAGAGTAATCCGTTTTCTATTTATGCTGCTTTATAAATGACAATAAATTGAACTGTTTTTCATTTATTAATTAATTAATTTTTAAATAATTTTAAATTAGAATAAAATAGCAAGTTCAACAGTTTTTAATGCTAAACAGGATTTGGAATAAAAATATGATAAACAGGATTTGAAATAAAAATAAGATAAACATGATTTAGAATAAAAATAAGATAAACTTGATTCGGAATAAACATATGATAAAAATATGATATACATGATTCAGAATAAAAATAAGATAAATTTGATTCGGAATAAATATATGATAAAAACATGATAGACATGATTTTGAATAAAAATAGATTTCATTCAATAGTATGTTCAACGGTTTTCATTTGGAAAATCATATTCTAAACTTGATTTGGAATAAACATATGACAAAATTGGATAAACAAGATTTGGAATAAAAATAGGATAAACATAATGTGGAATAAGAATATGATAAACATGGTTTGGAACAAACATATGATAAACATAATTTGGAATAAAAATAAAATAAACATGATTTGTAATAAAAATAAGATAAACATGATTCGGAACAAACATATGATAAAAAAATGATATGCATGATTTTGAATAAAAATAGATTTTATTCAATTGTATGTTCAACAGTTTTCATTTGGAATAAAAATATGCTAAACTTGATTTGGAATAAACATATGACAAAAATATGATAAACATGATTTGGAATAAAAATATGATAAACAAGATTTGAAATAAAAATATGATTCGGAATAAACATATGATAAAACATGATATACATGATTTGAAATAAAAATAGATTTCATTCAATAGTATGTTCAACAGTTTTCATTTGAAATAAAAATATGCTAAACTTGATTTGGAATAAAAATAAGATAAATAAGATTTGAAATAAAAATATTATAAACAAGATTTGGAATAAAAATATGATAAATATAATTTGGAATAAGAATATGATAAAAAATAATATCTCTTAACTGCTTAGTTGAAATAAATTTAATAAATTTCTTTAAAGACGCGTATAATATAACTAATAAATTTACGAAGAATAAATTCATAAATTAACTTAACTATTTGAAATATATAGATACTTATTTTGTCATTAATAATATCTATTCAACGATATAAATACTAAGTTCAAGGAAAATATTCTTTGCAATGTACGAAATGTATCATGACAAAAATAATTTACATTAAATACAAAATATTGAGAAAGGAAAATTCGTAACATCGAAATATTGAAAAATAAGTGAATTGCAGCGATTACTCATAAATAAAATGTTTATCAAGAATAGATGATAAAAGTTTTCTTTTTATTATTGCTTTAATCGGATAAATAAATTCACACAAAATGATTCTATTTTTAATTGTTTAGAATTTAAAATTATTTCATTGAAAGGAAACACAATTTTCAAAAATATATTATTATCAGTTAAAAAAATTCTTTTCCTATGACTGCTTCTCATTTAAAATTCTGAAACTAATATTAACATTCATACTTTCAATGCACTGATACTGCTATTATCGAATTATAAGATAGAAATATTATGCGTTACTATCATGACATAGACATATTTAACGTATTTTAAAACGATTGAAAATGAGAAAACGGAACAAAAAAAATCTATTTTAGGTTTATAACGCTGAGTATTAATTACAACAACCGGGAATAATTGCTTAACGATTTCACAATTAACAATATATCGATTCAATATATTCAAACTATAGAAACAGAAGGTCCCCTCAGTCAGAAAAAAAGGGCAAATAATTTACATACGTAAATTAAATTTTCAATATGGTATTGATGTAGGAATCGATTTTAGATTGACAAATTGTGTTGCATGTTTTGACATAAATATTTTTATTGATCATGCGAACTTTCATTCATTTCTAAGACAAACAGGATTTATGCATCCATAGTTTGCCATTGTTTTAAAGGAAGCTAATATTCTTATCAAAACTAATTTGGAAAAAAAAAATTAAAGTTAGTTAAAGCATTAATTTAGGAACCGTTTTCTTGTAATCGTCGTACTCTAATATAATCTCTGTAGACCTAACGTTCATTCTTTGGACATTTTTATTTTGTATGTAGAAAAAGAAATGACAGTTTTAAATCTTAAATTCGACAGTCTGTCATATTAGCCTGGATAGCCCAGCATTGGCATCTATGCTGAAGATCCTTGTTCTAAAAGCATTTGAAAATGGTGGCCAACAAGAGAACAACAATTGAAGGAATGTCAACAGTTTCAATTTAGTTTTTGGCTCAAAAATAACTTATTTTTAATCATAAATATAAGTTAATCTGTCATATTGAACAGACCAATATTGCCATCTATACAACACTTCAAATTGTTTGGCTGGATCCTTGTTCTACAAGCATTTGAAAATGGCGATCAACACATAGACTTTGGTACAAAAATTTTTTTAAAAACATTTACATAGCTTTTTGGTACAAAAATAACTAACGTATAATTTTAATTAATAGAATTAAATTGTATTTTATTTGTATTTATTTTTTTGTGGAAAAAAAGGTTTTGTCATTTACACTGGACAGTGAGTTTTGATCAATTAATTATACTCTAAAAATTGCAACAAGAGTTAACGTTATTTTCTGAGAACATAATGCTATACTCAAAAATGAACTTTATTATACTAGGCATGCCAAAAAGTTTAATTGTTTTGCAATACCATTTTGAAAATTTATCTGAAATTAGTGAAAAATGGGTTAAAAAACATGGTCTTATAAGAGGATAAAGATTTTATCCAAGAGAATATCATTATCCCCTTGGATAAAATCCTTATGACCTTATCCTTAACCTTATTCCCCCTTTCAGAATCCTTATCAAAAAGAATAAGGATTTTAAAAGGGGGGATTCTTTTTCAGCTGTTCTTGAACCTTTTTATTTGCTAACAAAAACCGTTCAAAATGAATAAATTAGTAAGAAACTAAATTAACAAATATGCAAAAAATATTAAATGGAAAATAACAATGATTAATCAACTGGAAGGTATATACTAGTTGACATGCCCTCCCATTAACTGCTGGGAGGAAATGAATGTTTTCACCAACTGTTTAAGTCAAACTGATATATCATGTTCAAGCTGACGAAAACCATTTAATAATTTTTTCATACATTTATTAGCTGTTAAATTATAAGCTGTACTTTAAATGCTGGAAGGTTAGTTTTCGAAAAGAGATGACCGAATACTTATAAATTCAAAATGAACGACTTCAAGTTAAGAGCTTCGAGATGCAGATGAGTTAATCCAACAGCTGCATTGTACAATATTGAAATGGAAAAAAATAAAAGTAAAATCGGAATCTTTATTTAAAAATCCAATTAACTTGAAGTTACCAGACGTAGATTCTGAGGTTACAATGTCTTTGCTGCTTGGATGAAGGACATGTTTTCATCGACTGTTTAAGTCAAATTGATATATCATGTTTAAATTAGCGAAAAATCATTTAATAATTTTTTCATAAATTTATTAAAAAATATCAAATATATTGTTCGAAAAAATATTAAGCAGCACACTAAAAATCTGTGGCTTAATATTGCAATCCTTTTTCGATAAGAAGGACGATTTTAAAAGATTACATTGAAATGAAATATAAACTTAATTTATTAAAGGCCTTTTTAACAAATGCGCATATTTCATTTTTTTAATGTTCTCATTAGCAAAAACTTCCGAAGTACTTTTAGCTTTAGATTTTGAATCATTTTTTTGTTTTGATCATTGCCGACTGTTATGGCTTCTAAAAGATTAAACTATTCACATACATCTGAAATAGTTTTTATTTACATTTAGAGTTATATGATGAATTTAACAATGATAGCGAAAAAAAAAAGGATTAAAAGGACTTAAAAGAGCGAGACACAAAACTGACAATGAACGAAAACAAAGGACAAATTTTTCGCTAAGGAAGGTTTCTAAACAAAGAACTGTCTTCTTTCATTCCGCGACGAGTGGTGGTAATCCTTTCTTTTTTTTCTCGAAATAATTCTATGAGGTTCGTTTTCGAAAAGAGCTGACCGAATACTTATAAAAACAAAATGAACGACTTCGAGTTAAGAGCTTTGAGATGTAGATGAGTTAATCCGACAGCTGCATTGTACAATATTGAAATGGAAAGAAATAAAAGTAAAATCGGAAACTTTATTAAAAAATCCAATTAACTTGAATTTGCCAGACATATATTCTGACGTTACAATATCTTTGCTGATGGGAAGAAGGAAATGTTTTCACCACACTGTTTAAGTTAAATTGATATATCCTGTTCAAATTAGCGAAAATCATTTAATAATTTTTTCATAAATTTATTAAAAAATCTCAAATATATTGTTCGAAAGAATATTAAGCAGCACACTAAAAATCTGTTGCTTAATATTGCAATCCTTTCTTCGGAACACTCTATCTGATAAGCTACTTGAAGGTAACTCATCTAAAACCTGGTTTAACTTTATTTTAAACATCCCTGATCAGCCCAGGTTTAAAGCTATTGCCCTTTTCAGACTCCTGACGGGCCATGATTGTATGGCCAATCATCTTTTTCGTATGAAAATATTTGCAAGCCCAAAATGCATACTCTGCAGTCTTGGAGAGGACATGGATTCATCTCACCTTCCTGTCTGCCCTGCACTTGTTTCCTCTACTGTGTGGTTGTCGTTACTGGGACGCTAGGGCCCTTATGGGCTAAACATGTCAATATGTGATTTCTTTCGATTCTCGTTGTTGTTTTCATGTTCTTTTTCTTTTTTCTTTTTTTACTTATTGTAGCTTGCCCTTGGGAATAAAAAAATATTGCAATCCTTTTTAGATTAGAAGGACGATTTTAAAAGATTACATTGAAATGAAATATAAACTTAATTTATTAAAGGACTTTTTAATAAATGCGCACATTTCATTTTTTTAATCTTCTCATTAGCTAAAACTTTCGAAGTACTTTTAGTTTTAGATTTTGAATCATTTTTTTGTTCTGATCATTGCCGACTGTCATGGCTTCTAAAAGATTGAACTATACACATACATCTGAAATAGTTTTTATTTACATTCAGAATTATATGATGAATTTAACAATGATAGTGAAAAAAAAAAAGGATTAAAAGGACTTAAAAGAGGAGACGCAAAACCGACAATGATCAAAAACAAAGGACAAATTTCTCGCTAAGGAAGGTTTCTAAACAAAGAACTGTCTTCTTTCATTCCGCGACGATGTGGTAATCCTTTTTTTCGAAATAATTCTGTGAGGTTAGTTTTCGAAAAGAGATGGTCGAATACTTATAAAAGCAAAATGAATGACTTCGAGTTAAGAGCTTCGAGATGCAGATGAGTTAATCCGACAGCTGCCTTGCACAATATTGAAATGGAAAGAAATAAAAGTGAAATCGGAAACTTTATTTAAAAATCCAATTAACTTGAAGTTGCCAGACGTAGATTCTGGCGTTACTATGTCTTTGAATTTTAACCGAGTGAGTTACTCAGAATAGTTAATATAAATAAAGGCAACTACAAAACTTCTGATGTTCTTCGCAGAAAGTTTTTAGTTCTGCTTCGCACATCTAAAAACTCTAAATTATATTAATTAACTTAATTATGTCCGAGAATCCTCTCAGGTGTTATCTCTTGCAAGAATATTTATATTTCCCCAAAAGATAAAGCGTCGGGGTTTAGAAAAGGTTCTTTGCTGAGTGAATAATTAAGTTATTTTAGAAGTTAGCTCTTCCCAAAAAGAGAATTAGAAATGGTTAAAGTTCTTTTCTGGAAAAACAGCTGGCGCATTAATTAACCATAAAAAATAAACAGAAATTGAGTTGAATAAGATACATTTAAAAAACGAATAACTTGTTTGAAACATTAATTTTGGAATATTCAAAAAATTAATATTTTTTTAGGATTACTATTTTTTTTATCATTCTATTCATATTTTGTTCAAGTTCTATTTATTTTTCTTCAGATAGAAGAACTAAAGAATAGATTTTTTTACAATATTTTAGCCTCCTATTGAATAAATTATTATCAAAATTATCCTATATGAATAATTAAGCTGAATTATTGTAAGATTTAAATATAAATCTATTCAAAATTTTAAGCACCTTTTAAAATCAATACTTACAATAAAAATGGGACATCACAGTTTGCAGAATTTCAATGATATTTAAACTACGATTAAAGGATTAACTAAAATTATTATAGAACATATTTTTAATTAATATATCCGACAAATATAAAATATATTTAAATAATAAAATGTATTAAATAAATTTTATAATATATTAGAAAATATATTAATTTATAATATTATTTTACTTTACTGATAATAAACAAAAAATTTTAGACATGTTTTAAAATCAACAATTACTGTAAAAATGGGATTATAGTTAGCAGAATCTTAATGACATTTAAACTACGATTAGATGGTTAAATAAAATTATTACAGGACATATGTTGTAATTTATATATCCTATAAATATAATATGTATAAAATATGTTTTAATCTACAATTCAGCATATTTGCTTAAACTATATAAAAAAATACAACTACTAAGACTTCATTAAGATAGTTACAGAGAAATCCTTTTTATTGCCTATTATAGTAAAATATCAATTTGCTTGAACTATATAAAGAAAATACAATTACTAAGACTTTATTAAGATTACAACAAAATCTTTTTTATTGCCTATTATAGTAAAATCAAAAGCATTCCTTGGTTAACTAAATCAGAAGATAATGCCCATCAAGTCAGAAATTTCTCTTTGACGTCTTTTTTTCGACATCAACTTTACCTCGAAGCAGGTTGGTTACCTATGGATTTCTAGTTGCCTTTCATTGATGTCAGAGAGACAATTTATAGAAAATTTACGAGGATCCTCATAAAACAGCAACGTCAGCATACTAGAACTCGACCTTGTAGATTCGACCTTACAGAGACCTTTCAAGAATGAGAAATTGTTTTGATGAGATGACCCTCAAAAGGAAATATTAATGAACCTTGGAAAAAAATTCTGTACTAAGAATTCATGAATTGTTTATATATCAATGATAAAATAGGGTCCTATTTCAGAAGTAGCACCAAAATTATTTAAGAGAAAGGTTGAAAAATTACTTGCATAAATTATAATTGCTTAAATATTTCAATGTCTAATGCTGAAAAGCTATTTGGTAAATATTAAAGAAACCGAAAGGTCCATAAAAGTTTTACAGAACGCAATAAATCATTCAGAGAAAAGAGTTTCGAAATTCGACTGTGCAGAATCGATACCGTTTGTTTCGTATTTTAAATTGTAAAAGGAATAGACTGTTTAAATTGCAAAAGGTAAAAACATTGATGGTAAATGAAAAATTAATTAAACTTAATTTTAGTAAACACATTGTAGTTGTACTAAAAAATCAACGTATATGATAAACACTAAATTTTCTCAGCAAAGTTTATTTAATATAGATTTACAGGAATAAAGTTCAAATACTGTACATTCCCCATGCCTTCTAGAGTTGATATAGCTAAATACCATGATAGTTAAAATTTTTTTACTCATATGTAATTTTAAATTTCTTGGAAATAAGCCTAATTTAAATTTGGAAATTAAGAAACTGTATAAAATTCTTTTCAATAAAGAAAGATTATCTGCCTCACATCCCAGTGCCAATAGAATGGAAGGTTTGAATTCATTGGTAGTGTCCTTTGCAATCATTTCATTCAGAAAAGAGGAAATATTACATTTGCAACAACGTGTGCAAAACGTCTTACATCAATAATTGGGCTGCCTGGTGTGATTTTTCCGGTTTCTCCCATATGACACTCGGCATGATGGCCAATTGGCTAGCGCTCTGATCTTTAATATCACAGGCTTCAGGTTCGAATACTGGCGTTGGCATGGATGTTTGTGAGTGGTTCGGAGTCCACTTTAAACTATAGATTCCGGTCTGTTTATCCCACGCATGCACAAGATGACTGTGGAATGACAAACCAAACCCATATGACAAATGTGAGGCATGTACTCCTGAAAGGTTTCTGTCACTTCTCGCACAGTTAGGCCATTTGTAGCTTAATGGCAGTGCACTCAAACTAGAATGCAAGAAGATAGTGGTTCAATTCTGTTGATGGCGGGTGCTTCCTACATTCACTACTTTAAAGCAGTGTACACTGCATTCACTACTGTAAATAAAGAACCACTCGTCACAATGGGTTCAAATTTGAACTGAGGATACATGAAGAAAGGGGAAACGGTACGGCATCAAAAAAGTTCCAAAGTGTATTAATAGATGGCGCTGTAAGCGGCATAAAGAAAGGGAATTTGGCTGCCAGTGATATTTTGAATCGAAATGACAGCGGATTTGGCATAAGTTGCACATTAAACCAACTGTAGTGTTCAATGGGCTTGATTGTTTCGGTTTTTTGGCGGAAAAAATGATTTCCAAGTCATTCAACAGTTGTGACATTGTTGTGGAAAGCCCATCCACCACGGCAAGGTCATACCAAATTGGATGGGGAAAATAGGTGGAACTTATTTGAAACTTTTTTTGATGTCATACTGTTTCCCCTTTCTTCAAGTATAGTATCTTCAGTTCAAATTTGAACTCATTATGACGAGTGGTTCTTTTTTTACAGCATTTTGAAAGTGGGACTTTAATTATAATCACGCTGTATTTTAGTTTAATTTCTTTCACAATTACAGGCCAATGTAGCCGCCTGCCAGTTAGAAAATATATATATGTCATATATTTTGCCAAGAGAGATATCGCATTGTTAAAACACTACACATTAAATTTCTATGAAAAGCAAACGTTTTGAAGAGGGAAAAAAATTATTTCTAACAAAGCATTTGTTCGAATTGTTACAAATTTCACTGTTGTCTGTGTGACATTTTTGTATTATTCTTGAAATCCAAAAATGCCGATTTGAACTAGGCAACCTTTGCATTTTATAATGAAATCTTCTTCCTACTTCATATCTTTTGATACATTCCTGCGTTCTTGATGTCAACAATATCAAGTCAAGTGAAAAATTGAGTTATTCTATTGCTTTGAATTTAAAGCAACTGTATACATAAACGGTTCTTAAATCTGACAGCTGCCGTTTTTCGGAATAGCTCTTACTGCGAAACGCCTTTGCTTGGCATCAAATATCGCATTTTTAGGAAAAGGAATCTCTCCCACCCACATGTCAGAGTATGAATAAAAGCAGTTTTTCTCAAAAAAAATATTTTGTACCATTCACTTGCTTTGAAAGGCTTTTTTCAGGAATGTCAAAGATACGCTTTTAAAACGTAGGGTTTATGCAGAACATTTCTTACTGATTTATGCAGATTGCAATTATTAAGTAAATATAAATGCCAATTCTTTATTCTCAACAATTTTCTTGACTTGTTAAAAAAAAAAAATAATGGACTGATATATTTTTATTTGAATATTTTTCATAGAATAAAGCAAATAAAATGTAATAATTAAATACAATTCATATAATTTAAAAGTTAAATGTTATAATTAACGTATATTTTTTATAAAACATTTCTTAAGTAATTTATGCAGACTACGATTATTAAGTAAATAGTGATGCCGATTTACTTTTTTCTTGGCTTTTTAAAAAAATGGACTGATATATTTTTTATTTGAATTTTTTTTCATATAATAAAAATATAATATAATAATTAAATTAAATTTATATCATTTAAAAATTAAATATTGTGATTAATGGATATTTTTCACAAAAAAGTTTTTAAGTGATTTATGTAGATTACGATTATTAAGTAAATAGAGATACCGATTCACAATTTTTTTGGCTTTTTAAAAAAATGGACTGATATATTTTTTTATTTAAATCATTTTCATATAATAAAAAAAAATTAATTTAATAATTCAATACAATTCATATAATTAAAAATTAAATGTTATAATTGACATATATTTTTTCCAAAACATTTCTTATGAGAATTTCGCAGACTGCGACTATTAAATAAATAGTGATACCAATTCTCCACATTATTCTTGTTAAAAAATAACGGACTGATATAATTTAAATTAATGAATCTTTATTGCATGGTAGAACAATTATAGCTTAATAATATATATTTACTTTTCATAACTTTACATTTTTTTCGAATATCGAAAATATAATATTCTTATCATTCATTTCACATTGTTTATTTCGTCAAAACATAAAATAACAGGTTCCAATTTTATTTATTATTACCTATGTCACTTCATATTTATCACATTAGTCAGTGATAGTTTATAGCAGATTCAGCGTTATCAAGTTGCCCTATAGGGAACTTTTGTATTACATCTACATTAAAGAAGCTGGAAAGAATGCTTTCCTGGATGTTTTTTGGGTGATTAGTATTATAAGTAAGAAAAATACCCATGCAGACAGCTGACAAAAATTATACCTGTTGTCATAATGGATGGCCGTCTACCATTTTAAAAAGCATTAATTAAGTGAACAGGAATCAAACCCTTAACCTCTTCCTTCAACGAAACAAATACCATACTTCCGTTGTTGCTCCAACAAGTAACTCATTTTCGACTTTCATCATTATCATCAGTGGCGCAACAGCCTCATGGTGGACTAAGGCCAACAGCCTACTCCAGATTTCAAGACAGGAGATGTTTTTCTTTTTACAAAGTAGGGTTGTCAGTCCTACGCCCAACGCTCTATGATCATATTAGATCGGGACCTACAGTTTAAAGTGGGTTCCGAACCACTACAAACATCCATGGCACGGCCTGTACTCGAACCCGAAACCTGTGGTACCGATCGCCGAAGAGCTGGTCACTCGCCCATCAAGCCCTCATATTGAATTTTATTTAATTATAATTTAAACAATTACTTATATTAATTAATTTTAAAGTAATATAAGTGAATTTTTTAATTATAATTAAGTAAATTAGACTAAACATTTGGAAATGTATAACAAATAATATAATGTGATCATAAGGAATTAAATGCTAAGATTTGTAAATCATTTGTAATTTAACGATAATTGTGTTTTTTGTGATAAAAGAGCATTTCTAAGAACAAAAGAATTAGAAGAAAAGAAAATTATTTTTATATTTTAAATAACATTGATCATTCTATGCGAGATTAGAAATCATTTAAAAAAAGAAAAGAATTGAGAAAAATATCCCAAATGTGGCATAAATAGTTTGTGTCAACGTTTGGAAAGCAGAGATTTGTCTTCTTCTTCCATTTGAAAAGGCCCAACATTAAAATCGATATTCGCCTGAAATATTCCGATAAATTTTCTCTGAGAGGGAATTGTATTTGATAAAGTTTCAGGCAAAAGTAAAAGTTTCTTTTTCGCATTTTAAATTTTTTCTTCTTAAACAAGCATTTATTAGCTTGAAAGAAAATTTTCTCAGAAATAAGATGATTGTTTTATCCCAATGAAGCAATGGCAATTTTAGTAGCTTCAACGAAATTTTTCTCAGAAATAAAGGGGATTGTTTTATCCCAAGAGAAACAATGACTATTTTAGTAGCTTCAAAGAAATTTTTCTCAAAAAAAGGGGATTGTTTTATCCCAATGAAACAATGACAATTTTAGTAGCTTCAAAGAAAATTTTCTCAAAAATAAAGGTGATTGTTTTATTCCAATGAAACAATGATTATTTTAGTAGTTTCAAAGAAAATTTTCTCAAAAATATAGGTGATTGTTTTATTCCAATGAAACAGTGACTATTTTAGTAGCTTCAAAGAAATTTTTCTCAAAAATAAAGGGGATTGTTTTATCCCAATGAAACAATGACTATTTTAGTAGCTTCAAAGAAAATTTTCTCAAAAATAAAGGGGATTGTTTTATCCCAATGAAACAATGGCTATTTTAGTAGCTTTAAAGAAAATTTTCTCAAAAATAAAGGTGATTGTTTTGTCCCAAGAGAAACAATGACTATTTTAGTAGCTTCAAAGAAAATTTTCTCAAAAATAAAGGAGATTGTTTTATCCCAATGAAACAATGACTATTTTAGTAGCTTCAAAGAAAATTTTCTCAAAAATAAAGGGGATTGTTTTATCCCAATGAAACAAGGATTATTTTAGTAGCTTCAAAGAAAATTTTCTCAAAAATAAAGGGAATTGCTTTATCCCAAGAGAAATAATGACTATTTTAGTAGCTTCAAAGAAAATTTTCTTAGAAATAAAGGTGATTGTTTTATCACAATGAAACAATGACTAATTTTTTTTATCAGAAATTCTGTTTGGAAATCATTCAAGCGAAACATTCTATTTGCTAAAGAAAAGTACTATAAATAAATATTTTTGTAAAATATTTTAAAAATTTTATATTTAATTAATCAGAATACTTTTACTTTACAACTTTCTATTTCTATTTCTTAGATGAATTATGTTATAAATTAATTATTTACAAAAGTTAGGCATCGTGTTTATTGTATAAGCTTTAATATTGATAAAGACTGTGTATTGTTTGACAAATTAATTATTGTTTATTGTTTATTGTTATTGTTTATATTTATATTTATATTTTTTTGAATATCGAAAATACAATGTTTTTATCATTCCTTTCACATTATTTTGTCAAAATATAAAATAACAGGTTCCAATTTTATTTAGTATTGTTATTGTTATTTATTGTTGGATAAAGATTGTTTGTTTATTGTATAAGGTTAAATATTGATTTAATAAGAATTATTATTTAAGATTTAATATATTCTCAGAGAACCAAATCTCTCATAAATGCTTGGAGTAAAACAATTTGTATTTTCAAAATATATCTATATTAAATCAACTATATTAAATATTTAATGAGGAATTCTAATGAGGAATTTCTTGTTTCATGCATCCTTTTTTGTATTTACATCCCGGAAAATGACAATTACAAACTAGTAGGGAAAACTATTCAAAATTACTCATGTATTCGTTAACAACTTTATCTTCAGGCAGTTAACTTTTCTCATTCTCTATCTGTGTTAATTTTATTGGTTGTATCTAAAGGGCCTTTCCCTAGATTAATTTTATAAATATAGATTTTGTATTTGTAAATTTTTTTATTGTTTTATGTAATAATGTACTATCTATAAAGCCATATAAAAACGTTAGAAAGATACTTAGTTAAAATATTTAAAATACATGAACGAAGATTATTGATAAATTTAGTTTATCTGAAAGATAATCAAGGTTAAAGTTATTCAATTATTTCAGATTAAAGAAATTAATCTCATTAAAGCAAAATTGTTTAAATAATCTCCTTGAATTTGAGAGTCTCGCTAAAACCCCCCTAAGCCCAAGCATAAATATAGAAACAGTAATATATAAGCATAAATATATATATTAAATTAATAATACATAAGCATAAATATTAAATAATAATGTATAAGCATAACGAAAAATATAAAAATAGTAATATATAAGCAAAATCATAAATATTAATTAATAATACATAAGCATAAGCATAAATATTTAAACAATAATATATAAGCATAAGCAAAATTATGAAAATTGTACATAAACATAAGCATAAATATTAAAATAACAATACATAAAGTAATAACGCATAAGTTTAATGTATAAACAAAAGCAAAATCATTAGCATACTAAAGTAATATAATAGCATAACCATAAACAATATTTAGGCACATTAAAATATTAATAATAAGTATCAATAAGCATAATTATTAAAATGAAGCCCACCGACACTCTAGGGGTCCGTGAGCTTGGCTCAACAGTCTGGGAGCTTGGATGAGAAAAAAACTCTTTATCTTAATATATCTCTAATTAAGCCTACAATTTCTCATATGGCCGTATGTAATCAATTACAATATTATTAGTTGCATTCAATAGGAATAATTGATTGTTTAGCATCAAGTAACATACCTGCGAGATAGCTTCCATGAATCATAATAGAAAGGTTTTGTTGGAAGATTTGAATTATCCTGTACATTAAAAGCTATTTTATTATTTAATGTGCCGAAATAAAGATACAGCAGATAGGGCCTGTTTTATTTATGTGCTTACAGTTATGAGTTCAGAAAAAAGAAAGTTAATAATTAAAATTATAGTTAAATAATTAGTTAATTAAAGTTAAAGTTAATTAATTCGCACAAAAATTAAATTTTATTCTGCGAAATCTTAATGAGTGGAGAAACAAATATCGCACTAATAATCTAAATATTTTTAATGGTTTCATTTTTTTATTTCATTTATATTTATATATTTTTTATATTTCATTTTTAGGGTTATATATTTCTTTACAATGTGAGTTTAGTATCATTACTATTATATCAATTATGTTTACATGTAAGAATAATCGTAAACACAAAAATAATAACTCATTATGTTTCAATTTTTCACTCTAAAAAATGTCTATAGTGGGTCTAAATGTAATATGGAGATGTATAATTTTATATACAGCCCGCGGAGTTAGGATGAATTTCCAAAGTAACCCGCAATTGCAAGAATTGAAAAAATTGCAAGAGACATATCACGAAATTAAGTTATGGATTATACTTTTCCAAGCAGAAAATATTATTTTTGCATATTAATAAAATTATGATGATCATCCTTATGATTCAATGCGATGCATATGGTAAACATTAATGACAGTAGTCTAGGATAGCAAATCTGGAACTGTGATCATTGCCAAGTCAAAATGCTACATAACGGAGAAACGGCAAAGAATCATTTTACTGGGAAATCGCCAACCATGAAAGAGCTCCAAGGATTTTCACATCATATGCCACCTTGATTCTAAATTACACTTCTTAGCTTCCAATGCACATACGTTTATTTAAACGAGCCTACTAAATTAACAGATTTAACGTTTGAGTTGCTAACGGTCACTTGGACAATAATTAACTCTCTAATGAATCTTTATATTGTTTGATCAAGAAATTCAAGGTAAAATATTGAAATTTGTCTCAAAAGATAACACATTACCTTTCATAATTTAGTAAACTCTTAATAATTTTACTATTCTAATAATACGTAGATAACTAATTATATATTAAACTTTCTATTCTGTACTATGTCAATTATTTAAATCATCGTATACTACAACTTGATAAATGTGAAGATTCAAAGAAGATTAAAAATACTATTTAAACCGTTTACGTCATATTTACGAAACAATTATTTAGTCTAAAAAATAATGCTTCACTAAATTTAATTCAATTTATAATTTTAGAGATTTTGGCTATTGTTTTAATAAAAATTAAATTTTAAAAGTACTAAATAAGTACTAAAAAAATAAATACTAAGTAAAATATTGTTCGAAACATAAAATTGAGTGAAAGACAAAAATGTGATAATTATAACAATTCATGAATACATACATGTAATTTTAAATGAAAAAAAATCGGTTCGAACTTAGTAATAATAAATTAGTATAATTAAAAATTATATAATTTTATATATAATTTTTATTTAATTTAATTTATAATTTATTATTTATTTTACTTTTATTTAATTTTTTTGATATAATTTTATTATTTAATTTTATAATAATTTAATTTAAATTTAGTTGACGCAAATTAAATTTATTAAATATTTCATTTTGTTGCACTTTATTTTATTTCCGATTTCACATTTAAAGAATACAGCTATTATTTTTTTTTTTCAAAATATATAAGAAAAAATTTTCAATATCCCTCAGACATAAAAAAAAATCAGAAATAAATTCAAATATTTATGATTCCTCGAACAAAACGAATTTCATTATTCTGATTTATAAATTTCGCAGTAACGACTCAAGATCCTAAAAGTATCGTCCAAAGATTTAATCACTACTCGCTTAAATATCAAACATTAAATATTCATCAAACAATCTTGTTTGATAAAATGTGCATTGTGCTTCTTTTTTAATTCTCATTGTTAATAAATGATTCAAAATTTTAGGAAATCAAATTAAAAAGCACATAAAAACGAGATAAAAACGACACATAACTCATGATTATATTTAAATCAGTTAATACTTTCACATTTGGATTCATTTCCGGTTATTAATTTTTAATTTTCCAATTTCTGTATTATTTGCTCCAATCTTCATGTAGTAATAAAAAATTTGGCGTATTTAATTTTCATTAAATTAAAAAACCTTCAGGTACTTATAAAATATTAAATATAATAAAAAAATTTGAGTGCTTATACTTTAATAAAAAACATGTATTAAATGAAATATTTTCAGAACGGAATTCTTCAAGCTAATTAAAATAGAGGAATGATAATCAAAATAATTAATTACATCTATCCAGGAAATTCTAAAAAGTTATTTGATAATGGCGATATCTTTCTGATTTTTTTAATTTTATTTATTAAAAAAAAAAACCTCTTCTAAGTAATTATTGATCTGCGTGTTTGGCTACTTCGATTGGCAGTTTTCGATTTTTATTAATCAAGAAAATCAGAAATCAGAAAATTTAGCAGAAAATCAGAAACAGAAACAGAAACATAATTATTAATCAATAAAATCAAAAAATTTAACAGAAAATCAGAAATAGGAGTATAATTATTAATCAATAAAATTTGAAAATTTATCAAAATTAGAAACATAATTATTAATCAATAAAATCAGAATTCAGAAAACTTAACAGAAAATCAGAAACAGAATTATTAATCAATAAAATCAGAAATCAGAAAATTTAACAGAAAATCAGAAATATGAATAGAATTGTTAATCAATAAAATTAGAAATCAGAAAATTTAACAAAAATTAGAAACAGAATTATTAATCAATAAAATCAGAATTCAGAAAACTTAACAGAAAATCAAAAACAGAAACGGAATTAATCAGAAAATTTACAATCAGAAAACTTTATAATATTTTTAAATCTTATAAAACTATGCACTTTCAGAATAAGATGAATTAAAATAATGAGAGAAAAAAATTGCATAAAACTGTTTAAAATCTATTCGGAAAATACCCTGCGGAGTCCAAAATTTCATGTAAATTCCTAAATTCTTAATCTCTAAAATTCTTATACATATCGAAAAATTATTACAATTCTTAAATTCGTATAACTTTTCAAATTTTATTATGAACTCCTAAACTCTTATGAATTTTCAAAAACTCTTATAAATATCTAAATTCTTATGAATTTCCAAAAATTCTTATAAATTGCTAATTTCTTTGTTTCCAAAATTCACGTGAATTTCCATAAATTGTTATAAACTCCTAAATTTTCAATTTCCTATATTCTTACAAATTTCCAAAAAAATCTTTAAAATTTCTAAATTCTTATACATTTCTAAATGAAAATTTGAAATTTGCTTTTAAAATACGAGCGACATCAAGTACTTAAAAAAAATGTCCCAATGTACCTGGATACCTTGCAGAAAAGGGACCCTCTATTCAAAGCAGATGAAACCCCACCTTTAAAAACTTTTATCGATTCACGTCCACTTGCTATCCTGAAACATCCAAACACGGATCGATACCGAGGTCCTACCAAGTTAACTAACCGAACCCAAACAAGCATGTAAAACACCCCCTCGGGCCCAAACATCCCCGAGGCATTTATTCAGACCAATCCACCCCCTAATCAACTCCTCCAATTATGCCCCAATCTCAGTGGTCAAGCTCCTGGTGTCCACTAAGCCCGCCAAATCCCCCCTTAGGCAAGTGGAGCGAACACGTGTTCTCCGATGGGGAAAAGATTCGATCGGAAAGAAACGAAGGAAGTTGTAACTACTCACCCAGTGGACGTCGTCAGAGAAGTGGTGGGAGAGCAGACGCCAGAGATGCGGAGGATCAGAGTCGAATGGATAAAGTGAGATGCGGATGCGGAAGAGCAGGATGCGGGCGGAAGGAGCGTGGTCACGTGAAGGCGAGGGTGAGGGGGGGTTACAAATAGCTGTTCCCGGACATTGTGCACGGAAGGCGGAACGAAGGGAACTGCTGACGACCCCTCTTTTCCCATTGGAGGAGGCGTTTGTCATGTTTCCATGCGTGAGCAAGTATCAGAGATCTATTGGACCATGGACGATCAGACGTCACGGGCCACAACTAGTTTCGCAAGTCTCGAATCTTGTAGAATTAAAGGGGTTGGACTCCTTTTCTATGTTTTTCTTTTTTGCTTACATGATTTATTGATTTTTCCAAGAACATTCTGGAAAATTGGGGTTGAGAAAGACGAAAATGGATATGATTGGAACATAAACATTAAAATGAGTAAATGAGCAATTGAGAAACTTCAAAGGTTCGTTTTACATGATTGCTTAAAAGAAGCTCCTTCATTAAAATCAAAGCTTTCTCTTTAATTTTATCCAATTCATAGTTGTTATTGCACTAAATTCTGTTATTTATTACAATTAAAGTTTTTTTTATTTAATTTTAATATTTCACTAAAAATTAATTTAATTTTTACTTACTTACAATTAGATTAGTTAATTTAATTTTAACTTTTACACACTTTTTAAATTAATTTAAAGATTTTATTTAATTAATTTTTTTCTTTTTTCCACACTTTGAATTCATCTGATTAATGTTTTTTTTCCCCGCTATTTGATTGAAAAGGTGAAAATAGTGATAATTAAACACAATTTAATATAAATTTTTTAATTACGGAAGTATAAATAAATAAAATAATAAATTAATTGGATAGAAATAAATCGAAAAAAAAGTTACTCCAAATTAGATGTCACTTTTTATTTAATTTATTGGCAGTGATTCGAATAAATATCAAGCTGTTTTTGTAAAATTGACTGCTATTGACCTCCCCCCACCTGTGCTATAAATCAAATGAAATTTTGCAAACTTGTTCACGGTGCCTTCCAAAATTTGGTTGAGATTTAATTTCCTACCTTTAAAATTAGCAAAGTAGGAAATTTTATAGCTAAAACAAATTCCCTCACAGAATTCAACATTTTTTGTTAAAAATGTATTCATGAAACCATCCAAATAATCAAAAAATTTGTAAGTATTTTAGAATTTGCTTTATTTGCTCCTCAATAGTAGCACTTGAAAGCAAGCGTGCAAAGGGACCAGAGTAGGGTTTCTGCTTGTGGAGTGGGATGCAGTCATTGCTTCGAAAGACTGGTTGGAGCTTTCCAGGTTTTATTTTATTTCCCATAAAGCTTTATTTTTCTACAGGGTGATTATAATTAAAGTCCCACTTTCAAACTACTGTAAAAAAAGAACCACTCGTCACAATGATTTCAAATTTTAACTGAAGATATTTGAAGAAGAGGGAAATGGTATGACATAAAAGAAGTTCAAAAGTATATTAATAGATGGCGCTGTAAGTGGCATAAAGAAAGTGAACTCGGATGCCAGTGATATTTTGAATCGAAATTACAACGTATTTGAAATTATTTGAGTTGCACATTAAACTAACTGTAGTGTTCAATGAGATTGCTTGTTTCGGTTTTTTGACGTAAAAAAATGACTTCCTAAATTCACGCCAGTAATTCAACAATTGTGACATTGTTAGTGGAAAGCCCATCCACCACGGCATGGTCATACGAAATTGGAGGGGAAAAATCGGTGGAACTTTTTTGGGACTTTCCTTGATGTCATACCGTTTCCCCCATCTTCACGCACCTTCAGTTCAAATTTAAACTCCTTGTGAAGAGTGTTTCTTTTTTTTTTTACAGCATTTTGAAAGTGGGACTTTAATTATAATCACCCTGTATTTTGCTTTACTTTCTTCCACAACTGCAGGCCAATGTAGCCGCCTACCAGTTAGGAAGGTGAGGATAAAAATAATAATAAAGAAAGAAATGAAAATAAAAAAACAGAAACTTTCGATAGCAGGAAAAAAATATGCTATGGTACTACGTAACTGACATGAACAGGTGTGAAACGAAAAGTATGCAATACAGAAGGAATAAACAACGGGGAGCTTTTTTAAAATCTGCATCCTATAAAATAAAATAATATATGCATATGTGTATGAGTGTGCAGTCAAAAATCAGAAGTATCTTTCTCTTTAAAGGCAGAAAGCTTTGCTTATGCTTAAGGTTCCGAAAGCATGCGCTTTAAAATCGATGTATTTATGATGGTGAGCTCCCCAAACGCTACTGAAACTGTTGTGTTGTTGTTTCTTATCCCCCTTGGCAGACATCTAGACCAAGCCCATGAACCCGTATGAACTCATGGTTGAAGGAAAAGGGTTGGAAGCTTCTGTTGTGATGGAGCACCCATAAGTAGAAGTCTGACGTAACTACGTGACGCTCTACAGTCTTATGAAATCGAAACTACGGCTTAAAGTGAATTCCGAACCACTACAAACATCCATGGCACCACCGAGACTCGCACACGAAACCTGTGGCACTGAGCGCCAGAGTGCTAGACACTCGGCCATTCAGGCCCGCTTCAGAAACCAAATACAGCAACCCATAAGAGAACCTCGCACTCACGTGATACACGATCCTACTCTTACAAGTGATCATGAGCCTACATCTATGTCGTATCCTCAAGTATCAATTTGCGTATCCCTGGGATACGCCCACCTTGGAGACCACTGTTCTAGATATGACATTGACGCACCAAAGTGGTGCTCGCTATCATAAAAGATGTCACCAACTTAAATTCTTATGAATTTTTCCCCTATTTACAAACTCTTCAGTGAAATGGATTTGGTTTGGTTTGTCGCTATGCGGTCATCTTGGGCCCACGAGGGCTAAACTGGCCGAGACCTACATTTTAAAGTGGATTCTGAACCACTAATAAACAACCATGCCACTGTCATGAACCTGAGATACCAAAGACCAGAGCGCTAGCCACTTGGTCACCCGGCAGCTCAGTGAAATGGAAGTTGCATCTAACAGTTGGCCTGACATGTTCGTAGGCTGACACATAGATGGCGCTACTAGTATTAAATCCATATGATTTTTAGTTAGTCCTAACCTTCAAAAGACACGTGTATAAATTTGACAGCTGTTGCACTATTAGTATGTGAGTTATAGCATTTTTAGTGAAGCAACTTTTGTTAGTTTGAAAAAATAGATAAAAAGGAGTTTCGTGTGTTTAATAAAGCATTGCTTTTTGGCGAAAAAAATATTATTGAAGCCAAGGCTTGGCTTGATAAACATTATTCGGAATTTGCACCAGGAAAATCAACCGTAGAGATGTGGTTTGCTAAATTTAAACGAGGCGAAATGAGCACCGAGGACGATGCACGCAGTGGACGCCCCAGAGAGGCTGTTTCCGACGAAAACATCAAAAAAGTTCACAAAATAATTTCTGATAACCGTAAAGTGAAGTTGATTGTGATAACTGAGACCCTAAAGATATCAAAGGATCGTGAATGAATATTTGGATATGCGAAAGCTCTGTTCAAAGTGGGTGCCGCGCGAGCTCACAATCGACCCAAAACAACAACGAATTGATGATTCTAAGCAGTGTTTGGAGCTGTTCAATCGTAATAAACCCGAATTTTTGCGTGGATATGTGACCATGGATGAAACATGGCTCTATCATTTCGCACCGGAATCCAATTGACAGTCAGCCGAGTGGACGTGATGAACAGTAAAAATGCTATAACTCACATACTAATAGTGCAACAGCTGTCAAATTTATACACGTGTCTTTTGAAGGTTAGGGCTAACTAAAAATATATGGATTTAACACTAGTAGTGCCATCTATGTGTCAGCCTATGAACTTTTCAGTCCACCTGTTACTTACTTTTGCTATAGACTCGTCACGAAACTTAAGTGGCCGAAATGGGTGTAGCACAAGGGGCTTACCCACAAGTAAGACATCCATTAAACAAATAAGGTGGTTGTTGTTGGCCATTAAATTTGTGAAAAATGATAATCCCTCGGATTATAAATAAAGAATTTTTAATATCAATTGTTTGATTATATAAGTTTTGTTTAAGTTATTTAAACTAGAAAGAAATTTTTAAGAAATTTAAACTATTATTTAACAAATTATTATAAAAATAGCAATAATCTCATACCTAATTATTGTAACATTATTATTATCTAATGAAATTTCTTTTATATTATAGATTAATAATTAGTCCTATTAATATTTCTGGAAATAAATATTATTTTTTAAAAAATAAAAATTGATTTATTTTATTTGAATTAGTTTTTCTTTACATTTTCCATTTGCTCAACATTAAAAAAAAGAGTTTGCAGTTAAAAGGTTACAGCTGAAATAAAATGAAACCATAAAAAATACAAGCTCAATATACACGTGTTCATGCTCTTAATTCAGAAAAAAAAAATTTCAACAAACTCTGAAAAGTGTTCAAACACTTTTATTAAGGGCACGCTTTTAACATTAAAATGCATGGTTTGAATAGAAGTTTATTAAAGATATTTATTTTAGCCGAAATTAAAAAATCCATGAATTGAATAACGTAAAGAAGAGAGCAGGTTATTGAAAAACCAGATTAATCTCCGAGCTACGTGACAAATGCGAATCTTACGGCACGAAAATCAATTGTTGGAAAAGTAAAACTTCATTCAGTCTTTAAGAATCTCGAGATAAATATTAAGTTTCAGCTTTCTCCTGTAACGAAACTCTCAGCTGCCGTTTTTCTTCTTGAGAAGGAAATAAAATTCACAAGAATTAAATTGCTATTTCAATAGATGGATTATATTTGCCTATATTAGCTTCCATGTATTAAGAGTTAAGTTATATTAGCCGGGTTGGGTTGCTCAGTGAAAGAGTGGGTTGCTGAGCTATAAGCTATCGGTGCTTTATAAAAGTTTTCTGACAGAATTGCGATTTATTCCAATAGTTAGATTAAAAAAAACTAATAAATATTTTATTGCTTTTAAACCATTTAGTAAGAGCATGTTTTTTTTTAATTTTTATTTACATTTTCCTTAAATTATTTTTCATAAATTATTTTTCAAACTAATTATACACGATGCAAAAATGTATATTATTCACAAATGTTTTCCATAAAGCAATTTAGTTCGCTACAAAATTTTGAAGTACTTATTAAACAATTTTCAATATTTTATTGGATATTAATGAGTTCTAAGAACACTCTTTAATCATTTTTATTACAGATTTTAGATGCTGTTTTGAAGAAATGCTACGTTTTCGAATACAATTTTCATTTTATAGCCAAATCAGCCCAAATGATTTCAATTGTAAAGAATGGGGAATGGTTTGGTTTGTCACTCTACGGTCATTTTTTGCATATTTTAGGTAAAATAGACCAGGAGTAAAGAATGAGGAAGAATTTTAATAACTTATTTATAATTGTAAAGCTTCAACAATCTTGTCATCAAGATTTTTGGCTGATGATTTTCCAATGTAGTGTAAGATATCAATACACTAATACAAAACAATGGTGCCATCAGTAAATTCGAACTTACCTACTCCAGCGGATGATATGCACTCTCATACCATAACTCCTCCATTACCTTGTTTAAAAAATAGAAATAAGCTATCTTTTTTGAAATTGTCCTTTCAATTTTCTCCAAATCCTTATACCCTCCCTATCTCTAAGTTTAAGATATCAATATACTAATACAAAACCATGGTGCCATCAGTAAATTCGAACTTACCTACTCCAGCGGATGATATGCACTCTCATACCATAACTCCTCCATTACCTTGTTTAAAAAATAGAAATAAGCTATCTTTTTTGAAATTGTCCTTTCAATTTTCTCCAAATCCTTATACCCTCCCTATCTCTAAGTTTAAGATATCAATATACTAATACAAAACCATGGTGTCATCGGTAAATTCGAACTTACCTATTCTAGCGGACGATTTGCTATCGTATACTATAACTCCTCCTTCACCATATTTAAAAAGGGGAAGTAAGTTTCCTTATTGAAATTTTTCTTTTGATATGGTATATATATACTTATGCTATCTCTATCTCTTAGTTTATGCTTACTTACCTCAATATACTTACACAAAATCATGGTGTCATCAGTATATTTGAACTTACCTATTTCAGCGGATGATATATACATATCGTAACTCCTCCTATATTTCCTAAATATATACATACCTAACTCCTGTTTAACAAATGGAAGTAAATTTTCTTATTCAAATTTTTTTAAAGATTTTCTCCAAACCATCTCTAGTACCGATTACATTACTTTTGGTTTTATAAATTTATTACATGGAAATAATCTTATAAAACCAAAAACACTATAAAATACATTTTCATGTTTACGGCATATGGCGTAGATTTCCATCCTATACACTAATGAACAATGTGTTTCTTATCATTCATTCGTGATATCTGGCTGATCGAAATACTCTTTGAACTGTTTTGGGTCACACACATATAACATAACCCGAAAAAATATTTTCAATTTAATGACATAAAATTTCTTCTTTTTCTTTCAAGTAGCCTAATATAATCTTTTACTAACTGAATTTCGTCACAATTTAAAATAGGTTTATAAAATGCGATAATAATTTTAAATATTTTCTGAACACAATTTAAGTAATTTTTTAAAAAAAATTTTAATTTAAAATAAGGTGCATGTATACATTTTAATTGATGAATGTGTGTCAAAAGAATGAAGACACACATAACACATCAAAATAATTAATTTATCAAGTTAAAGAAAAAATATTAATATAAATAACAAGAAATATATAAAAAAATATTTAAAGCTATATATTAGATCATTTCGAATGAGCATGAAAGTAATAAAAAAGAACGCAATCACAAAAGAAAACAACGAATGAAATTCAAAAAATTGCCATTTCAATTTGAAGATAATTTTTAACACACTTTTTGAATATCGTTCCCTCAAATATATATGAGTTATTTATTAATGAAAATGCAGTGTATAAAAATTATTAAATACGAATTATGAATCCAAAATGTATGAGAAAGGAAAATAAAGGAATCCCAAAAAGAATAAGAATACAAAAAGTGCCATGCAGTCTATCCCCATTCGTAATTCTTCTGCAAGGGTGCATTAAACAAAATAGTTTGAAAGCACAAACTAAAAATTAAAAAAAAAATTTTCATTTGTTCAAAAAGTAAATACAAGAATTTTTTCCTGATTATTGGCTATGCATCACATAAAAAAATAATAAATGCATTTCAAATATTGACGTCATAATTTTTAAATTTTAGGAAATACAAAAAACATTTCTTACTATATATATAGATATTACTACTACAAGTCCATGCATTAGATTTGAATTCGATTGCAACTCCAGTATAATATATTTTTTCAGTTTTAGGAAGTACAAACACATCTCTTGCTTTATGTAGAATCAGTAATCATTTATTACTACAGAACCAGTAATTATTTATTACTATAGAACCAGTAATCATTTATTACTATAGAACCAGTAATCATTTATTACTATAGAACCAGTAATCATTTATTATCATTATTACCAGTAATCATTAATCAGCAATTACTCCTGAAAATTTTGCTCGACAATTGCCTACACATTGCAATTACTCCAACACACTTTTAATTCGACTGAAATTACAGTGCTTTGGGGCTCATTTATGAGCGAGATAGTTTTTCAAAAAACAATCATAACGCTCTGGTACACATTTAGACAGGCATCAAATACTTCGGACAATTTTTCCATCTTAAGACCTGACCTCGTAGCCTCAAGCAAGAAGTAGACTCAGTCAATATGCAATAAAGGGTGGGAAAGACAAATACTGGCAGAGCGAGTTTCACAGCCATATTGAAAAGTGTTTTTTTTTTTCAAAAAATCGAATTCGAACAGTTTGCCGTAAGGATGCAAAACTATGGTTTCTTTCTTATATTTAGAATTTATGAGATAAAAAATTGTAATCAATTCCGGGAAGATAATTGCTGAAAAATTAATATAGAAGCACCGAGGACGAAAAAAGTAATTAAACTAACGATAAAAATGAACTGAAAGTAAATGCAGAAACATAAAATTATGTATATAGCTTACGAATAAAGATACTTACTATCAGCTCTTTGCTTTTGCGTAGAATTAAAATTCAATAAAAACAACGGATGGATAAATATAATTTCGGTCAAAGGCATTATTCCTAATCCATCATTCCAGGGAAATGGTATTTATCAATATAAAGAAGATCTGTAAGTTTGTGTAATGAATAAATTGAAAATGTTTTCAAGAATTAATTTTTTCACCATAAAAATGGAGAAATACTATTACAGAAATTCTGAATATACATTACTAATGCAAGAAAAACAATACGACACGCAAATATGAAGCGTGTGAAAATGAAAATCCTCTGAAAATTTGGTTCAAAGGCCCCAACCTCATCCTGCCAAGGGAGCAGCGTTACCCCAACAAAATGGTGTTATAAAAAAGGTTGCGCAGTGTATAAAATGAACATTTTTCATAAATAGATTTTTCCTTTATATAAATAGAGAAATCGAATTACAGAAATTTTGAATAAAATTATACATGCTTTTAGATAGAAGTGTTTCTGCAAAGTACATTTTTTGTCCATTTTTACCAAAGTAATGAAACTCATTCATGTATAGATTTTAATTTTCATGTTTGCCAATATTTTGTAATCTAATTTAACAATAACATTAAAAAACATCCACAAAAAGACATTTAAAATTTTTGGCTCTGAAAGAGTTCTGTCATCTTAATTGGAAATCTGTTTTGAGCCAAACTCTAAGCAATTTGGCGAAATGTTCAAGGCACCAGCATTAATGATGTGCTCGGGCATAACAAATCCCAATGTGATGTAAGAAATCGCTAATCTATTCGGAGGCCAGGATTACTGTGGCAATCTTTTCCCTAAGTTCCCGCTCTTGAAAGCAACCGATTAATAGCCTTAATCTCTCTCTTACGTCTTCCCTGTTTTTCCAGATGGGCTTGACATTTTCCAAATGAAAAACAAACTCATGGAATGGAAATAAGAGAATTTTGACATGAGTTTAAAACTTTGCTGGAGCCGAGGAGATTTTTCCATATCAAATAAATAATGCAATGTAAAATGCAGTAATGTAAAATATTGTAATGTGGCATTGCAGTAATGTAAAATGTAAATGTAGTTATGTAATTATAAGTGTAGCAATGTAAAATATAAATGTAGTAATGTAATTATAAATGTAGTAAGGTAATTATAAATGTAGTAATATAATTATAAATGTAGTAATGTAATTATAAATGTAGTAATGTAATTATAATTGTAGTAATATAATTATAAATGTAGCAATGTAAAATATTGTAATGTAGCAATGTAAAATATTGTAATTAACAATGTAAAACATAAATGCAGCAATGTAAAATATTGTAATGTAGCAATGTGAAATATTGTAAGGTAACAATGTAAAGCATTAATGTAGCAATTTAGATATTATAATGCAGCAATGTAAAATATTGTAATATAGCAATGTAAATTATTGTAAGGTAACAATGTAAAACATAAATGCAACAATGTAAAATATTGTAAGGTAACAATTTAAAATATTGTAATGTAGCAATTTAGAATATTTTTAAGTAGCAATGTAATATTTAAGCAATGATTTATAATAAAGCTTTATTGTTAAACCATACATATAAAAATACGGTATTACTTTTAAAACATTCCAATATCAGCTCCAAATAATCTTTCAAGAGATCATTCACATGTTAAGCCGCATGCAATTTGTTAGCGGGAGTTGTAGTTTGAAAACAAGCATACTTAACAAACAAAAAGTCAAAACATGAGAAAAACAAACCATCGTAACAACGCTAAAACAAGCATCGTTATCTACCCTTAAGAATGAGTATCCAGTCCGTCTTTCGGAATGTCGTAAATCCTTTAAAGCGCGATCAAACAACCGTCACCAGGACAAGCCATAAATCTTTGCCATTGAAAACTGACAAACAAAACCGTATATGTTACGATTTTCATCCAAACTGTAGTAGTCCGATTTGGTGTACTGAGCGCAAAACTTTCGTGTGTTAATGTAACGGGAAAACCTCCAATTGTCTTTCGGGAGGTTGTAAATCTTACCAAGCACCCTTCTAAGTACCAAGAACCGGAACCAGCATGAATCACAAATGTTGGCAAACGAAGCAGCATGCGTTTCGATTTCAGTTTAAACTGCAGTAAAATTGTTTGGTTTGTCACTCTACGGTCATTTTGTGCACACGATGGCTAAACAGACCGGGACCTACAGTTTAGAGTGGATTCCGAACCACTAACAAACATCCATGCCACCTTCAGGATTCGAATCTGAAGCCTGTGGTACCAAAGCCCTGAGCGCTAGCCACTTGGCCAAGTTGCAACTGTTTGGTGTGTGGTACTTCAAAATTTCACGCTTTTTATACATAAATACATTTTATTTTTAAATAATTACATATTTTTTAAATTATAATAAAATAATGTATAATTTTAATTATAAATTATACGCCCATTTCAGTTATTGTCACTAATAAGAGGGAGCTTGTTAAAGGTATCTGATTTCTTATATCGATTTCTGCAACGTGTTTTGATAAGATCCAAGGTAAAAGTCGTAGTTCTCCGGATTATAATTGGTTTATTTCTTAACTTTCAGGTATTGCAGCATAGAAAGTGAAGATGGGGAAACCGAAAATGCGTCATCGTAATTGTTTGCATCAAGTTGATATTTAATCCTTTGTTTTCCTTCCTGAGGAGGACGCAATCTGACCATCTGTTAATTTTGTTTTCGTCGTTAATGCTCGCCGTCAGCACAAATGGATGGAAAACAAGCCTCCCATCATCAATGGTGCCGGGTTACAGAATCATTAAATAGAGTTTAGTGCAGTGAAACTCAATACTTTCGACACATCATGGAAACGGTAATACTCTTTTAATGAGAATGAAACTCCTGAAAATTAAACTCATGAAATTTTGATGATTAACACGAATTTTGGAAAAGTGGAGCAGTTTCACGACTTCTTTGAAGTTTATTTAAATAGAACTATTCTTAGTTTCTGAGATATAATCCATGGAACAGTCTTCAAGTAACTTTTTCTAGAATTTTAAAGAAACGTTTTAAATATACCTATTCAAAATAGCTCATATTAACTGTATAATTTCAAAGTAAATTATTTTCAACTATTACAGTTTTATTCATTAATCATATTGAAATTTGAATGTTTGCACGGTATTGTTAATAAAAAAATATTAGAATATTCGTAACCATAGGTAAAATTATTGTACTACATAGACAATTTTACACTGATGGCCCATTAATTAAATGAATTGATTTTTTTGATTAAGTAAATGAATATCCATTGATTAAAAATGATTTAATATAAGACATGAGATCCTTATATTAAACAATATTTAATGAAAGTATTTTTCTTTGAATTGAGATACAGTTAAATGATTGAAATGGGCTTCTTTTTTTTTCATGTCAAACATTTCTTGCTGAGAAACGAGGAGAGTTTGTAAAATCATCTCGGATCGGTATTCATGCTGAATGATGGAATTTTCCGGATTTTACTCCGTACGACACGCAAATGAGGGACAATTATTTCTAAAAGTCTTCTCAGAAAGTAGGAAATTTTGGAACTACTCTTTTCCCTTTGCCAGTAAATGGATTGTTCACGGCTTGGGTGGAATACGAGGCTCACTGATGTACCACAAAAAATACTTCTCGACCTGAAATGATTAGCCATTGATACAATTGATATTCCGTTGATCCAACGTTACGCAGGGTGCACTTTGAAAGGACATCCTTTTGGGTGCTATCCCAACTTGGATTCCCAGTGACGTCGTCAGAAATATACCGTCCACTTCAACCCAATGAAGAGATTTTCATATTTATTGTGTCATCTATGGAGTGATTTTACGATGTGGTATATTTGAAGGGTTTCGAACTAATTTTGCGAACTAATTTTCCGATGCGCTAACTCCTGAAAGCGCTCACAATTGATTTAAAGGAATATTGTAAAGGATAAAGAAGAAAAATTCCACTAAACTTTTTTAATTAATACTGGTTTATTTAATTATATTTCAATGTTAATAACAGACTTTTTCCAACTCTTGGCCCAATAGTAATGAGCGCAGGAGGGCTTAGATTCGTATTCGCTGTAGTCAGTGAAGGCAGGGTCTTCAAATTATCATCAATTGATGGGAGTTCACTGCCTATATAAGTGGATCATGAGAGTCACCAATATTAAAAATTATATTTATGCATCGACTTTTACAATTTCAGAAATAATTTTAATACACAACTACGATTCCTTTGAAAAATTCTTTTATATAAATAATAAATAAGATGATCCTGTTTTTCTGTTGAAAGCAAGAGTTCGTTGGCCACCAAACGTGTTCAACAACAGATTTGTTGGTTACATAATTCTTAAGTCCTTGTGCAAGTGTCAAGAAACCTTATCGATGCTTCTTTCAAAGTTAATCAAAAAGTCCTTCCCCATACAGAAAACACACCTAAATTGTGAAAGATTTCTCAGCTCTTTCATACATCATTATCCGTAAAGCCTTTCAATCCAAAAGGAAAAAATATTTCTTGCCAGCGGGAATCGTTGTATTTGCGGTGTCAATAGCTGCCACTTTTTTGCGAATAACAAACATGATATAAAACGAAAAGAAATCGTGCAAGTCAGCAGTTTTTATCTTTTCATTACCATGATTAAGAAAAGAGTCATGACTCAACAATTTCTGGAAAAATAACCCTAAAGATCAAAACAATGACATTGCAGTATTAGCCCACAGTGGCAATGAAATATGTCGATTCACTCGTAATTGGGATTTATTTTAAATCATTATGAAAAATCGCTTTTTAACAATACATTTAGTCTAAAAAATGAAATTTGATTACTTAACATTGTTTTTTAAAATTTCTTATTAAAAATATTATGTTTCCTGATGAACTTTTTATGTAGTTATTTATATATAAAAACGTAAGTTACGTATGTATTGGCTTGGTTTGGCTTGTCGCTCTAGGGTCATTTTATACACATTTTGTTACGTAAGTTAAATAAGTAAGTTTGTTATGTAAGTTAAAAGTTTTATACACAAAAACATAAACATTATAAATGGAAATTAGATTCTTATTTATTGAATGCTCTTTATTTATTTGTTAAAGCAACGGGGATTGTTTTGTCAAATATCAACACGCTTTTATTAACGTGAACAATTCATTAAATTTCTTAAGAGTTTAATATGAAGCCCTCCCCCCCAAAATATATATATATATATATATATTTAATTCTTACTGATGATAAAATACTTCCCTTTTTATAAATCTGAGTATAAATATGAAATAAATAAATACAAGTGAAGTTCTATATCAATTCATTTATTCTATTAAAATGACATGAATTCAACTGCGTGTGACAATTTTTTTTTTCTATTTCATTGCTATTTTGTGTGTGATATTTTTTATTCTTATTCTTCAGCTTGTTAAGTTATTATGTAGTATTTCGTTCATCATCTATTTGTATTCAAGGTCTTGGGACAAAGTGTATTTTTTGAACAGCAATCGAAATGTAAAAAATTCCAATCCTCAACTAACACAGCAAAAACAAAAGCTACCTGTCGGATTTCTTTAAAGATAAAAACTCCTAACACTAAAAAGAACAAACTGGGAAAATTTCAGCAAAATCGGTCGAGTTTGTGTGTGTGTGAGTCTTTAGAGCATACACATATGAACATTGCCTTTTATTTATATAAATATAAAAACAATAACCCTACCGATCGGATTTCGTTCAAACCCCTCGCCAAAAATTCTTGGTACTAACAAGAAAAAACTGTAAAATCATTAGCGAAATTTATAGAGTATTTTTGAGTCTGTAAAGCACATTTATACGAACATAGTCTTTTTTTCTTATATAAATATAGAAACACTAGCTCTCTTATCGGATTTCCTTTAAACCTCTATATAAACACTCCTGGTACTAAAAAGAACAAATTGTGAAAATTTCAACGAAATCACACGAATATTTTTTGAGTTTTTAGAGCACATACATCCGAACATTGCCTTTTATTTATATAGATTAAAAATAGATAAAAAAAATAGATGTCAGCTATCTATTTTTTTATGAGGATATATGTAAAAAAATGGCATTTACCTAACGTTACCAGCACGAAATATAATGCCATTGCATCAAGGGGTATGGGTATGAACGAGTTCAGCTCGGGTGATCGTTAAGCTTACAAAAGAACTGAGCTTTCATGGAGCCCGCCTGAACGAGAACAGCTTAAGCTGTTTGGAAGTGAATGCAAAATTAATACAATTAATCATTCTCTTGGCTCTCTTTATTTCAATTAATCATTTTCTTTGAGCTCCCTTTGTTAAAATCAAATAATCCCCATAAGACAATATTAAGTCAATATAAGCCATAACTTAATAACTGGTAAGTACAGCATTGTGTATTAAATAAAACTAAATACTTTTTATTCAGATAGAATTCGATAGAAAATAAACGCAAATTTATGTAACTTCCTGGACTTTTAAACTTTCATTTGACTTTTCAATAGAAATTGCGAAATTTGTTATAGAATGAAAGTCTAACATTGATTAAAATATTACAATTACATGAAATGCAATTTAGCATTTTCTTTGAGCCCCTTTTATTAAAACCACACTTCAAATTAACGTCGTAATTCAATACAGTCATCATTCATATATATCGTTATAGTTAATGAATATTCTGGATTAAGACCAAGTATTATTCGAATAGAGTGACATCTGATTGAATGCGAATTTATATGAAATCGGGAAATTTTAACTATTCCAATCAATTTTTTTCTTAGAAGATTGGATAGTTCATTTTACATAAATTTAATTCATATAACAAATAAAACTTAAATATACTTGTAAATTTGCATGATTTATTGATATTATTAATTATTAATCTAAAGAAAGAATTTCTTCAAACAATTTTTAACAAAGAAAGTGTTTTTCGATACGTCTAAGTTTCTGAATTGTTACTCTTTTGTAAAAATTCAGTTCCCTACCACGAGTAAATAAATGAAATATTTCTATTTAAGCAGAGATTATTTGATTTTTTTTTTTTGAAGATTTTCATATTGAAAATCGCAATCAAATCAGAAATGAATCGACGAATAAAATAAAGTAAAACAAATTTTATTAAGAACTTTTTACAGTAATTATAATAACAATAAAAGTCAAAACGATTGGTTAAAGCAATAGTAATGCTAAATGCTATTTATTCTCTTTAAAATGAATTTCTAAGCATATATAATATACAAATAAATTATAAATATATTTAAATATCCTGAAAAAAAGAAAAAAAATATTTGAGATAAATTTTCTCTGAAAACGTTTTTACGTTTTATTTATTATTATTTTTTTAGAATAAGTGAAATATGTTATGACTTAATTTTACAGAATAATCGAAGAATCAAAATAAGCTCTTATTATTATTGATTAGTAAGAGCTCAGAATCAGAAATCAGAATCAGATTCTGCATAATCAGAAGAGATCAGAATTATCAGAATCTTATGCATTTTTGTCACTATCTGCCTAAATTCGACAGATATAAAATTTGATCAAAAAAATTCATAATTAGTAAAATTATGTGGCAACTTTGTAAGTAATCCTATTTTAAAATTTTATACATATAACATTAAGCAAATATAAAAATATAAATTCTAAAGTGATTGCTTTTCGTAATTAAATTTTTCACTTCACTTAAAACTTTTGAATGTTTTAAAAAATATGTCATTTTTAAAAATGACTTCTAGGAAAATAATGACATTATATATACTACATTGAACCAATAAAAATTATTGAAGTTGAGGTGAGTGCTTTTTCGTCACTGAAAATTTTTGTATAGTTATCTTTCTGATTTAAAAAAAAAAAAATAGAAATTATTTATATAAACGATTTTTAAGAAAATAACGATAAATAGAAAGGATTTTATTAGTTAGTGATATAAAAATGTTACATTTCTTGGACTCTATGGTAACAATCTGCATTCCGATAAAAACTCACGTCTAGATGTCAACAAATCATAACTTTTTCAGATAATATTTATTCCCGAATAAAATATGGAATTTAGCACGGTCTTTGATCGATGTTTAGGTTGAGAACGTGACATAAATCATAGCTTATGCGCATGTGCACGACGTGTTTACTCAGCTCCCTTGTAGGTGTATGTATATTTTCAAAAGCGGAGATATATGCTTTGCATTTCAATGCTTACTAAAAGATAGCATTCGTTTTTTGTCATTTGCTTGTGCAGTTATAATAATATTTCAGAATATTTTAAGTGGGCGTTTAATATTATTAACAGTATAACAATTATTATGATTAACTATAATAATTAAAATTAATCACGATGAAAAAAAATAGAAATAAAAACCATTTTCCAGATAACTAATCCAAGATATGTGCTTTAACATAAAAAGTCCAATATCCAGTTTTATTTTTTAATTAACCAATTTTACTACTCATCAAATTTTAATACAGAACTAAGACGATCAGTTCGAAATTCAACAAGTAGTAGTACGGAAAGATCCTACGTCTACATTGAAGATAAATGACCACGATAAATTTGTAATACTGAACTTCCTTCAAATGGATTAATTAAAGTAATGGTGGTTGGGAACATACTAGATGCGTTCCTTTGCATTGTTTATGCTAAAATGAAGATGTAGCGTAATAAGAATTCCGCAGAATACTCTGAATAATGCTGAATCTGCTGTTCCTGTGGTGAGGGATCTCAGGCAAAATGCTCAGCATTTGAAAATTCTTTTATCAAACATCACTAATACCAGCACAGCCTGACTTAATGGTAATATGCTCAGCTTGAGTGCAGGAAGACTAAAGTTCGAATCCACTGGCCGAGTTCGTTGCAGTTACTATTTTCCGAAATAAGAGACTTGATGAGAATAAGGCGTGTTGCATAGATAGTCAGGCTGCCCGGGGAGGGAGAGTTTTCTTCCATACGACACTCAAATACGTAGCAGATGCCCCTATAAGTCTTCCGGATGTCAGTGCCTATTAGTGGCATACATAAGTGCCCACGAAGTTCAGTAACACTATATTTATATATAATCATTACTCATTCTTTTGAAGTAGAATCTGACCATGCATAAAAAAATTGACCTGTCTCTGCTTAAGGAATTAATTTGTATAACTTTCTGCGTGTAACTTTTAAATACATTAATCAACTTAATTCAGCTGAAACAATTAATAAAACAGAGACTACTTATTTACAAAATCGATAATGTCTTGCTTTAATTAAATACTTCTGGAATGCAGAACAGGAATGAATACATTTGGAAAAAAGAAAATTCTATGGATATTTGTGCATTAAATGTTTCAAGTAGCTAAAATTCCTTCACTTTTTATGAATATAGTTTTTCAGTGATAAAATGCATTCAAGCTTAAATAAGAAAAAAATAATTATTAACTCTGAAAAGTTCGTTGATTATAGATAAGCAAAGATTTTGTTTAAGAAATATTTCAATAAAATTTTACTTCATAGATTTATTTTGTATAGTTAAATGCATAGTTTTGTGTTATAGTTAAATGAAAACATACTTGACTTAGATGTATTTAAATACAAAAAGCTGTTTTAATATTCAATTCTAATGTACAATAAACATTTTATAAAATTCTTGTTGCTTTTCTAATATAAAATTTGTAAAAGTTACGCAGAACCATATTTTATTTTATAAGTTTGAAAATAAATATTTTATGAGAAGATTTTATATTTATTGATCATGCCTTCTTTTAAGCAATTCAAAGATAATACCCGTTTGTATCCCTCGGAGTAAATGTATCTTAAAATTTTAGCTAATAATTACTTCTTAAAGATTTCTGAAATTTAAATTCAAAAAGAAAATTTAAAAATAAAATCAAAAAGAAATTTCTGAGAATGAACTTTTCTTTCAGTTATTTAATATAGTAAACTAGAGTATAGAAACTAGAGTATTCATATAGTAAACTGTGGTATAGAAAACTTAAAACAAATACAATTTGAAAATATTATAATATTTTCAAATGGTATTTGATTTAAGTTTGCGAATGAAAAATGTATTTATATCGAAAATTATCGGCAAATAAAACATTTTTGTATTAAGAGGGAAAATAAGAAATGAAAATGAAAGGAATGAAAAAAAAAAAGAAGAAATCTATCAAAGCCATTTAAGTTTTATTGCATTATGATTTTGTAACACGTAGCTATAGCACTAACTTTCATTATTAAGATAATATTAATTAAAATTCTTTTCAATTTATGGCATAATTTTTATATCTTTTATTTTAATTTTTTCAGATCTTTTTTAACAAGTGGTAACAAACTAATTTAAGAAACAATAGAAATTATTTAAAGTTATGAAAACACCTATGAGCATTATTTTTTCCATAACTGCAGTAAAAATTCTAAAACAGGGAATAAATAAATAGAGCATCACAGCTTTTCTATAGATAAATAGATAAGATAATAAAATTTAATAAATTTCTCTTAATGAGTATTTGTTTCTTTTAGCTTTTCGCCTTTTAAACAATGTACCTAAATCTATTGGGGTTCAACATGTTGTTAAAATTTCAGGAATTCTGACCGGAGATTATTTGCCACTGAAAGGGCAAAAATATAGCAGTTTCAATGTTATCCAAGGAACCCCACATTAAAGTCACACTCATTTAAAAAAAAAAAACCTCTTTTGTTGAAAACAGCGAGAAACGAAAACAGTGAGCGTGTCCTTATATTTTCAAGAATTTTATTATTTATTAGTCTGGTAAACGGCACATTTGGTTTCCAAACCGAGACAACTCGCTTTAATCTCAACAAGAGAATTCAAGACCAAAGTTTCTGTGTCTATGATATGGATAGAAATCTGTAGGTCGGAAAATCCTTCCGTAATTCGAGGGAGGAGCAGGATATGAACCTTCAAGATGACGACCCTTAGGATATTTATTCCAGTCAACACAAGACTCCTTTTTTTGAAAAAATGACGAATTTCTTTCCATGAGGAGTTTGAAGGATGATTCGAATGAGCAATTCATAATCATCAATAATTATTCTTATTTTCAAAAAATCATTATTTTTATTAAATTTATTTATTATTCTTGCTAAGTTTGCATTAGTATACATATAAGTTTAATATTATGCTTTTTTCTAACCAATATTAAATTCATATTTTCGTTTTTTTTTATGTGAAATGTTTGTTGATTTTAAACATTGCATTAAACTTATCAACAAAAAAAATCTATTACCTATTAAAAAATCTAGAAATTTAAAAATTTATTAATCTTATCTACTGTGTATTTCACTATTATAAAATTTCATGGCCTCATTTCATTCCTAATTATTTTATATTTGTTAATTGTTGACAAAAATTATTCGTAAATTATAAAATTTCATGGCCTCATTTCATTCCTAATTATTTTATATTTGTTAATTGTTAACAAAAATTATTTGTAAATTATAAAATTTCATGGCATTATTTCATTCATAATTATTTTAAATTTGTTAATTGTTGACAAAAATTATTTGTAAATTATAAAATTTGATGGCATCATTTCATTCCTAATTATTTTAAATTTATTAATTGTCGACAAATTCAAATAATGAAAAGTAGTATAAAAACATACTTTGTTTTTTATTAACATAAAAACATACTTTGTTTTTTATTAACATAAAAACATACTTTGTTTTATAGTATTTCAAGTAATTTCATGTGATAATTGTTGTCTTAAGATCAAGAAACTAGAAAATAATGGTTTGAATTCATTTGTTATTGCTATCATGCCCTTATTTTAAATTGTTATATTTTTAAATAAATATGAAATAAATCTTACCTTTATTCTTCTTCTTCCTGTTCATGAAAGGCATCTTAAAAAACTTGAACTGAAATAAAAAAAACACCAATCAATAAATGAAAAACTGCATATTAAAAATTAATAAGAACATTTATATTTCAAATAATCTTTATAAAATTTAGCTTAATATCTGAGATAAAATACGTGTTTCTTAAAAAGTAATTCTGATTCTTTCTACCTTGCATACATTGAATGGAACAATTAAATTTAAATAAATAAATAACCGTTAAAAAAATATAAAAACGGAAATCTGAAAAACTGCAAAGCTTTAAATCATTAAAATTCATAAAGAAACTAAATAATTCATAATTCATTTTATCATGAAGCACAAAAAAAATTTTTGAATCTTGAACAACATTTATTCATATGCAAAACATTTTCGCAAAGGTATTATTAAATCCAAATAATTTCATTCAATATATACTAAAATACTTTGAATTCAAAATTAAATTTCCAGAACATAACATCTTTTCAGAGTATCATGTCAAAAATTTTTTTATCCTATTGGAATTCAAATGAAGAATACAGACAAATTATTTCTTAAGCATGAATAGAAAAATCTTCGAAAGGGCTTTATATTAAACTAGTATATTGGATACTATTCGCGAGAGTTCCATCATTCATATTCAAATTACTTCGAAGAATGTTTTTTGTGTGAAAAAGGCGAAATAACATTCATCTCATGTTAAATTAATCGAAGGTATGAAATAAAATTATGTATTATCTTCGAAATTTTTTGGCTTTATAAAAGTATCATAAAAAACCCAACCATGAATAAATCACGCTACTTTATTAAGAAGGAAAGGCTTTTTTTTAGTTTACGATTTCTATAATGTGAAGTGTAAAAAGGATAATTTCCTGATCGGATGCTGGCATGGTGCATTTTTATGTTACTAACATATAATTAAAAGGAAAATATATTAAATTGTATTTTTAACTTGGTGTTTAAAATAAAAATACTACGTTAAGTTCGCTCTTTTCTTTACATAAGTCTTACTACAGAAATTAGGAAAAGATTTTAAATCGTCAATGTGGATGAATCTATATAATCCCCTAAATAAAAAAATAAATAATAATTTTTTTTATTTTCTTTGCTTTATGAAAGTATTTTAAGCAAAAAACATTCATGAATGAATTATGCTATTTTATATTGAAGGTACAATTTTTTTTCTTACCATCTGATCTGATAACATCGTATAATATCTGATTGGATACCAGCATGTTATATATTTATGCGGTCGAAAATGCTGTATATCTAGAACTCTTTGAACTCTTATCACTTTTGAACTGTAACCGCACTTCATTGTTGATAGTCACTGGTTTTTGTGTCCGCAATTTCTATTATTATTTTATGTATCTATATCGTCCTTGTAATGTGTCCATTAAAAGTATTAAAGAAATATTTGAATTGGCAGACTACACCCCAACCTTTTGGATATCTCATCTAGGTTCGTTGGACTAGAAAGGTAAGAGAAATTTTATACGAAATTTTCCAGCTTAGCCATATGTTTTGGTGAGGAAAAATATGTTATTAGTAACACAGAATTAATTAGAAGAAGTATTACAATCATTTTTAACTTGAAGTTTAAGATAAAAGTATTATACTTTAGTTCCACTTCTCGCATGAAACTCCCATTACATAAATCAGGTAAAGGTGTAAAATCGTGAATGATCACTGCAATATCCTGAGAAAAATAATGTGACTGAAACACACTCCGAAATCCTGAGAAAAAAATTGGACTACAACACTCTCCCACACACATTGTCCCACTTTTAGTGAGTTGCTAAATCAAGCTTAGACGATATAACTGCAATAAAACCAAATGGGTCTTTTTATTTATTTAAAGAATGACAAAGGTCTTAAATCTTCAGAGCATTTAAAGCCACAGGAAAAAGCATAGACACAATATTTCAAATAAATACAAGTTTAAGAAAAGTGAGAATTAACTCATTGCGTTTACAAAATAGAAGCACGATTAGAGGAAACACCGGAAGTTAGTTTTACCAAGAGGCAAATGAGTCCCAGGGTATTAAAAATAATACTGCAAAATATTTCTCTTCGAAGGACGATATTGTCTAAAATTATCTTCGTTCTGGACCAATAATATAAATAAAAATACTACAAAAATGGCTTATAGTTTTCAATGATCCATATATTTAAGTGTTATTAATGAAGATATAGCTAAAGTCTAAGTTAGAAGTATTTAAATATGAGTAAATATTAAAACTAATAGCAGGGCAAGTAAAGTAAAAAATAAAAAGCAATTCAAAAGGGATGAGAATAGAGAGACAATTATGCGCATAAATAAATATAGAATCGACTACCATAAAAATTATTACACTAAGAAGGAAATTTTAAAACAAATTGAAATTTTACACTTTTGTTGGTAATGTTCATATAATTAAAAATTGGAAACAAATCATTTATTGCAATAAAACTCACAAAGAACCTCGTTTTTAAATGCACAATACAATATGGACGGATGTTAAATCGTACTGGTTTCTTATTGTATCAGGTCATTTCCCAAGTTTTGTAAATGTGCCTATAGTTGGACTAAACTCTTGTACTATCCAAACTTATCCACCTAGATAATTGAAATTAAATATTATTTATTTTGAAATTATTTATCTTTGTTGTATTTGTTGATAATTATGTGTATACAAGGACAAAAAGTTAAATTTTAATTTTAAAAATGATAAAAAAAATGACGATTACAAGATGAATAAAAATTTTTTTTTTATTCCTTGTTGTTGACGATAATGGTGAATTTCGAGGCGAAGACAACACTATAAAAACAACATTTTGACAAGAATATGTACTCTACGTAGGAATCCATTTTTCGTTAGTAGTACTCTTTCACTTAGTATGTAATCATGGATTTGGCCCTGAAATCTCTAACGAAAATCAGAGATTGAAGGACGTCAATTCTATTAGGTTCCAAAGAGAACTTTTTTTTTTTTTTTTTGGCAGTTGGGGAGAAAATAAGTTTACAAATATGTTATCCAGGAAATAACTTCAGTTTTCCTGTTTGCTAGGAGTAGCTTTTCTGAAAGCCTTAATATTTTGTAAAAAAAAAAAAAAAAAACCCTCCTTCTGCGATCTTTGGAAATTTAAACATTTTTCATCCAGACTGGAGATTAAAATCTGCTCAGGTATTTCATATAAATTGCTAATGTTTAAAAAAATATTTTTTAGGTTCTTCTTCTTTGTTGAATATCGGTTTGCCTCTTGAATCACTTATGTATCCCACGAAAGGCCGTTCGACGGGTGATGAGGAGACGACAGAGTGCCTTCCAAGACAACTTTTAGGAGTAATTACCCCACATTTGCGTATCGTATAGGAAAAAACTCATGCCAAACAACATGATTTTTTTTATTTTGCCACATCGATTTCGCACTTTTTAAGATATATAGGAGAAAAAATATGCCATCTGTTAGAACCAAATGCCATTTAATATTGATTAATTAATGCTAATTAGATTTGAAATAATTTATTAATCAACTTTATAAGTGGAAGTTTTGTTGTATCATTTTTTCGTTTTTAATTTTAAATGACTATCTTTTAAATTTTGTCACTATGAGTACTGCTATTGATCGCATTAGACTTTTATATCAGCCAAGTCGCACAGATTCAAACAGAGCGGTGTAATAGATGAAAAAAGTAATTTTGGAGGGTTTTTAATTATAACAAAACTAATTTTAATTTCTAAAATTTTAAGTTACATAATAACAAATGTAAATTATTCCACAATAACTATTGAACTTTTTACTTTCAAATTTGCTTTGTGCCCCAAATGTCTGACTTACACCCCTAACAAGTAATCGAATCATCCATTCCCACAATTAAACTGGGTGTTTATCTTTTCATAAAATCAATGACTGAATTATACGTACTTCGCGTGCATTTAATTCTTTTTCATTTTTTTTATATAATATAGTTGTTCCTTTTTTCCCCATTCTTAAAATGGCCATAAGGAGATAAATTATTTCCTCTAGGTATTTTTAGGAGGAAATTTGTCCACATTTTCTTTGCTCTTCGTGGGAAGCAACATTGTTAATCAACCCTTATACGAAACATTAGTTAGGCAAAGATTATAATCGAACCCGGAACCTCTTTCTCTTAAGATTTGATTTTTGGTTTGTCGCTCTACGGTCATTTTGTGAGCACTTTAGGCTAATTAGACCGGGATCTACAGTTTAGCGTGGATTCCGAACCACCAACAAACATCCATGCCAACGCCAGGATTCGAACCTGAAGCTTGTGGTACCAAACGCCAGAGAGCTAGCCATTTGGCCATCACTCCGCAGCTGTTTCTAGAGTCATTAAAAGTCGAGATATAAACTCAAAATTGTTTACGAAAATTAAAAAAGTCTGGTCTTCAAAATAAAACAATAAGAAAAATTTCGATTTTTGTTTCCACAAAAGTCGTAATTTGAATGTGGTGGGGTAGAGTTACAGTTCGTAAATCAAATCAATCAAATTAAGTTGTAGCTGTATCTCGACTTCTAATGATTCTAGAAATAAACTCAAATTGTTTACGAAAGTTAAAAGGTGTGAATTTTAAAACAATACATTTCGAAAAGAAATGTGTTATTTAGAAAACAAGACATTTCGATTTTTTTTACCATAAAAGTCGTGATTTGAATGTGGTCAAGTAGCTTTACAGTTCATAAATCAAAAGTTCAACTAGTTTTTTCGAGTTTATTTGATTTTATTGATACTACTAAAAGATGTCCCTCTGTTTTTGAAACAGTAGTTGCACAGGGAACTGTCATTTCAATAAAATCCTTCTCATTCTCTTTCCCTTTCTTGATATTTTGTTTTGCTTTTGAGCTCCTTGACCTGATTTATGGTCACACCCTCCACCAGACCAAAATACAACTTGAGTCAAAACGCTCCATGAGACTATCAAAGGCTTAGAGTCGATTCGAAGTTTCTGTTAGTAAACAAAAAGTGTGTCTATCTAAAAATAAGTTGAGCTTGAAGGATGTGGGTTTCAAGCAAAGAAGAAAATGTGTCGTTTTTAAATCGAGTCGCACACACTGCTTTCTGCCAAATTACCAAGTTCAAAGAAGCTCAGCCGAATTCAGTTTATTTTTTGCCTCCCATTTTTGAAACAATTTTTTTCACCAAACGTTTATTAATTTTTTTATGTTTCTCGATTCTGTAAAATTTGAAGATTCGGAACACAGTTTTTGTTTACAAACAATTCTTGTTAACAAATAGGATCATCCTGCTATTTCGTAAAAATTTGAATCCAAATGGTTCTTTAAATCAAATATTTCTGGAATGTATCAAATTTATTGAAACAAGCATTTATTGTTTTCTATTTTTTTCTTTTAATAGAATACTATATATTATATATTTTTCTTTTGATAAAATAATATATTTTTAGAATCAAATTTTTTTTGACAAATATGATCATTCCACTATTTCGTGAAGATTTGAATCCAAATGGTTCTTTAAATCAAATATTTCTGGAATGTATCAAATTTATTGAAACAAGCATTTATTGTTTTCTATTTTTTTCTTTTAATAGAATACCATATATATTATATATTTTTCTTTTGATAAAATAATATATTTTTAGAATCAAATTTTTTTTGACAAATATGATCATTCCACTATTTCGTGAAGATTTGAATCCAAATGGTTCTTTAAATCAAATATTTCTGGAATGTATCAAATTTATTGAAACAAGCATTTATTGTTTTCTATTTTTTTCTTTTAATAGAATACTATATATTATATATTTTTCTTTTGATAAAATAATATATTTTTAGAATCAAATTTTTTTTGACAAATATGATCATTCCACTATTTCGTGAAGATTTGAATCCAAATGGTTCTTTAAATCAAATATTTCTGGAATGTGTGAGATTTATTGAAACGAGTACTCATTGTTTGCTATTTTTTCTTTTAATAGAATACTATATATTATATATTTTTCTTTTGATAAAAGGATATATTTTTAGAATCAATTTTTTTTTGACAAATATGATCATTCCACTGTTTCGTAAGGATCTGAATCAAAACAGTTTTTATCAAATATTTACTGAATGATCCAGTTTATTGAATCGAGTATTTATTAATTTTATTTTAATTTAATTAAAAGCTATATTTTAAATATTTTTTGATAAATGATACATTTTTCAGAATTAACTCGTTTAGAGTTTTAGATAAATTTGATATATTCGATATTCATTTCCGATATTTCGTATAGATTTGAATTCAAATGATTTTTTTCTTTAAATCAAATATTTTCTGAATGTGTTTAATTTATTAAATCGAGCTTTTATTATTTTCAATTATTTTTTCTTTTTGTTCATATTTTTCTTTTGTTCATCTCAGAGTGCCTATGAATTATCGTTGAAATTTGGTGTTAGCAAACAAACAATATTAATTCATTTAACTCAAATCGGTAAAGTGAAAAATTAGATAAGTGGGTTCCACATGAAATGAATGAAAAACAGAAGCAAAAACGTTTGGATGCTTGCTTTATGTTGTTTTCTCGTCACAAATATGATCCATTTTTTAATCCAATTGCCACTTGTGATGAGAAATGTATCCAATATGACAATGATGAATCACCAAAATTCATGTTTGGACAAGGATGAATCACCAAAACACACTCCAAAGCGTATTATTCGTTAAAAAAGCTGATGATGAGAGTTTGGTGGTCTAGAGCAGATGTGATCCAATAGGATTTCATGAAACCTGGCTCATTTATCACAGCAGAAGTATACCAGAACCAACTGAACGAAACAAAAGAAAAATAGCCTATATTGGTCAATTCACTCCTATCTTATTGCATGATAACGCTAGATCACACACTACACAAATGACTGTGGCAAAACTACAGGGATTGGAGTTGGAACTTCTTCATAGTCTTCCATACTCACCAGACCTAGCCCCCACTGATTTCAACTTCTTCCGCAATGTGAACAAGTTTTTAATAGGAAAACATTTTAATTCCGTCAATGCTGTAAAACTGGCCTTCCAGGAATTCATTGACTCTCATACGCAAGCTTGAACAATCTGCCGCTTGAATGACAAAAATATATAGACAATATGGGTGCATACTTTGATGAATAAAATAATTCCCTATATTTATAAGTTTCAAATAACTTTGCCTTTTTTTTCTACAAATTTCTTCCTTGACAATTCGATAGAACTTATTTTATAAGCGAGAATTTCTTTTTTTAGATGTGTTTCATTACCACACCCAACTAGAAAAGTGATTCTCTGTAACGAACTCTGTAAAGAACTTTAAAAAAAATTTCATGTAATAGAAAAACAAGATTTACGACTTTTATCTCTTATTAAAAGAAATATTTATAACATAACTATTGTTGTAATAATCGTAATAATAACTGTTTTGTAAAAATGATGCTCAAAAAAAAAAGTTTAGAGAAATTTTATTTTTCCTTATCTATTTATAAAAAATAGAAATGCAAAAATTATTTGCTATTTGATAAGTTTTGTTAGTAACTATCTAACCAGATTAGTTTCATTATGAGAAAAAAGTTTCATTTTATTTTAAACTTTTGTGAAATATTTAATTTTTTAATTTTGTTATCCTAAAAAAAGAGAGAACAAATGAACAGGAAAATAGAGATAAGGAGTGCCGAATATAAATTATATACTTCTATCTATACAATTTTTGAACATTCAGAAAAAAAAATGGTGGGGAAGTAAACCTTTAAAAATATTATTTCTGATACATTTAAAATAAATTAGCTTTCTTCTTTGAAAAAACTGAATGAACTGATATTTTTTATCTCACATCAATTACACCCAATCATTAACCCTCAAGAGAAAGAGGTATAAACCATAACACCCAAAGAGGCAACGTTACTGCTTAATTATATAGAAACAACATTTTTTATCTAACTGTTCCATCCTTTATCCTCCATATTGGAGCTTATCGCACATTGAATTCACTGAGTGTTTGGTAAGTTTCCATTTTGTGTATTTTCAAGATAGAAAATAACTTTACTGTTTTTCTTTTGTGAAGCTTTGTTTGACTATTGTCTTTTGCCAAGTTCCTTAATTTTAGCACATATTAGTTTTATAATCACAATTTTTTTTCTAAATTTTCTAAGTAAATGCCTTAATGACATAGTGAAAAAAAAGTGCCCAAAAAAGATCTTTTTTAAAAAACAATGATCTTTTCAGAAAAAGATAATGTTAGGATCAATAATATGTTATACTTTATGATACAGGGGAATGTCTGAATATGATTTAAAGAACAATCGTAAATATCTGAAGAAGTTACAATGCATTTTAAATAGCTACAGTATTGAGCATTTGAGAAAGCACATCTATTTTCTAACAAATAATATAAGTGTTTTCACGTTGAAGATTTAAATTTTATATTTTTTCGTTAAGTTTAAATGATGAAAATATTGCATATTTTAACATTTCAATATTGTAAATATTCTTTTAATAGAGGAAATAGAAGCAATAGTTACAGATTTTTGTATTTTTTCATTTACACACTAGTAAGCATAACCAGTTTTCAGTAGATAATGCATTTTTCTTAATAAGTTTTATAGAAAAAGATTGATCAAATATCCATTTAAATTTTCATCATAGAAAAATTCACGGAAATCAGGCATTCAATAAAAATATATTCAATCAGTGAACGAAAAAATGAAATAATAAATAAATACAGATATTTAAATATGAATTAGAAAACATGAAAATGAATACATTTTCGTTTAGTTGCTGATTTGAAGTAAAAAAAATTACAGTTTTGTTTCATAGAGAAAATGTTGAAAAATTCTATATTAACTTTTTGGTTTATATCATATAAAGCAATGTATTTAGAAAAATAAATTAAATTTGCTTTTTTTTTATAGTTTAAAAAAATGAATATAATAATAAAATAATAATAATAAAAATAACTAATAATAATAAAATAATAATAATAAAAATAAATAATAATAATAATAATTTGTAATAAAATCTATTTTATTTTGTATTTAAAATATTTATATTTAGTTTCATGATAAATTCAAGTAATTTTAAGCTAATAGCCTAAATGTATAATTTTACATTAAAAAATTATGTTTTTTTTTTGTTTAATTAAAAAATATAATTATTAAGAAATTTTTCGGGATTTTTGTTTGCGCACTAAATAAAAATAAAGCAGATTTATTGAAAAAAATAAACAATCTTGAAATGGAATAGTTTTCATAATTAATATTGAATTGGAATAATTTTCATAATTAATCTTGAAATAGAATAGTTTACATAATTAATTTTGAAATGGAATAGTTTTCATAATTAATCTTGAAATGGAATAATTTTCATAGTTATAATAAATGCAAACTCATATTCATACACGCGCATCTATTTCATATATCCGCTCATCGAAATTCTACAAAAATTATTAAAAATTTTTGTTTAAATAAAATTAAAATTACTGCTTATTCAACACTATGAATTTTTTAAGGTTTAATGAAGATTACAGATTAGTAGTAATAGTTAAAATAAACATTTAAATAAAGGTAGCAATTGGATCTTGTAATAAAAATAAATATTTGAATAAAATTATAAAAACATTAATATGTTGAAATCCCTACCTTTTGCACAAATATGTAAATTAGAATGAAGTTAACGGTATTTCCTCATCGAAGACTTTTCCACTCACATTTATTCCTCAAGTTGAAAAGCGACATGAAATTCATAATTACAGACTACATTTAATTATTTGCTGAAGAAAAACTGCTCTATCTATACATATTCTTTCTTCCAAATGATGGCAAACAACAGCCGGAAACTATCTAGTTATATGCAAGTCATTCCACTAAATGAAATTCAGAAATTATTTTTTCCTTCTGTGACGCTAGAACCCAGCTTTTCCATTTCTTGCTGTAGATGTATCTTTTGGTAGACAGCCGAAACATTCTTACTTAATCACGCTGAAAGAAGTGATATGTTTTATACGCTTTCCGTTAAGTCATAAAATCCTTTAAACCAAAAGAAGATATGAAGTAGGAGAGGTTGAATACCAATGTACACTAGTCAAGGATGCTCATAAAATTAAGGCGTTATTGGTATAATAAGTAATGTTTTAATTTTATGATAAGCTTCTTAACTTTACGAGCAATCTAATAATATCAAAGTGCAAAGTAGAACAACAACATGTTTTTTTTTTTTTTTAATTTTCATGCCGATATTTTATCACGTACATTCCGAGTTTTAGGCTTTTTTAAACCGGTTACCAATAGTGAGGAGTTTTTGCATGCCGTTATTAAGATTCTTAACTCGTGTTAATCCACAAGTTAACACCTAGTGTTAACTTGTGGATTTGGAAGAATAATTTAAATAACATTTAAAGTGAAGTGTTAGAATTACTGCAACAATATCTAAAAATCCACTTTTGTTACATTTAAAGATGGCTATTTTTTGTCTCATGGAATGCCGGTATATGCGAAAAAAGTAAAAAGGAAAAAAAGAAAAAAATGTGCAGATCTTCACTACAGAATAAGAATTTGAAAGTAAAATACCATAATCATACCAAGAATTGTTTTACATTATGTATATATATATATATATATATATATATATATATATATATATATATATATATATATAAATTAATCCCTATATATAGAGAGGGATTATTATTATTATAATAATTTTTATTTATTTATTTATTATTTTTTTTTTAAAAATGCAAAGCAAATATGAGCGATATTCTGAAACTGAGAACTTTTTATTAAAAATAAATTATTATCAATCTTATCTTTTTATAAGTCTGAGACAAGTCTGAATCCAAGATAACAGAAGGGTTAATAACCAAGGTTCATAAACAGAAATGCAAAATAATAATAAATTATAGAAATTTAGAAATGATTGTTATAAGAAAATACTAATTTTGCCATTTTCCTTCGTTATGCAGTTGAATTTTAATTTTTTCCGTGGTAATGATTTCGCTGCTTTTTCCTTTTGTATTTGTTAAAATATAATAAATAATTAATTTATTCAATTTACGTTATTTAGTAAAGTTTACCCCCTTTATCTCATCAGATGTTCTACCTTACAAAGGATTACATGAAAATGTTACTTTAATCATAAACGTTTGTATTAAATTGCATTTCGAACTTCTTAATGAATGCATTATCAAAAAAAAAGAAAATAGTGCATATTTTTAAGTGAGTTATACTATAATGATGAATTTATAATATAAAAGACAATTAAATATAATCATGGTTTTTTAAAATGACAAAAGTAATTTTTATTAATTTTTAAAATCAATTTAACTAAATCAATTTAACTAAAATTCAATAAACGGATTCCGTCAGATATTTTTTTACAATTCTTTTGCCCTTTATTTAATGAAATTAAGTAATAAAAACACAAATGTCCACGTGTTTTTGTAAATAAATAGATTCGCAAAAACTTTAAATATAAAATGGAAACAGCTTCAACACAACTCAGTTTGAAAAATGGATGTTTTCTAAAATAATAAAAATGGTAGAACACTAATAAATGTATAAATCCTAATAATACAGCCCTTTAGATTCAGTTACGGTGATATTATTTGAAAATCATTCTTTGCCTCTTTGAAATCTATTTTAATGCATAACAAAATTGTTGCTGTCCATATTTCGTGGAATACTTACAGGGTTAAATTCCCATTCTCCCCAAAAATCGATCTTACTTCGAGGGTCATTAAAAAGAAGTTTTTAAACGGAAAAAGAATGCAAACTACTGAAAAAATACAATAGTTCATTCATCTTTCTTTAATTGCTGTAATTAGATGATTACATTGCTCTTCGCTGTTTTCATTAAATATTTACACATTCAGAACGAATTATTGGACATGAACCTCGGAGCTAGAGGAGGATCTACGTTGTTAATGAATGTTTTAAAGCTCATGGTAATTAGAGGGAAACCAGCGATATAATGGAACATAATTCACACTTTGTATGACAGATAATGACAGATAATTAATATTTTACTTAAAAGAAACTACTAAATTAGGATTATTGTTTAATTACCACAAAAAGAAAAATGTAGTATTAAAACTGTTTATCATGGGAAATTATCATTTTGTAGAAGAGAATCGATCTGTTTGAAAACCATTTTATCTTTATCAGAAAAAATTTGGTGAATGTAGCATAAAACTTTTTAGACCTAATTGCAAATCTTACGAAAAAAATAAAGCCACTATAATTGCATCATAATGATTGGTAATTGCCTGAATCTTGGATCAGTGGTAATATGCTCAGGTAGATTATAGAAGGGTTTAGGTTTAAAACCATTGGCGGTGCGATGACGATTATGATAACATGGGTAACCTGGTTAGTCAAGCTGCCTGGTGAGAGTTCTCCTGGCGTTCTCTCATATGACACACAAATAGAGTCAGATATTCCTAAAAGTCTTTCCGGAAGACAGTGTCTCCCCTGCATCTCCCGTTGGTAAGTTGCTCTAGAACAACGAAACACGAAGCTTACCAATGTTTAGTGTAAATGAAAAAATACCTTATATGTCGGACTCATGGCGCAATTCACGTGCAGAAGTGCAAAGATTTGAATATGCTAGAGTTATTCTTGGCAATCTCTGGGCTTTCAAAAACAAGAACATTGGATGAAGACCATGAATGTATGCGTAAGAGTTTCACATCGACAATCAGGTTGTCTAGTTGGAGTAGTTTTCTTGGTTTTATCTTATACAACAAGCAAATGATGAGGTCAGTTGGTGGGCTGTTTATGACATACATAAATGAAATACAATGACCATCGATGTTCAGTGTAAAAATACATTACACCTTATATGTCCTAACCCTTGGCACAGTGTTAATACGCGCAACTATTGTTCAGGAGATCTCGGGTTTGAATACACTGGAGGTGTGCTTTGTGATCTCTGAGCTTTCAGAAACGAAAACAATTGATGATGATCATGGCAGCATGTGTAATTGACAAATAGACAGAGTCGAAAGAAATTTCGAAGCTCTGCCTCATACAATTTGCAAATGATGAGACAGTAAGTTCTCCCGAGAGAAAATGCCCAATCATGATTGCCCATTGATGGATATTCATGATATACTTAAATTAAACCATCATATACAAATGAGTCACACTGTATTAAATACATAAAATATAATTTTTTTTTTCAAAAAGTTCTCCTAAAGAAATGCATAAACTTATTCCAATTATAACATTTTCAATTATAAAGCTCTGTTCACACTTTCACAATCATTTTGTAAAAAAAAAACATTGATTTTATAATTAAAGTAATGAATTAAATTTAATTTGAACTTTCAGTGAATAAAAATATGACATGCCTGAAAAATAAAGTTAAAATTTTTTTTATGAAAGAGATGACACTATCTTTAACACATTATAAATAAATTTTTTACAATTAACAATTAAATTGTAAACAAATAACAACAAACAAACAAATAACAAATAAATCTACAATTAATTAATTAATTGTAGATTTATATTATCATTAATTATAATCATATTATAATCATTTATATTATTATTAATAAAAATTATCCCTATTCCATTATATCAATACATTTTTTTTATTTTTATTTTATTTAATTATCTTTATTATTCCATGCCAGTTAAATATTTTAATTTAATTAAAAATAATTGCATTTTAAACATATTGATTTAAAATGCATTTTCAAAAGTAAATAGTAAATCAAACCAACTAAAACTCTACTCCCATAATATAAAAATGAAGAAGCTAAAATTCATAAACCAACAAAATGGTTTTGTGATGATTTTCAATTTTTTTCCATAACAGACTGGTTTATGGTTTCCAGATCTTCCTTCCTGCTCTTTGTATGATTAAAATTGTTTACCATTACTACCAAACAAAGTTATTTACCATTACTTTCAGGCTTCATACGCCTTTGTTCTCTTACACTTTGCTAACTCAACATCTATTTATTTTCTATCAAGCGCATTGAATGTCATGGTTCAGATATCTACTGTAAAATTTAACTGTATATATATATACACCGTGAGTTGGGACATACTGTTCATAATGAGAAGAAAAATTGTCCAATTTATTAACGATAAATTTTATCCAAGACTGCGAAAACATGGATTTTAAGAGTAAACATTATAATACTTAAGATTTAATACTTTATTGTTAGATTTTAAGCGTAAACTTCATGATTATATTTGTAAAAGTATATCTACATCCAATATAACCACAGATTTTAATGATTGTAAAAGGGTAAAACAGAGAAGACCATTATTTTTAATGAGGTTTCTGAAAATGCAATGCCGTTTTGTACTTCATCTCGTTTTACACTGTTTATGGGGATCAACTTTCAACAAGTAATTATTTATTTATTTGATAAAATATAAGTAAACTTCGCTTCATCCTTTAACTAGTTTCAATTTACTTTATTGAAAAATATGTTAGAGCTCATTGAAATTTAAAAGCAACTATATATTTATTTAAAATTACGGAAAAAATATTATGTTGTAGGAATTGAACAGAAGACCCGCTACATTTACCCACAGAAAATACAATGCATTTTGATAAATTACGTATATAATTTGATTTAATTATTTTTGTGTCCCAAAAATCACAGAATTAAAAATTGCTTTGAACTAGCAGGCAAAACTATTTGTATTAACGTTTTACGAAAATTATTTTTTTAAAAATTACGCTTGATTTTAATATGATAGAAAAGTAATTTGCTCTTTAATAATAATAATATAATTTAATAATAATAATTTTTAATAATTAATTTCTTATAACAAGCCTTTAGTTCAAAAGTCATATTTCTCATAAAATAGTGTACGTAAATAATAAAAACTGTAAATAACTACCTGTTGGCAAAACTAAAAAACACTAATCAAATGTATTCTTTGCATGAGCCATATTTCCCCAACCAATAAACTGGTATACAAAGAAATCATAACACGCATTATCAGATTTTAAAATTCAATGTTACCAATAAAATCATCCATAAATGTTTCAGATATCTGTTTCAGAGATATATACGCATCTCCTGGGTAGTGCTAAGTGAGTAATGTCGGTGCTGCGCTTGCCTTAAGGCATCCAAGACAATTGTCTAAGTGTTTGCCAGCTGCATTAGAACAACAAAATGAAGCTTTTTTAACTTGGTTTTATGTGGGAAACAATTTTACATTTTTAATACTCGAGCCTGATGGCAGAGTGGCTAGCGCTCTGGCGTTCGGTGTCATGGATGTTTGTAGTGGTTCGGAATCCACTTTAAACCGTAGGTCCCGGTCTAATATCATCATAGAGAGTTGTGGGGGTAGTGTTACTCGCGTCCGTAACATATCTTCCAGCTACACGTGCCGCTTGGGTAGTGTTAAATGAGTAACAGCAGTGCAGCCCTTGTTTATGGCATAAAGACAAATTGTATCTGTATTGCTAGCTGCATTAGAACAAGAAAATTTTTAATACTTTTAGTTTGATGTTCTTGAAATTATTAGGTTTAAAATCCATAGCAAGTAATTACAATATTACAATAAGGTTTCAAAAATAGCATCAGCTATGTTATAATGAATTTAATTTTGAAGATGCAGTATAGTTACAGTATACAGTATTTTGCTTTGAAAGAAGAGTAGCAGTAAAATGAAAACACCGTTATGATTGCCATGTATAATTTGCCAAAGTTCATTTTCAAAGACAATTTTAGAATAAATTTTATTATACTTGGCAGTCATTATAAAAATATGTAGAGGAGCAAAGAATTAGGAAACTATTAGTAACATTTACTTTGCCCTACTTTAGGAAGCTCAAGAAATAATTAGAAAAAGTTCATGAATTAATTCATGATAAAGGATAACTTATTAATCAAAAGATATGAAAATTTTATTTCATGTTTCATTATTATGAATAATTTATTATAATAATAAAATGAATAATTTTTAATTCAATCAATTGTAATAATTTTAATTGATTTTTTATTTATTTCTATTTTAATAAAATTTTAATTATTTAATGTTAATTAATTTTAATTGATTTTTTATTTATTTCTATTTTAAATCAAATTTTAATTATTTAATGTTAATTAATTTTAATTGATTTTTTATTTATTTCTATTTTAATTTTTAATTATTTAATGCTAATTAATAGGTTTCAATAATAAATATTTAAGTCCATTAATTTATTATTTATTAAACCTATTATTTATTAACACTAATTTTGAAAATTAAACAAAGCAATATAATTCATAACAGTATCTAATGTTATTAATACTTCAATGCAGCATATGAAAACAACCAGCTTTTAACAGCGATAACTATAAAGAACAGCTGTTATTGTGCATTTGATTGCATCATATGTATTAACTCATGTATTATTTTCATTTATTCGTTGTACATTAAATTTTGTTTTGTTAACTCATTTTCCTATACCAGCACAAAATCATTTTAAACATAATGAATAAACTAAAAACTGAATTCATTTTTGTAAGTAAAAAGATTTGATATTAAAATTAAATTTAAAATCCTGTTGCCGCATTTATTTTTACTAATATATCATTATTTGATTAACAACAAGGGAAAAAACAAGGTTGCCGTACGACATTTTATAAAGACGTGAGGTTTCTAACTTCCTTTTATAGAAGGCTAAATACGTGTTTTGTCCAAACTGAAATTCAATTATTAATCTACAAATCATGAAACATTAAGACATTCTATTAAATTGTAGTACATTCCTATTACTATTTTCGACCACTTTCGAAATTGACAACAAGCACGCAAAACCCATCCACAGAGAACAGTTAAAGTAATTGAAGCGGAGTTTCGTAACTGTTAAGTTCATAACGAAAGCAATTTGTCCTTCTCATAACTTACTCTATCAAATAAGAACACATTTTGAAACTGCCTGGTGTTTGGTTTTTTTAAGATGCTGGGGAAATAATGGGAGCTTCTTAAAAATTTAATTATTTTATCCTTAAAATATGTAACTATGCGCTTTTTTTATTATTGTTTCATTATTTTGACACGCAGTAGTCTAAGTTCCATAATCAAATAATATAAGTTCCAAATAATATAATTCCATAATATAAGTTCCAAATAAATGCGGGATCCATAATGTAATCCCGCATAAACTCAATTTCCTAAATGAGCTTGTTTTAAGAAAAAAAATATGCATTATGTTATATAACTGAAAAACTGAAATCCATAAGATGGTCAACACCCATTTTAAAACATTAAAACAAAAACATCATAGTTGTTGCACTTAAATATTTCATTGGTTATTGTTTATTCTTTTTTTTTTCATTTTTGTTTACTGCGGTTTTGTTAAAAATATCGAGACATATAATATTAAATATCTGCTTCAAAGGAGGAGCTGGGAAGTCTCAATCGGCGAAGTTACAATTTCACTCATGTAATTAGATTTCAGATAATTCAGCAATTTTCTAATAATACAAAAATCCTTCGTAGTTAAATCTGAAGTTCTACTTGAGGATTTAATTCTCTAAATAATACTAAACAATCTTTAATTCACTAAGGTAATATTATCGACACACCAGTTAACAACAATCAGCGGTTTTTCAAGGGAGAGAACCCGAAAAACTGAAGTTCTTCTACATTAAAAAAGAAAACTTCTGGAAAGAAAGAGCTTCAAAGAGCAAAATCATTCCTGTTAATGGAATTAACAATTTTTCATAAAATAGTTCAAAGAAATCATGAATTTACAATACATATATATATGCATAAATAGTTGCTTATGGTAGGAAAAAGCTAGTACTATTTTGAAGGTATTTGTCTTTTGCACTTCAGTTTAATATTTTTTTCAGGAAAACTTCAAAGGTGTTGAAACAATGAGGATTACATGAGGCACTACAAGAGGACACTATAAAAACTGAAGTGCCTCCGCATTGAAAAACATTTCTGAAAATTTAGAGTTTCAAAGCGCAAAATTATTCATGTTAATTAAGTAAGTTTCACAAAATAGTTTAAAGAAACCTTAAATTTACAAAAAAAAAAAATACATAAATAATAATACAATAATTCACTTTTGATGAACATAAAAATGCAATCTTCGCTGATACAAGTTACTTTTAAACTGAGCAATAGTTATTGCAACAAAATTTCAATTATTTGTAAGGAAACATTTTCTTTAGAAATTTTAGAGACACTGACTGTGCATTTAGGTTTACTTTATTTGTAGGGGGTTTCACCTCTAGCTCGCTATCTCTGAAATTTCTGGACAATTCTGTTTGATGTATTAGCAAATAAAACCTCTTAACTTGTAAGCTATTAGAAAGTTAAGATCAACATGATTCTCTTCAGTTTTCTCACTGTTTCTTTATTCTCTCAGTGCTTCTATTGCCTTCAGTTTCCCATCCATTTTATTTTAAGATACAAGTACATAAGGGATGACACAGCTCATACATTCAAAATACACAAAAAACATAATTGTGTATTTAAATCATGACACAATCCTAAACAAAATCAAGTTAATAATCATCAAATACAGCCAGAAAATGTAATAACAAATTTTAAAAAGTATATCTTTTAATATTAAAATCATATCAAATGTACCTCACTTCATGAGAAAACAACTTAGAAAACAAATAAGACCAAGTCTTACAAGTTTCCATATAGTAGAAATAAACATCAACTATTTTCTTAATGTGCATATTGGAGTATTTCATATATCTGTAAAATTCATGATGTGTCCTTCCAAAAACCTTCTCATAGGATTTATAAGAACAGTTCGCAAAGAACAAACCTGTGATTTCCCAGAAACTAGAAATTTAAGATTTTATGTTATACAGAAATCGGTTCAAGAATTATTAACCACAATCTCCAGCCTGTAAAACGCAGTGCCGTATAACCCACATTTTCGCCCCGCAAGATCTCGTTTAATCCGTAGTAGCATAATATTCGCGGTCGATTCGTGCTGGTTTATGTCAACATTTAACAACCACAATCAAGTTCTTTTTCATACCCACGACATAAAACTTACAAAACGTTTTTTCAGATGTTAAGGTCATTTTAAAAAATTATGTTATGAATTTAAGTTAGAGGGAAGAATGAGGATGAAACACGTTCTAGAACGTTTAATAAAGTCTAATTTATAACGGTCTGGAACTAAACGTTGTATAATTAGGATGAAAATAGAAGAGATAATGTTTTTTTCTACTATTTATAATTTTCATATTTGCTGCAGATGAAAATCTTGATCATCATCAAAATTAATTATTAATTTCGCTTTCTGTGAAGCATTTTTAATTCTTATTTATAACTTCTGTAAAGAAATTATAAATAGCATCTTTTGCCGTCCACTATTACAGACCTTTGCATGATCCACTTTGGATCCACTAGTACAGACTTTTGCATGATCCACTTTGGATCCACTAGTACAGACTTTTGCATGATCCACTTTGGATCCACTAGTACAGACTTTTGCATGATCCACTTTGGATCCACTAGTACAGACTTTTGCATGATCCACTTTGGATCCACTAGTACAGACTTTTGCATGATCCACTTTGGATCCACTAGTACAGACTTTTGCATGATCCACTTTGGATCCACTAGTACAGACTTTTGCATGATCCACTTTGGATCCACCAGTACAGACCTATGCATGATAGGTGGCAAATTTTGTCTACTTTCATGCAAGTCCGGTACTTTACCGGCATCCACAATTATGTTTCTTGATTTATGTATAAAAGGTACAGGGTGGTTATAATTAAACTTCCCCTATTTAGACCATCCTGCAACAGAAGTTTAGGTCAGCGGTTTGAAACCAAAATTAATGTATAGACTAAAAACCACATACGGTAAATGAATCTCCAAAAATAAAAATTCGTTCAAAAATGACTGACAAGGGGCAGCACAATAAGGAAAATTCAACATAGGAAATGATTAACATGGTGTAAAAAAGACAATTTCAACATTTTAAGAACAAGATTTATAAGCACAAATGCAAAAATATGATGATTCGCTTTACGTGTAAAAAGATGGAAGTGTGATGTAGAACAGCTATTGGTATAAAACGAGAGGACAAGCATTAAGTTTGTATTTCAACGTTTCTGACTGCAACGATGACAACTTCATTAGTTGAACGTGCGTTTTTGGTAAAGCTATTCTACGAAAACAATGGGAGTGCTAATGCTACTGTCCGTGAGTTTCGGTGGGCAAAGAAATTATGTCATGGAATAAAAGAAATAGGAGGTGTATGGGCTATGATGGCGCGATTTGAAAAGACCGAGAAATAAGGAGTTCAAACTGGAAAAAGGTGTCAAACCATCACTCCGCATGTTGTCAAGGAGGCCGAGGCAGCTGTTGTCGCACAGGCATCCGGTACTGATGGCAGTAGTGCAGGCGCAGCATCTCGACAGACAGGCATCGTACGAAAAATATTAGTTACTTGCCAACAAATGTTGAAATTACAACAAATATTGAATGTTGAATTATTTCCTACATTCGATTTCCCGTATTGTGACGCCCATTGTTCATTAGTGAACATTTTTGAATTAATTTTTATATTTGGAGATTCCTTCCTCTCATCTGCTGTACCAATTTTGATAACCTGTACCGATTTTGATGAGTTGATACCAATTTTGGTATCAATCCACTTACCAGTTTTTGTTGTAGAATTCTCTAAAAGAGAAAGTTTAACAATAATCACCTTACAGTTCATTGGTTAGTTTTTGTTGCAAAATAAAAGAATTTCTACATAATTGTTTTAAAGAATTCCAGAAAACAAATATATCACAGATTATATACAGGGGCTTATAATATTCAAACCCTGAATTTTAAGTTCTTTTTTGCGTATAATTCGCAGATTATAGGTAGGAAATACCGTACTACATAATGCATTAATAACGATAACAGAGAACTCATCGTACTATGTTGCACCTAGTAATATTGTATTGTAATATTGTTTTGTAAATATTGTAATGTTAGACTACATAGGTCTGTACCCAAAGAAGTGGAACTCAAAATTCTTCAAAACATCTTGAAAAAACTGTATCATACGAATCTGATATGCTTGCAAAAAATGTAAAAAAGTGGATTGTCTTGAATACATAAAATATTTTCGTTTTTAATTTATCACTGATTTTCAATTGCTCCATATGCAGAGGTTATTTTCAATATATTTATTCTTTTCCTAATTATTTATTTCGCCAAATTGTTCTTGATATAAATTTATAAAAAATGTAATTAAACAAAAAAATAAATCGTTTTTCTTTTATTTTAAAAACTTCAAAGAAAATATTTCCTGAAGATTTTAAAAACATCTCAATCCTCGAAACACCTTAGATGAATTTTAAAAATTAAGTGCTTAGCCAAATATTTAAAGACTGTGAATTTTTATCACTGAATAATGGGAAATGTTATCTCAAGGGATTGAATGTACATGATTTAGCTTCAAGAACAGCATAAAGCGTTTTAAAAATAAATTAAATTTTAAAAATTAGGCGCTTAGCCAAATATTTAAAGACAGTGAATTTTCATCACTGAATAATGGGAAATGTTTTCGCAAAGGATTGAATGTACATGACTTAGTTTCAAGAACGGCATAAAGCATCTTATCAAAACTGAATATTATATCTATCTAGAAAGTATGGAGTATAAATATGAACATATTATTTTTAATAGTATACTAACAATAAAATAACTATTTTACAAATATTATTTAGAAATATTTCGTAATTTTTTTAATTAATCAATTTAAAGAAAAAATAAGTATACATTTTTATTACTAAAATTAAATATTTTATTAAAATAAGTCTTTCAGATATCTATTTATTGTACTTCGATAAAAAGAAACAAATACAAATTTGTATTTTCAGAAGAAGAAGTATTTTATTTTGCACTAAAAAATAATTTCCTTTCATTCATAAATGTGTTTTAAACTGGACATACATTGCTTTACTAATACATAACATTGTTTTTGTTTCTTAGGTAATGAAACATAATTTTTACAGTATTAAAAACAGAAATGATCCAAAAAAATTCTGTACTCCTATCTTTTTCCATTAAAATTGCAAGAAGTAAAACCTACAATTTGTATAATAGGTACAGTACTAATTTAAATGGTTAAACCAGATTTTCTGCGACTGTTATATAAAAAATACAAGCAATCAGAAGACCATTTCTTTTATTTGAAATCATACCTTTTCTTAGCCTGTCGCCCAAAATCACAAAATAAGTCTAATAATTTTTTGAAGAGAAAAAATTGAAGATTTTGATAGTAACTCCGAGTAATGACAATAAAAACTCTATAGATTAAAATGTTAAAAAAAAAGATCGAAAGAACTGTGCAAACATTTCTTTTTAGATGCAGTGATATATTCATTGCAGAATGAATGTGAAAAATGCAACATCATTTTCATGACATCCATCATTTACTTTCTTACTTTTACCATTTTTTAAATTTAAATTTTCTCTTTTTATTGACTTTTGTTTTAAGTAAACAGATCAGTATCAAAGTTTTAAAAAAATCATCAGTTTTTTTTCATACAATTACATAAAAAAATCTTATGAAATTTGGAAGGTTTAAAAAATAATTGTACCATACAAGATAATAACTAATGAAAATACACAGTATTAAATAAAGCACGAATATAAAAAATTATTTTAAATAAATTGTAATGATGAAATATTTAACTAAAACAAAAGATTTAAAAAACAAAAGATTAAAAAAGATTTATTATTATAATAACAAGTTAATTATAATAATAAATCTTCCCTCTGGCATTTAAAAAAAAAAAATAGTAAATGTTGAATACTAATGAAGTTGTGATTATCTCAGAACAATCTTTTGGAGGAAAACAGTTCTTAGTAGAAAAAAATTTTTTTAAAGGATAAATGTAATCGATACATCGAGAAAGATAAATTTTAGTAAAGATTTTAAAATTAAAAATGTACTGGGTGTGGTTGGGTTCAGATACTTGAAGCACAGATTATAGAACTCAAAGTTTTATTTACACACGCACAAGCACTACACACATACAATTAGATACAAACAATGTTTAAAACATTTTAAGTAAAAGACAGATAATTATAGCTTAGTGGAAGTTGTACACTCAAATTTGTTTTTGTGAGGCCCTTTTTTGCGATTTTTTATGTGTTGGACATAAAAAAAAAATTTTTTTTGTGTAGGATATAAAAAAAATTCCATCCAATGCATATTATGAATAAAAATTAATTAAAAAATATAATTTGAAAAAAAAACAACAGATGGCTGTCAAAATTACATGCAAATTAAAAAAAGCCAACAGATGGCACATCCTATATTATATCATCACATTACCACGAATTTTATTAGATGTGGGGTAGCATTTTCAAGTTATGAAAGTAATTTTGAACCAGTTCTTCACAAGAAATTCCACATACTTGACTACGATGAATAGTTTTAAATGCACATTTTGAAATCTATATAAGTGAATAAAACATTCAAAAATGTTCCGGCGTGTCAATTCAATTTTTCCTTGTTAGGAAAACTTATTTCTAGACATATCAAGAGGTTCGGATTTGCATATTTTCTTTGTTAGAATTTTTTATGCTGTCCCTATTTACCGTATAAAAAAACTTTTTTAAAGGTGTTATAAAACAAATTTATAACTCCTTATAAAATTTAGCCGTACCATGCTGAATATACCGGTTCTCGTTAGATCACCGAAGTCAAGCATCATTGGGCGCGGTCAGTACTTGGGTGGGTGACCACCTGGGAACACCGCGTGCCGTTGGCAAATTGGGGACCTGAATGGGGCCGAGTGTCTCTAGCGCTCTGGCGTTCGGTGCCACAGGTTTCGGGTTCGAATCCCGGCGGTGCCATGGATGTTTGTAGTGGTTCGGAATCCACTTTAAGCCGTAGGTCCCGGTCTTCTATGACTGTAAGAGCGTCACGGAGCAAAAGTCAGGCTTCTACCTACGGGTGCTCCATCACAACAGAAGCTGCTTCCTTCCCCTTCAATCATGAGTCCATATGGGCTTGTGGGCTTGGCCAGCCAAGTGGGATAAGAAACAACAACAACAACAACCAGAATTATCCCTACTAAACACATAATTTTGACATTTACATCCACAACCTTACCATTAAGCATAAAAGCTGGTTACTTGAATTGTCGTATTCGCTCATATATTTCTAATCCTTTACGATGTTTTAATTACCAAAAATTCGGACATTCTCAGACTGCTTGCATAGGTAATCAAACTTGTTCAAACTGCACATCTGCTGGTCATCCTTCTACAGACTGTCAATCTCAACTTAAATAAGTCAACTGTCAGCATTCTCCTCCATCTAGTTCCAAATCGTGTCCTTAATGTCTCCTTCAAGAACAGATTCAACAAATAAAAGCCAGCCAAAGCATTTCTTAAACAGAAGAAACGAAACTGACGATTCAGTAACCTCCTACTGTGTTTGCTGCTCTGGTTCAAACTAGGTCTACTTCTATTAACACCCAAAGAGAAGACTCAGATTACTTCTCTACAAAGAAACCTTCTACTCACATAACTGAAAGTCGACATTTACTAAACCATTTCATGATTCTGACAGACAGTCTACTTCTCCATCTTTAAGTTCCACTGCACAGATTTCTACTATCCCTATCCCATCCACATCTGCTCCTAGTATATCTGCAACTCCAAAGCTTGCGTCTAACAAACTTTGATGCGATTACAAAAATAAAACTTTCATTTCTAATACAGCACCTTAAACAAAATGTAAATCTTCTAGAAATAGTAAATCAAAACTCTTTCCAACATTCCAAAAAACATTTTGACATTGATAGGTTTGATCCATTAATATCTTTTATTGATCTCAATGGCTTAGAAACTGAATTACATACAGACCCCCACTAATCCTTCAAACTTTGGGGATATTTTACGATGCGAGTGATATAAATTTAAAATAGACAAAATTTTAATTCTGTCATTACCTGATTTTATTTGTTGCTTAATTTTTCCTGATCTTGAAATTGACTTTTTATTATTTTAAAAATTTATATATTATTACTTTTTCATCTATATATTTTAATGAAAATTGTTTCACTTTTAATTAAATTGTAAAGAATTTTTTTTTAAAAAAGCTCCATTGTTTAGAGTATTGTGGCCAAATCTGGCCCTTGTTACATTAAACCTAACCAACCAAACCTGATTTTGTGCTGGGGATTGTGACCACATAAAAGAAATAGAATTTAAAAATATCATAGTCCTACACATCTAAAGAAGATGCGCTACTGTAGGTAGACGTACATTTTTTAAAATTATGTATGTTTGCTTAATTATACATTAAAAAGTTTTTTTAAGCATATAAAAACTGCTTACCCATCCGAGGCGACCAAAATCTTCAAAGGCATTCATTCTGAAAGGCGGGCACAAAACATCTTGATCCAAATCAACCTTTCGGTTCATCTCTTTTTACAGACTAGACACAAACTCGAAATAGTACAACTGAGATGGAAAGTTAACCCTCCAAATATCAGAGACAAGTAAAGAATGAGCGCATCCGTCTAGGCGCATTGAATAGTATGCCTTAAGATAACCAACCAAACAAGAGCAATAGAATCTTCTAATTACTGACGTAGTCAAACCAATCAATTGCAAACAAGGGGGACTAATGCTTATGGGGTAAATATTCACTAGAATAGATATTTATCAATGGAAGAAATAGGACACATTATTGAAGGAACATTAGCTTTCATTAGAACAACTGTTCAATCATAATAAACAGAAATTCAAAGAAAGTTCTTTAAAGGAGATATTCGGAGAATTATAAAAACAAGTAAATGTCGGCGCGTGTGGAAGTAATTGTCGGCGCGTGTGGACTTAAGCCTAAAAGACAGATATCTAATATATCCAATCCAGTTCATCTTCCAGATACCTCAGCATTAATAATATCCTTCCATATTCTAATTAAACATTAATAAATTTTTCAAAATTAATAATTTTGTTCTCTTAATCGTTATATTACCAGGTTTTTTATATTTTTGTATGTATTTTTATGTGGGCCTGAATGGCCTAGTGACCAGCGCTCTGGTGCTCGGTACGACAGGTTTCGGGTTCGAGTCCCGGCGGTGCCATGGATGTTTGTAGTGGTTTGGAATCCACTTTAAACTGTAGGTCCCGGTCTACTATGATCGTAGAGCGTTGCGGGGGCATTGTTAAGGCTCCTTCCCACCGAAGCAAGAGACGTGAAGATTCAAACGTCAAGCGAGAAAAAATTTTCGACCCCTTCACAGCGAAACGCCAGAAATAGCATTATGCCTAGTGAAGTTCCGCTTCGAGTTGAAAGTTGGTCAACTCGAAGCGGCGGACTTCAAACCGGTTTCAGACGAGCGTGGTGAGGCTAGTGATTGGTCAAATCTTGTCGCTTAAATCTTCTCACCTCGGTGGGCACGAGCATTTACTCCGCGTCCGTGGCTTATTTTAAAGTTACACGCGCCCCCTGGGTAATGCAAAGGGAGTACGTCTGTGCAGCGCTTGCCTTAAGGCATCCAAGATCAAGCTGTCTAAGTGTTTGCCAGCTGCATTAGAAAGAGAAAAAAAATTTATTTTTATGCATTTTTTGTCTGCCGTAGCTGTTTTTTTTTTTTTTTTTTACAGTTCTCCCTTTGATATTTGTGAGTGTCTAATGATTTTCAATTTCGTCGATATGCTATGGATGTTGAATAAATTCATTTTTCTCTTCTTACCTGCTTTTGGTGCATTTTTCATGGGGTTAACTAATAAACGAATGTCAATTTATATACGGCGAAATCTAATTTGGCTTTGTTACATATACTGATTACATTTCTAAAAAATCCCTTATGCATTCTTTTTACATTTATTTCTTGTGTGTTTGCTTTTTTGTGGTTTTTGCCCTATATAAACAACATAGTTTTTTCAATTCCATGAAATACATGACACATTATTTGAAGAAGGCATTCATTGTTGGTTAACACTTCGAAACCTATTATTCATGAATTATTCGATATTGATCTATTTCAATTTTTATTTATTTCTTTTGTTTCCTTTTTAATACATGAATATAGTATTATATATATATATATTTTTTGTTTTCTTTATTATTTCTATTATTTTGTATCATGAAACTTTAAATGGACATTAAAATGACTTAAGATTGCAGATAGGATTGGCCTGGTAACGTAAAGCTTTGCATGGTGGCCTTATATGGGGATTGTATAGAAATATTCTGTGGGTGTAAAGGAATTGTACTATAAAATTAGTTTCAGATTTGGAGAAAACCCCTCATCATAGCATTTTTGCAGCACGTTTTGAGAGTTGGAAAAATTCCGTACAAAAAAGAATATTAGAATTATTTATAAGAGGAGATACCACTTTATTCACTATCTTTCATTCGAGTTGTATGCCAAACTAAATCAGCATATGAATTTTTAAAATTTTAAATTCCTTTTATTTGTGATATATTAATAATATTTAAAAACTTACACAGGTTTAAACTTCAAATATATATTTCATTGATTACATATTTACGGGTATGTATTATTACTCAACTTTTTAAAAAGGAATATTAAGTAAGCTTCTCCTTCTTTTCAGTAACATAGGTTCAATTTTGGAAAAAAAAGTTAATAATGGTTTAAATGAACATGAATTTCCTTTTTCATATTTAAAATAATGCAATGAATCGTGTATAATATCCTCATGAATATTTTAATAAACAAACAAAAAAACCCCTAAAACTTTAAATGAGAAAATAGATTCATACAGTTTCAAATGAAACGGAACAATATATATATATTATATATATATATATATATTATGAATAAATTAGAAGTCCTGAAAAATGTTTGCTGGAAGTAAAAAGATAATTAAAATGGTGACAAAATCAAAAATAATAAATCAGTTTCAAATTTTATCTTATCAACTTCAAACTTTTATCAGTCCTCAATCCGTTTTAATAGTAAAGTTCAATTCAATAATCGTATCTGAAAATAAAACCTATAAAGTAATAAAATAATATATAATACTTTTCATCAAAAATTCATTTAATAATTTTATTTCCTTGGTTTCCGGAAAGCAAACTAAACGGGATTTAAGTCCTTTTCAGACAGACTTATAACGTTACATGAAATGTGAAACAAACTGCCTTTGCCACTCAAATAACGAATTCGTCACTGTGCCCTCATCCATCTTGTATTATTCGTAACTCAGTTGCATGATGTATTCTATCATTCATTTCATAGGAAACAACGAATACGATTAAATATGGATTTTGTTGCCTCATAGATAAATAGCTCCACGCGCATAATATGTAAAAACAAAAAAAAAATCGAAGTGGAAGCCAGCGTCCGATAATATAAACATCCTGTTTGCGTGGGGTGAGCAGGTTGGGGAAGAAAGAAATGTAACACCAGGAGAACGCGTTTGGTTTTCGAATAAAAGATATGTGTTTTTACAGTCCATTATTGTGCTATGTGTTTTATTCTTAGACCATAACAGATTTGTTAAAACTATCTTTCAGTGGAATTTTATCGTTTGAGCCTTAAGATCCACCATGAAATATAGAGTTAAACATTTTACTATTGAGTTTTTCTGAATTCTTATTTTCTAATCTTCATTGGCATATTCTGCTAAAATCCGCAGAAATGAAGTATATTACTGAAGGCGGGAATCAGTCGCACCTGCTAAGAGGTATAACAATTTTTAAAGTACAAAGCTAGAGTTTTTTCTTATATTAATAAAATTAAAAAATAAAATCAAAAAGTCCAACATTTTGCTTTGACTTTTTATAATTGTCTAAGCAATATCATAAATCACTAGAATATTCTAATTTCTTCCATCTTTTAATTTTTAAAAAAAAGGCAAGTATACAGAAAATTAACAATAAAATGACAACGAGTTATATCTGCTGGATTAGAATAAAGATGCAATATATAATTGAGATTTAACCCAAAAATGACAAATTATTATTTTATTATATGATATTTTTGAACCATATATGTTTAAAACTAATCTGGAGGTATCAAATTCTAACATACACAAAAAAAAACATTATATGAGATATTTTATCAGGTAGTTTAACATTTAATACCTATCATATGATGAATATTTGATATATGATCATTTTATATTATATTATATCACATATTTTAATAAGAATTTTATTCATATTCGTATGTTGAAACCACCATAAAAAAAATAGTGTAATTACAAAAAAAAAATTCAATCACTTGAAACAAAGTTGCAAATCGAAAAATACGAATAGTCTTTTTTCTTACGAAACAAAAACCCGAATAAAAAAGAAACTTTTAGAGGAAAATAAATCGTTGAGAGTGAAGCAGTTTAAAATTTATATATTCCTTTTAAACTCGAAGAATTCAGAGCGCTCCTTCAAATGCAATCCAACATTGAGGAAAAAAAGAAAGTTTCTCAACATTCAAACATTAGAGCTGATGTCTTACAGCTGCTATAAAGAAAATTTAAGGAGATAGCAAATCACAGAAAGAATTCGACAACGCACTGATAAAACTCCTATAAATAGTGATGATCGTAGGAGCAGAACTGTGGTTGGATTCTCAGAATAAAAAAAAAATAATAAACAGATGTTCAACGACGTCGAAATTTTTCATCAGTGTAAAATTCGCATTTCCGTTATCAAAGAAAAGGCTTTTGTAATGCATATTGTGTGATTTAAAGAGACTTAAGACTTTAAAGAGGCTTAAGATTTAAAAAGTACTACAATAAACATATGAAGTTAATTACAATATAATAAAATATGTAGAACTATTTAAGCTTGTTAGCTTCTAAAATTTTCCAAATTTATTATAATTTTGTTAGACAATGGTGGAATTATTGCATTTTAGTAATAATAAATTAGACAATAAACATTCTTTCTTTTTAAATTCCTTCTATTAGCTCCCACTCTCCCTATATATATCTTGTTCAAATTTTCAATCGTTAATAAAATACTTTTTATTCATCCACTCAAATTCAAATAGACTTTTTTTAACTTGTAGTGGATGCCACTGGATGTTAATACAGTTTTTTTCAAATATTAATTCAGCAATTAAATTTAATTAATTAATTTTAGTTTTTTTTAGATTTAAGTTCCATATATCTACTAATAGATTGCGCCAGATAAACTTAAAAAAATGAATGAAAATTATTTATAAAGGACATTCTGCAATAGAGTGAAAAGAAAGAAGGAATTGAGTTTAAAAAATTTGTTTTTATATTACTTGTTTCTCATTGCTTAGCACTTATTATGTAATTATACAATTCACCATTCTAATATTCATGCATATTAATAAAAATAGCATGATTTACTGATAGACTAGAATAGACTAGGAGTATTTATAGGTTAACTAAGATTAAATGGAATAATTTTTTGCAAGTCAAAAACAAATGAACCAACATTTTTTTGTTGAACATCAGTGGGCCTCATGTTCCCCTTACGTATATAAAATTATGTGATGTGATTTACTGATAAACCAGACTAAAGGAATATCAAAAATAGAAGAAATGACTGCATTTTTTGTAGAATTGATTAAGCCTGTTAACTTCTAAAATTTTCCAAATTTATTATAACTTTGTGAGACAATGGTGGAATTGTTGCATTTTAGTAATAATAAATATGTCATTAAACATTCTTTCTTTTTTCTCATTGTTTAGCAAAATGTTATGCAATTATTCAATTCCCCATTCTAATATTGATGCATTTTAATATAAATGGCATGATTTATTGATAGTTAACCTATAAATAATCCTAGTCTAGTCTAAGATTAAGAGGGATAATATTTTTGTAAATCAAAAACAGATGAAACGGCAATATTTTTATATATCAGTGGACCTCGTGTTTCCCTTACGTATGCTCAATTATGAATTATGTAATGTGATTTATCAACAAACCAAGACCTAAAAGAATATCAAAATCAGAAGAAACGACTGTAGTTTTTTTGTTCTTGTTGTTGATCATCGGTGGGCCTCTTGTTCCAATTTCGTATATACGATTATTTAATGGGATTTACAGATAAACCAGACGTAAAGGAATATTGAATACAGATGAAACGACAGCAATTTTTTATTGAACATCGGTGGACCACGGGTTTTACTTATGTATGCTCAATTAGGATATACTTCTTACCAGCCCACAATCGGGAGAAGGGGGCTCTCTGGGAGGACTTTAAAGGGAAATTGCCAGACATTTTGATGTCGTATGGGCGAAAAATAAAAAAACTCCAATTATAGGAAGGCTGACTATTGACATATTGACGCAATTTTACACATATTGTCATAACAGCCATAGAGTCTCATTGTTTCAGAAACAAAGGAAGTTTCTGAAAAAGATCATGGCTCATATTGGAACAGTCGAAGAATATTTACTTATACTAACTAGAACAGGGGTGGCCAACTCGTGGCCCGCGGGCCGCATGTGACCCACCTTGAGCATTTTTCTGGCCCGTAAGATTTATCACACTTTTACAAAATATATTTATTTTATAAGGGCCAAAGTAGAGAAAACCAATGTATTAAAAAAATACATTATGTATGCATCCATATATTCAAAAATTAACTTCGAAATTATGAGAAAAATTAACTAATAATTAATTTAAAATAATATTTCGAATATAGGACAGATATTGCCTGCTTTATTGATGAGTTTTCAGAATAATTAAATTATATTCTGAGAACTCATGATGGAAGCCAATCTTGGAACATCTAATATAATAGGTTCTATGTGTCATTTTAAATGACCTCAGTGACACAGTGACCACCCCTAGATACACACAGTTGATTGTTGATAGCAGAACAACAGATTCTTAGTTGAAGTTGTTAGCTCTTTTGGTTCAACTTACACCTGCTAACCTTTTTTTTTTCTTTTTTTCCCTGAAATGAAATTGACCAAACACAAAACACGCTCAAACATAACGGACGCTAACCTGCAACACCCATTACGATGTGCAAATACCCAAATTGAGATCGATTTGCAAAAGCTAAGTGAAAGAGGGGAGAAACAAATACCACACTAGTAAAATAAATATTTTTTAATGATTTCATTTTTTTTATTTCGTTTATATTTATATATTTTTTATATTTAATTTTTAGTGTTAATTATTTCTGTACAATGTGCGTTTCGTATCATTATTATTAAATTATCTATGTTTACATGTAAAAATAATAGCAAACACAAAAATAGTAACTCATATTTCAATTTTTCACTCCAAAAAAAAAATGTCTATAGTGGGTCTAAATCTAATATGGGGATATATAATTTTATATGCGGGCCGCGCAGTTAGGATGCATTTCCAAAGTGGCGCGCAAGATAATTTCGGTTGGCCACCCCTGAACTAGAAGATTAGTAAATTTAAAAGATTTACTAACATTGATTTCAGTGTGCATAGCAACAAAAATCAGTAAATTGGAAGCTCAGACCATTAATCTTCAGCGAAAAAAAAATTCATTTTTTATCACCAAGTTTTTTATTTACTTTTTTGAATTATATATTCCAAAAAGTAAAGCAAAATCTGTTAATTATTGAAGATACCCCAATTTATACAAACACCGAAGATTGAAATTTTACTAAAGGTCGTTTGTAACTTATCAAGTTCATGCTTTATTCTTATCATGAGATTGTATTATCGAAGCATAAATGCACGTCTATTTATTTGTCTTTCAATGATGTACGATACAGATTTAAGTGGTTGTTAGAATACAACTTAATTGTTTCATCCGTCAAATAAAATCTTTCTTTCGATCTTTGATAACACAGCTGAAATGTTTATCGAAACCATGAATTTGTTATGATTTTCAGGAAACTTAATTTGATAAAAAATCTAAACGGAGGAAAGGATAAGTTGATAAATATGATAAAGTCATTACATGGAAAAGTTGAAGGATTCTTACTCAATGGATTCAGAAGAGTAATTGTTTCGTAAATAAATATCTCAGCAGCATATACACAATACTATAAGCAAATAATATTGAAACCAAAAAATTATTTATATATATTAGTGTTGAATTATTTATTTATAAAGCATATATTCATATTTTAAGCCAGTGGTTCGCAAACTTTTTGAAGTTGGGGAGCATTTAAAAAAATACAAATAATTGTAAGCACACTATATACAAATTTCTAACAAATAAGCATCAGCTGCTAACGCCTCACAGTTTTATATCCAGATGGTCAACTCCACAGACTATTATTTTCAGACGGCGGAGTCTCAGAGATTGCAATGGAATTTTTTTTTACATTGAAAATCCTAGTAGCTATGGAAGTTACAGTTTCTAGTTTCTTGGAAACCGTCTTTGGCTCATTATTGCTGTTTGGCAACTTTTTATGTGAAGAAAGAAGAAAAAAAAAATTCAGAAAGATCAGTTGTTTGTATTGAAAGCTATTTTTGAAAGGGAAAACTGACAACAGAAAGAGTAACTATATTTATTTTTATATCTGAAGACATATTTCTCTGGAATACAAGACCCACCAAATATTTTCTAGATAATTTATTTGTAGAACTTTATTTTTGAAATTTCTTTTATTTAGATAACTATTTTCTTTGAAAACCTCTGTTCTATTATGATGATAACAATAAGTAACTATTTTGATTTTCAGTAGTCCTCACGTAAGACTATAGAATAAATAACACTTATAACTTTTTATTATGTTTAACTTTTTCATTTAAAGTTAATATTCATATTTTTGATGGTTTCGATTATTATTTTTCATATGTTTATTTTTATTTCCTTTTCATACTTCTAAAATAATAATTTTATTTAAAAGGTTCCTACTACAATCTTAAAACATTATTTCTTTTTCACCAAACTTTTTGAAACATGATTTTTTTTTTAGAGGATAGAAATCCCTGAAATTATTGACGAAAAAATTAGTTCAATTGAAATCAATGAAATCAAAATAAAATCCATGAAATTATTGAAATAAAAACATGAGTCACTAGAAGAATTCTTTTTATAAAAATATTGATTTCCTCTACATTAAATGTATTAAATGTTTCCTCTACAATAAATGCATTAAATGTCTAGGAAATCTAATCCTGAATGCTTTAGAAAACTAGAAAAAATACAGACGTAAAAATATTTCGAAAAAATAATAACCACACATAATAATGCCTAAATGATAAGTAAAAACCTTATCAATACAAAGCAATTTAAGCAATGGGTTACTGATCTTGACTATGATTATTTATAAATATTAATAAAATTGAAATATTTAAATATATCTAGCTATTCAAGCTTTCCCCAAAATAACTACCCCTTTTTTAAATGAAGATCATATTTTCTTGCCATATTGAGAATTGGTTAATTCTTTTAATTATTAATATAATATTTTTATACTACTTTATTTAATAGAATTTTATTTTACTTTAATCCACACACACACCAGTTCCCTGTAAGCGAATCAATAGCCTGCAACTAGTAAAAAAAGTTAAGGATGAAAAAAAATAATAAAAATTAATTAATTAAATTAAAAAACTTTCAAGTACAGAATTATAAGCAAAAAAATTCTATGGTACTAAGTAACTAACATAAGCATAAGCTAAGAGAAACATATATAATACAGAGAAGGAATAAATAATGTTTAAAAATATGATATAAAAAATATTACGACAATGTCCAGTCTATGTAATATAAAATATAAAAATACTTTTGTTTGAAGTGAAAGAATGGGCGCAGAGAATTCAATTAATATTTCAGCTGTAATAGTCTCTTGGTATGATTAATTGATCTGTTTTTTCTATTAAATCAATAATTTTCAATCTTTTCCATGATTTTACAGGCTGATTATAATTAAAGTCCCTCATTCAAAATGCTGTAAAAAAAGAAACACTCGCCACAATGAGTTCAAATTTTAATTGAAGATACTTGAAGAAGAGGGAAACGGTATGGGATCATTTTTTCCGCCAAAAAACCGAAATAATCAATCACATTGAGCACTACAGTTGGTTTAACGTGCAACTCATGCCAAATACGTTGCCATTTCGATTCAAAATATCACTGGCAGCCGAATACACTTTCTTCATACAGTTTACAGCGCCATCTATTAATACACTTTGGAACTTTTTTATGCCGCTTCTTCAAGTATCTTCAGTTCAAATTTTAACTTTTTTTTACATGACTTTTTTTACAGCATTTTGAAAGTGGGACTTTAATTAAAATCAACCTACAAGTGTCATTTCTGTGCCTTTAAATGTAAAAATTTGGCACAAAAATACACATTTACATTTTTCATATTCCTGTTTCCAGAATATATGATGACCTATTCATACCGATATCTGAATTTTAATCTTCATGTCATGACATACATATCTAAAAATCATAAATTCAACCCTGGTGACGAAAACGACATAAAAGAAGTCATGATAATTGGATCTCTCAGTTTTCGAATGTAAAATACCCGTATATTTTAATACGTATAAGCACACATAAACATAATTTAAATACAATAGACAATGAATTAGCATTCAATATTTTAAAACAGCTCTTTACGAAAAAATTTAAATTTCTTAATATTTGATGTGTTTGAAAAGTATTAAAATATTTTCTTATAAAAAGAATGAATTAATTAATGAATTCGGTATATATTTTTTCATACTTGTAAAGGCTCACGCTTACTAATTATTGTAATTATAAATTTAGATTAATAATTTCAAAAGAAATTCAAAGTACAAATGCTATGTAATGAAAACGTAACTTTACTTTATATATTTTTTCATACTTGTAATGGTTCACGCTTGTTAATTATTATAATTATAAATTTAAATTAATAAGTTCAAAAGAAATTCAAAGTACAAATGTTATGTAATGAAAACGATTAACTTTACGTTATATATTTCTTCATACTTGTACTGATTCACGCTTGATAATTACTATAATTATAAATTTAAATTAATAACTTCAAAAGAAATTCAAAGAACGAATGTTACATAATGAAAACGTAAACTTTATAGGACGTTAGGATTCTTTTACAGACAAGTGAAGAGCTTAATACAGATACTTATTTTTCAAATATTTCTTTTCATGTATTAATTTCTATTAGCTCTATGCTGTGTAAAAAGGTATTTGGCTATTGTTTCTTAAAATTATTTACGATGATGGCATAGGAAAAATAATTATTTATTTGCATATATTTATTTGCTTTCACGTAGCAGACATTCGTTAACATAAAGCTTTATTGGACCATCGTTCTGCTAAATAGATGCGAGAGAATTTGTAACTCCTTTCTGAATAAACGTAACTCCTATAATTACAGGAAACAACTTCGAGAGTAATTATTGCTGTTTTCTTACATTTGTTTTGATAGTAATTTCTTTTTTTACAGCAATTCCTTTGTTTATAGTAACAATTTCTCTCATTGGGTTTAACTTTTAGCAAAAATTTAAAATTTCCTTACTGTGTTCATTGAAAAGACTACTTTAATGCTGCTGATCATTAATTATTTAAATGACTTAATTTACAGGGTTTTTTTTTAACACACAATTGACAAAAGTTAATAGCAGAACAATAAAAGAGAGCACCCAAACTTCAAGAAAAGGATTTTAAAAAAGGTAATTAAGGTAAGATATTATTTTTGAATTTTGGTCGTTTTTACACTTTTATAACTAAATATTAGTTTCTCATAGTCATAAGTGGTATATTAAATATAAGTATTAACACAGCGAAGAGATAAAAATTGTATTGGATATTCGCTACTCTAACAAATACAAAATATAGCATTAAGCAAAATTGTATACTTTTAATTTAGACTTAGGCTGTGAAAATCTTTTGCTGCAAAACTTGAAACATAATCGACCTTTTTTAACTCTGAGTATATACTTCAATTCAGTTAATTTCAACAGCAAAACAGTTTATATTAAAACCAGTAGATTCAGAACTGCAATCATGTAAAAAATAATTAACAGTCGATAAATAGCATAGTTCTTTAATGGCTTATGTTTTAATCATGTATAAGTAGGCCTATTTAAGTTTCTTTGCATTCGAGTTTTGTATAATAGATTGTCAAGATAGGTCCTTAGACCTAAACTATCATCAATAGCTTTTCTTGTTACTCTTATACACTATTCAAGATTACTAAATAAAGCATGAAATGTAAAGAATGCAAACATCATTAAAATATAACAAGTTATTTAATGATAATAATGCCAATTAAAGCATGTTTTAAGGTAAGTTCAACCTAATATATCGACCAACTTTGAGGCATACAGAGTTTTATAAGGTAAAAAAAAATTTCTTTGAATTATGACTTCAAATGATCTAATTCCTTCTTAGTTACAGATATAATGGTGAAATACATTGAAAATATTTCAGTTTTGAATTTTCAGTATAAAACCAGAGCTTGTTATAGTGTTCTTACCCAATACTATTCTAGATTACTAAATCAAACTTGAAATGTGAAAGGTGCAAAACATCATTAAAATATAACACGGTATTTAGTCCATTTAGATAATGTCCATTACTCATGTTATAAAGTAAAAAAGAAATTATCTCTTTGTATTATAACTTCAAATGATCTAATTCCGTGTTTTTAATGAGTGAAATACATTGAAAATATTTCAGTTTTGAATTTTCAGTATAAAACCAGAGCTTGTTATAGTGTTCTTACCCAATACTATTCTAGATTACTAAATCAAACTTGAAATGTGAAAGGTGCAAAACATCATTAAAATATAACACGGTATTTAGTCCATTTAGATAATGTCCATTACTCATGTTATAAAGTAAAAAAGAAATTATCTCTTTGTATTATAACTTCAAATTATCTAATTCCTTCTTAGTTACAGATATAATGGTGAAATACATTGAAAATATTTCAGTTTTGAATTTTCAGTATAAAACCAGAGCTTGTTATAGTGTTCTTACCCAATACTATTCTAGATTACTAAATCAAACTTGAAATGTGAAAGGTGCAAAACATCATTAAAATATAACACGGTATTTAGTCCATTTAGATAATGTCCATTACTCATGTTATAAAGTAAAAAAGAAATTATCTCTTTGTATTATAACTTCAAATGATCTAATTCCGTGTTTTTAATGAGTGAAATACATTGAAAATTTTCCCATTTTGTAATTTAAATATAAAACTACCTTTTTGTTAAAAATAACAATCTATATTAATAAAAAAACATTTTGCTTCAGTGATAGAAAACGGTTTTTTAAAGAGGAAATCTAAATGACTCACCATCTAAGCTACTGTGTTCGAAGAAAGAATACGAAAACTAGGCAACCACCCAGACTGTTAAGTTTCATGATTCTCCGTGGATGATAGTGCATCTTCTTAACGTCTCGTGAATCATACGCCCTTCCATTTATGAATGATTGCGTTTAGATTGAAACTATACATGATGACATCGTCACCTGTTACGTAAAATGATCGCGAAATTCGGAAAGTTAAATCTGGGAGGAGATTTCGAAATAAATGATTGTCCTAGTTTTGAATAAAATGAACGGTGGGCTAGTGTTTCAAATTCATATAAAAGTTAAAATATTAAAAATTTTTAGATATATTTGAAAATTGTTTTTACCCAGTTTTAATTATTTATTTATTATTTATCTATTTATTATTTTTTATTTATTTATTTATTATTTTTTATTTATTTATTAATTTTTTTTTATTTGGATTGTAGAATTTCTGTATCGAAAATATTTCTTGGTTGAAATAACATCAATGTTTTTGAATGAGTTAAATGATTAAAATTAAATGATAAATGATTAATCTTTCTTCCTAATTTGTCTACAGGCAAAAGAGCGATAAACGTCCTTTAATTCCTTGACCCCTCAATTTTTTTTGTTATCAATATTAAGGGGAAAATTTATTCAAATACGCCTTGCATCTATATATAAAAAATGCTTGAACTTATTTTGAAAAAGACAAAAATGATTAAAAAGAATGAAAAAAGCAAAAGTAAGCATTTAAATTAAAATCTGAAATCAATTGAACGAATTGATTTGCCCTCAACTACATTTGTAAGAAATGTAGATAAAGAATTTGCGAGATATTCAGCTTATAGTCAATTCATGTGCCTTTTATCAATAGTTACTCCTTCACTTGTTGTTTTAGCGGCTAAATAATTTTAGTATATCTAATAATGTGATTCAAAAATACCTTTCTGCTGCATAATACAAGATTCGCTGATATCCTATCAAGCAATAATTTAGCTTAGTTAGTTATCACATCCTATAGTAAGTTATTATGCTTTCAAGATCGTTTTAAAAATTTATCAAATTTAAAATTATTTTGCATCATTGTAAAAAGTAAATTAATTTTTCAAATAGTTTATTTCATATACTACTGTAATTTCATTAATTTTATTAAAAGTATTCCTTCCAAGTATAGTTACAATACATACCCTGTCCCAACAGAAGCTTTCAATAAACATTATCATCTGATACAATCGCCTATTTAACAAAAGTTTCATTGTTTACTCGACATTTCGTTTAGTGTTTGGCAAGTGTTTATTTTGTTTTTCACCTCCGTGATGTGTTAATCAAAGCTTCATCACAAAGCGACTCAACAATTTTTTAGCGGAGCCAAAACGTCAATTACATGATTTGTTTTTTGCACATTTGAGGACGTTTAATAAGTGCAGAACTGTTTTTATAGATTGCATATGTGGGCTGAAGGCCAAAAGGAGACGCCTAACCAGTCTATATCCAGATGATTCATATTACAAACACTCCTGCCAAAATATTTCTCGAGCAAACGGCCCGCGTCCAAAGAGTAATTCCCTCGATGGCTGCTGTCCAAATGAGTCCTCGGTGGCGTATCATTCCGATTGAGAAGCGTCAAGTTGTCCTCAGGGAGCTGTTGCATCAAAAGAAATGGCTTCAAGCGTCAAGGATTCAGTGTTATTCCTCCCCATTATCTTTTTACTTCATTTCTTCTGTGGATTCTTAACTTATTGTTCATAGCTAGTCCCATTTATAAGTAATAATTCCTCTAACTTCTAAAGCAAAGCTTCTTGCAGGCGAAAATAATTGCTACATTATATTTTCAGTTACTTGGTAATACTTATAGTATGAATTCATAACGTTACTTTGATCTTATAAAAATCCACATTATATTTTACTTCATTTCTTTTGTGGAGTCTTAAGTTATTGTTCTTAGCTATTCTTTTTATAAGTAATAATTCCAATAACATCTAAAGCAAAGTTTTTTGCAAGTGGAGATAATTGCTACACTATGTTTTAAATTATTTTATAATACTTATAAATTCGTAACTTTACTTTGACGGTATAAAAATCCACGTTACCTTTTATCTGCAAGTTTTTATAATTTGATTCTATTGGTTTGCATTGTTAAAATTTAATGCTAAAGTTATGAGGATAAATAATTAAAGTACTGCAAATGTTAAGTTCTTCAAATAAAACTGAAAATTTTAGTTCTTAATATATGCGATTTTATAAGAATTTCCATGGTTCTTCTGTGGATTCTTGAGTTATTGTTTATAGCTAATCCCTTTTATAACTAATAATTCCAATAACTTATGCAAAGTTTCTTGTATACAGAAATAGTTGGTACAATTTGTTTTAAAATATTTGGTAATATTTATGAAATTATAACGTTAATTTGGCGTTATAAAAATCTCCATTATCTTTTTACTTCATTTCTTCTGTGGATTCTTGAGTTATTGTTTATAGTTAATCTCTTTTATAAGTAACAATTCCAATAACTTCTGAACCAAAGTTTCTTGTATAATTGCTACATTTTTTATAATAATTATAAGTTTATAAAATTGATTTCACATTATAAAATGAAGACAAAATCTCTAAGTATTTAATAAATCTTGAATAAAAATTGAAGGTTTTTATTGCAATTTACTCTGTCGGTTTGCATTACTAAAACTAAATGCTAAAGTTATGAGGATAACAAATTAAGGTACTACTGACGATAACTTCTTCAAATAAAACAGACAATTTTACTACTTAATATATAGGGTTTTATATAAATTTTCCGTGGTTTTTGATATTAAAAAAAGTCACAGCTATATTAAAAACTTATAAATAATAAAGCAATTTATAAATAATTATAATAAAACTTAAAAAGGTATAAATAATTCCTGCGCATAAATATGCCTGAAACATGTATGTTTTATACTATTCTTCATGCCGTATTAAAGAGATTCAGATGTTTTGAAATTCTTGTAAATTCAAATATGTGTATTTATTATAGCATCTTGTCTCTGTATAGTTTCCTTTTATGAAACAATTAAATTAAAAATTTATAATACATTTTTTGAATTTCTTCATCATTTCTATGCTATAAATTGGAAGGCAATAACTCAGAACAAGTGCAAAAATTTTTGAATTACCACGTAATAGTGTATTAAACTTCAGATCATACATACGTTTCTCTGTTTTCAGTGAAGATTAATAAAAAAGTTTCTATATTTTCAAAGAAACAAAAACCAAAATAATAAAAATAACTCAGAATCTTCGCTGTCAAATATTTGTTTTCTAATAGCTTCAACAGAATTGGAAAATAAATCGATTGCCCAACTTATATAAGGACAAATATCTTTAATACGTGAATTTCATGGAGAACAACTAAAATAATACTTTGATTAGGAATGGAGGAAATAAAAAATATGTATTATTATTCAATGTATGCTTAATTGTTCAGCAATTAAAATATTTTGTTTTTGACATGTCATCATGTTTAATTTTTAGTGAATTGTGCAGCACAATGTGCAAAGGCCTGAAATGCATTATTAGCAGTGGGGAAAATTTGTTTTATTTGTTTAGTATGTAACTGGTTAGGAAACTGGCAATTGTTATATCCCATTAAGACCTAAAATTTTTTAATACTTAAATTTTATTATTATTATTTTTAATTTTTAGTAGACGTTGATTCCAATCATACTAAAAAATAATTAAAATAATCTATGATCCCTCCTGAGGCAGGGCAGGGGGAGGCACCAGCACGATCGTGTGGGTTAGGCCTTTTCCATGAAAAAATTTCAAAAATGCCTCACTAGCAAGATCGTATGTTCTCGGGCTTAAACATAACGGAACATAACTGATGATAATGAAACAGGGAAAAATAATCTTTGCCTGAATTAAATATATAATAACCACTTTAAATATATAATAAATTATATAATTACAGATTGGAATGTAATAATAATTATATTCAAAATAACGTGAATAATATTCAAATAACTAGTGAAACATTAAAACATGTATCTTATATATATATATATATATATATATCATATTGAGGTATACGAAACAAATGCTAAGAACTTACCAATGTACCACGAAATCAATAAATGTATAAACGAAAATGTTAAATATAATAAGGATAGATTTTTCAATGAATACTTTTTACTCTCAGTAAATTAAAATAAAAGTACTTTTTATTCCTTCTTGCCAAAGATAAGATAAGATAACAGAAATATAACATAACTCGGTAGATACAGAAGTTTAATCAATGTACACATTCCGATAGCATCGGGGAAACAAAAATCGTGTCACAAGCAAAGAAGTACAAAACATGTTTGAAAAAGGAAGAAAAATGGAGGGGGAGTTTTCACCATAAATTAAAACTTTCAAATAATGAGCTGTTTTAAATAGTCAACATTAATTGATCGAAATGGAATAAACGAAGTAAAGTACAATATAGTTTATATAAAAATCACATCTCATGACTTGTAGACATCATCAAAAAATAATACTCTATAGAGAATGACTAGTGTTTGGAAATTAAGAAAGATCTTTTTCGAGTACAAAGGCCAGAAATGCATTATTTGCCATTTTATTTCTATAGTATGTAATTGATAATAATTATATAACTGATGAGATTAAAATTAAATACTTAGATATGGAGCGAAAGCAATTAGGAAAAAACTGATTATTGGTTGAATTAAAAATGACCATAGTAAATATATTATAATATATTATGTAGTTAAAAATTAAAAGTTAATACTAAATATATTTAAGATAAGATAACAACAAAAAAAAAATAGCACAATGCGCAAAAGTCTGAAATGGATTATTAGACCTGGGAAAAATGTGTTTTATTTGTTGAATTTAGAACTGATTATAAAGCTGGTAATAGTTATATAATTGATGATAATGAAATTAAATACTGATATATCAAGCAAACAATTAGGGGAAATAATAATTGACTGAATTAAATATAACCAGTATCAATATATTATAATAAATTAAATAGTTAAAAATTGGAATTTAATATTAAATATACTTAAAATAAGTTAACAAAAAAAGTGTTAAAAATGTTTGGATATTTATTGCTATCATATTTTATTTTAATATCTTATTCTCATAGAATTATGTAACACAGTGTGTATTCAGTCATAATTTTTTAACATTTTTTGAGAATTATTAAATATTTAGTAATATGTTCTATGAAAGAATTATTTGTCTTTAAGTGCAATTAATTCAAGTCCAAAAGTAAATAAATCTATTTTAAAATGAGGGAAATAGATACTGAGAATTCTATATTTTTGATTAAATTAATTGATTACTACTTCTTTAATTTAAATTATTTTCTTTAAGTATTATTATTTAGTCTATTTTTTTATTCACTAAATATTTTTAAAAGTTAAAATTTTTCGTACTTTAAATAATCTCGAGATATAAGATAATTAAAATAAGCGTACAATAAAATTGGTTAAACTAATCAACTGATAATGTGTTCCATGTATTTAACTTTTCACACAAATTATTCAAAGTTTTACAATGAATGCCAGAAATAATAAATTTTATAAATGTTTGTTGCTAAAGTTATTGCATAAAACAAATTCATTGTGCATTAAAAAAAAAGAATTGTTTTGAAAAAAACAGGCATCTGAAACACTGAAAATTCTTTTCTCACCTGAATTTTAACTGGAACCCATTTGTACCATTCAAAGAAATTCTTGTGACATTTACTATGCAAATGAACTCGAGTCTAGACTTCTTTTCTATTTAAATTTAAATTAACTCTTTAAAGACTTTGAATTATGCATTAGGGTGAAAAAAAAATTTGAATGAAATGGAAATTTCAATTGGAAAACCAAGAAATAATTGCATTTAAACAAATAATAAGTCTGTAATGGTGTCTGAAAGTAGTTATAAACTTCTTTGTAGTGAAAATAATTTGTAAATATCAAAAGATAGTAAAATATTTATGAAAATAAATAAAAATAAACGTTATTAGTTTATAAATAATGTAACATATTAACTGAAAAAGAATATCAAATAACAGAGACTATTAAAAATTTGGCATGGTTTCTTTTTAATATTTAAATTCAAACAAATAAAAATGCGAGAATTATTTTGCATACTAATTAAAATAAAGTCTTTTTGGAAAATATCAATAAAAAAATAATATTTATCGATAAAAATTATTCAAAAATCTCACAAATATCATTCTTTTTGTATCATAATCAAAACATTTTATACATTAAACATCACTGACTGATCAGTAATTTAATTCAACATAAATATAAAACAGAATATATTTACTTTTAACAAATTGGGAATATATACTATTCTGTATGTTCCGTATTAAAAATATAATAATAGGTTTTTAAAAAATAAATGTAGGATTAAATATTTTTTTTTAAATTTACATAAATTATCGAAATAGTATTACATTTAAATATAAAAAAAATAATTAAAGAAAAAAAATTACTAAAAATAATTACTAAAATAGATTTGCATAGCAAGAATTCAATATTTTATTGATAAATACAGATTAAATGATCTTGTTGCTTGAAAAAAAAACTTGTTCCATTTGTAAAATTGATTCAGTCAAATTTACTCAATTAATTACTAGGACAATATGTCATTAAAGTGACAGTTAGTTTCCAACAACTCAGAATAAAATTTAAAATTAAAAAAAATTTCAATATATTATGAAAAACAAATAAATAAGGATAAATAAATGTAAGACTAAATAATTTTTAAAATTTACATAAATTATCAAAATAGTATTACATTTAAATATAAAAAATAATTAAATGAAATAAATTACTAAAAATAATTACTAAAAAATAAATTTGTATAGCATGAATTTAATATTCTGGTTAATTTCTCAATTTATATATTAATAAATACAGGTTAAATGAACTTCCCTCTGGAAAATTGTTCCATTTCTAAAATAGATTCAATCAAATTTACTCAACTAATTACCAGGACACTATGTCATTAAAGGGACAGTTAGTTTCCAACAACTCAGAATAAATTTTAAAATTAAAAAACATTTCAATGTATTATGAAAAACAAGTAAATAAGGATAAATAAATGTAGGATCAAATAATTTTTAAAATTTACATAAATTATCAAAATAGCATTACATTTAAATATAAAAAATAATTAAATAAAATAAATTACTAAAAATAATTACTAAAATAAATTTGCATAGCAAGAATTCAATATTCTGGTTAACTTCTCAATTTACATATTGATAAATACAGGTTAAATGAACTTCCCTCTGGAAAAAAACTTGTTCCATTTGTAAAATTGATTCTCAAATTTACTCCTTTAATTACAGAACACTGTGATACTAAAGTGACAAAATTGATTCTGTCAAATTTACTCATTTAATTACCAGAACACTACGACACTAAAGTGGCAAAATTGATTCAGTCCAATTTACTCATTTAATTACCAGGACACAGTGACACTAAAGTGACAAAATTGATTCAGTCCAATTTACTCATTTAATTACCAGGACACTACGACACTAAAGTGACAAAATTGATTCAGTCAAATTTACTCATTTAATTACCAGTACACTGTGTCACTAAAGTGACAATTAGTTTCAACTTTTTAACTTGGAATAAAATTTAAATAAAAAAAATTCAATGTATTGTGAAAAACAAACATATAATCACATCTTTCATAATGTTTTTCTCATGAAAATAATTTTCATATTACAAAACTAGATAAAATAGGAATAATGATTACTTGTGATTTCTGCATAGTGGATGGTATTAAATGTTCTAATTTCCTCTGAAATCCACGGAATGGCTCGACACAGCACCACGTTAATCGAAGAATGCCAGATCAGTATTGGCAAGCTGCAATCGCACTTTCGAATGCGCCTTGATAATGACCGTGAGGCATTCTGCAATGGCTGCGGTCAACGAGCACTCTTATGAAATCAAGAGTGTTGAGTTACCGAGAGGAAACTGGACTACATGGATGAGAGGCTATCTTCCGGGTGAATGGTTCGTGCGCAGAACAAAACCAAGTTGATCACTGTTTACTTTCCCAACTTCTTTTTGCCTATCGGAACAAATTCATTTTATCAGTAGAACTGAATTGAGGATGTTTATACATGTCGGCGAGCGATGGTTGGATAGCAGAGAAAGAGTTCCCTTGTCGGAGACACTAGAAAGGTGCTTTTTGCTTTTAGTTGCTAAAGAGTTTTCTCAAAAAAAAATAAGGATGGACATTTTCATGGTCTTTTTGAAGGGTTTTATTTTTTTATCGCTTAAGAGTTTAGTTGAGGAAAAATTAATAAGATAGTATAAAAATGGTTTCTAAATAAATTCATATCCATAAAAGTAAACTAGCATATATTTATTAAGTAATATTTTTGTATTTTAGCTTTATGTATATTTTTATTATTTTCTATTATTTTTGTATTTTAGCCTTATTTATATTTTTATTATTGTATATTATTTGTTATTATTTTTTGTATTTTAGCTTTATTAATATTTTTATTAGTGTATATTATTTTTTGTATTTTAGCTTTATTTATATTTTATTATTGTATATTATTTTTTATTATTTTTGTATTTTAGCTTTATTTATATTTTTATTATTGTATATTATTTTTGTATTTAGTTTATTTAATTTGGGAAATATTATCACAATGGGTTTTTCTTTAAAGAAAATGTGCCTTAAAATTTTTAAATTGCATTACGTTTCATAAAAGATGAAATAATATTTGTTAGTTAATTTATTTATTTTAATTAATTTTCGCTATACAGGCAATTTAGATAAAATGAATAAGGCAGTAAATTTTCATGGTCTTCTTTAAGGGTTTTATTTTTTTATCGCTTAAGATTTTAGTTGAGGAAAAATTAATAAGATAGTATATAAATAGTTTTTAAATAACTTTATATCCATAAAAATATATTATGTATTATTTTAATAAAAGTGTTATTATTTTTGTATTTTAGCTTTATTCATATTTTTATTATTGTATATTATTTTTATATTATTATTTTTGTATTTAGTTTATTTAATTTAGGAAATATTATCACAATGGGTTTTTTTGTAAAGAACATGTGCCTTAAAGGTTATTAAATTACATTACGTTTAATAAAAGATGGAATAATATCTATAGTTAATTTATTTTAATTAATTTTCATTATAAAGCCTATTTAAATAAAATGGATAAGTCAGTAAATTTTAATGGTCTTCTTTAAGCGTTTTATTATTTTTTTTATAACTGAAGATTTAAGTGGAGGAAAAATTATTTAAATAGTACAAAATTTGATTGTAAATAATTTTATATTCATAAAAATTTCTCGGACATATATTTATTAAACATTATTTTATTAAAATTGTTAATATTTTTGTATTTCAACTTTATTAATTTGTGATATATTATCATTATGTTTTTTTCTGGAAAATAAGTGTCTTAAACATCGATATACTGAGTTAGGTTTAATAAAAGTTTTAATAATATTTGTTAATAAATTTGTTTTGTTATTTTAATTCATCTTCATAGCATGTTATTCGACCATTATTATATAAAACAATCAGGAAATGACTTTTGTATCATTTTCTTTTCAGATGCTGAGAACTGTTTTCAGTTCCGAACAAATCTCATTAATTCAATGGATATTGCCAACTTTATGGGAGGGCTTTTCAGATATACCAACTATACTGAAAAGGAAGAATTGTATTTAAATGCAGTGACATTCGATACTTGATTATGAAAAACAAATATTTTGGTAGATATTTAAATATAATAAAGAATTTTAATACGTTGATCCTTATAAGACTTCATAGTTAAAAAATTCTCAGTGCAAAAAAGTTCACTGAATTCAAATGGAATAGTACAGATAAGTTTATTGGCATAACAATAATAGAAGATAAACCTTATATTTCTTTTATGTATGCTATTTACATTTGGGTCTCTATCCGTTTTACTCTCTTAATTATGGAACAGTTTACAATTTAATGTCTGTGAATGAATAAAGGTTTACATTATTAATTAAATAAGATATTTAAAAATTGTAAAATATTTACAATTATTTTTTATTTGTAAATCTGATTAAAATTTTTCTTGAAACAGATGACTTATGGAGTTGAACGTAAAAATATACTAAAAAGGATTTCTCAATTCTGTAAATAGAACAAACATGATAAATTAAAAACATAATGATGTTTCGGACATTGTTAATTTAATTATGTTGATTTTACAATCGTATTATTTAAATATTTCTCTCTGAATGATATTTTGATTCTATTTACTGCCTTTCCTGTTTATTACCTGATACGGATTGTTCATTCTTATCACAATAAACAATGAAACTGTATTTACCTAAGATTGTGTGAGCACACAAAAGCTCTACTCCCTAGGGTACCAAGGAACAACAGACAGGGGGAAATCTGCGAAAGAACTGTTTGTACAACTTGCTTCAGGCAATATATTTCAATTTTACATGAGCCTGTTTTTATCTCTTGACTGAAGTGTTCCTCAAGAAGAAAAAATTAATAACTTATACAAGTGTACATTCGACAACACATTCTGCTCTAGAGACTTTCATAATAATTTTTGAATGGTGATAAAACGGTAATAACCATTGGAGGTAACCATTAAATCCATTGATTAGTAATGATAAATAACAGTGCTTAGTTAAATTAAAGCTTTATTGAAAAAAACGTTTAAAAGGAAAGAAATTAGTTTTCTTTAATATAAAAAATAACGTACGTAAGAAGTTTTTTAATCTTTTATTAATAAGCATATTTGTTACAGTTGGCGAATTATTTCATTTTAAGTTAAGTTTTATTACAAATTCATAACAATGTGGGCAATTTTTTTCAACTTTCGGTGGGGTATTAAAAAAGACAAATGTGAATATCAAAATGGTTTTATTGCCAGGTGTTAAGTACAATCAATGTTACTTTTCCATATAGTCACTGTGAATATTGTGACATTTTTCATACCTGTACCTAATACCCTCTTAATAGTAAGTTGCCAACAGCGTATTCAAATAGATCTCCACGACGTCTTGAAGGTCCTTGTTATTGCGGAAATACTATCCTCGCAGACCTCTCTTCAACTTTTTGAAAGTCACTCGGCACCAGGTTTAGGTTGTACACCGATTCATCGAATACTTTTCATTGAAATTGTGCAAGCAGCTGTTTGGTTACTACAGCAGTATGGGATCGTGTTTTGACGTGGATAAAGGCCATTCGCAGATAAATTTCTGTTGCGCTATACACCTCTGCCTGTAAGGGAAAAATGGACTCTACGTAATTCTTACTTGACAGGAGAATCAATCATGCCAGCCATATTATTGGGCCTACAGCTGAGATCCAATTGACGTTTTGGACTCGACAATAACGAGTATTACAATGTGAAGGCTGTAAAGTGGTGAAAACTACTGCTATCTTGTATAACTCGCCTGGTTCCTTAATAGTGCTTTCAGAGGTTGAAAAAAAAGTTATCGGATAAACAATTAATTGATTTTTTTTATTTAAAATATCTTAGATATTCAGAATAAGGGGAAAATAATCGCAAAATTTAAACACAGAAAAAAAATTATAGTGGCACAGACGAGCTAGGTAGCCTACAAGAGAAAAATAACCTTACTTAAAAAATTTGCTTAATGTTTTATTAATAAATACATTAACAACTTATCTCTTTTCAACAAATTTTTTTTTATTTCCAACGGCAGATCTTGAACAGTTACAGGAAAAAAAGAACAACGAGAAAAGAAAAAAAAACATACAACAACAACAAAACATGCTGAAACAGAGTTCATTAATCTAACAATAATGCGAAGTTGCAGATCTTTTAGCCACTAAAAAGTGTTACCAGGTGCACCACGGGGAGGTAGATCTTCTGCGCAAACTAAAAAAATAGAACTGCACTGAAAAAAAAATGCAAAACTAATAGACTAATTGAAGTTCTCCGAGTTTCTTCAATGAGATACCTATAATTTCAAACTACGTTTTTTAATTTTTAGGTATATTCTCCGTATAACACGCACCCTTTTCTTAACGAAGAAACCTGAAGAGCACATGTGCGATGCTCTTATCTTTTGAAGTCATTCATTCGAAGATTTTTCCCAGGCTTTCAAACAATGGTATACTGAACTAACACGCGATAAAGGCAACAATATATGTGTGGGGAAATACTTGAGGGAGTAATGATTTTGCAAACATGGTAAGTTGTATTTAATGCAGATGTGCACACGAATGCTATTCTAGATTTTCGAGAAAAGAGGGACACAATTTGAGGTAAGGACACACTTCCGACTTGAATGAATTCGCTGAATTTGGAGTTATTAGATGCTTTCTCTTTCTCCAGTCATTTGTAGTCGTGATTTTGAAGTGAACATTGAAGGTCTTAGTAAATAACATTTGTTTTAGTTGAAATACAGTTGACCTAGTGTTCCTTTTAGAAGTAAATATGACTCCTGCCAAACGAAATAAACGCAGTACTGATTTCCAATGCAAAGTCGTTTCGTTTGCAAAAGAAAATGGAAATCGTGTTGCAGCTAGGATATTTGGTGTGCAGATAGGATATATAGATCCATATATGAGTGGTAGAAAAATGAAATCAAAATTAATGTACTGAACAATAAATGTGCTTTGCGTATCTATCCTAAAAGGAAGTGTTGCGAGCTGGCTTCGAAAAAATCTCCAGAATGGCTGAATTGCAAAGAGAAACAGCTTACGTTTACTTGCCTTAAATCCATCAAAAAAGAAAGCAAATGAAAGCGAACAATTTAAAGCAACTTTGAGTTGGTGTAGTCGATTTATGCCTCGGAATAATTTAGTTCTACGATAAAGAACAAAATTTTCCAAAGGCTTCCGAAAAATTTGATGCTTCTAGATGTATGTTATTGACCTACAAAGGGAAAAAGATTATTTGCTATCACGTATTGGAAATATGGACGAAACTTCAGTAATGTTTGATATGATGGGAAATAAAACAATTTATGTGAAAGGAACAAAAATGGACTATATAAAAACAACAGGTCACAAAAAATCATACTTCATCGTAATGCTTTCCTGTTTAGCGAACGGTACAAATCAAACCCATGGTTACTTATAAAAGAAAGATGTGTAATTTCCCTAATGGAGTTTTCATTCATGTTTACGAGAAAGATTGAATGGACAAAAATTGCTTTTAAGAAATGTTTGGCAAAAGCGTTCTGATGCCTTAAAGAATCCAGAAAGTCTTTTAGTACAGGGCATGCTCAGCCATCTGAAGAAAGCCATACGAAGAAATTGATAAAAGAATGTAACACAGACATGCAGTTATTCCAAGTTGATTAACGCCATTAGGTCAGTCTTTAGATGTTAAACTAACCATTATAGCCTAACCACAATAAATTGAAAACTAACCACAATAAATCATTCAAAGGAAATTTAAAACAATAGTGGAATACGCGTATGTTAGAAGATGAAAAAACGTTTACAAAAGGAGGCCAAATGAATCATGTCTGTCTAGAAATAGTGTGTGACTGGATAATAAAAGCGTGAAATGAAATTAAGCTCAGAATAATTCAAAAGTCATTTAAAAAAGGTAGTACACCTAACAATCTAGGTGAAACGGAAAATGATTATTTATTTATGGATCAGAGTAACAGTGATGCTGCCGATGAAACAGAATTCTATGATGTGCCTAAAGATATAAAGAAAGGCGAATCTGATGAACTTTTCATGTTATCCGATAACGAAAATTTTAAGTTTATATGATGTATCATTTATTTTAAATAACAACATTTAGGTACATGTAGAAATCTAATTTTTATGCTTAACTTTTCCTTATTTTTAAAGTATTTTTATATCCAGCGAATAATGCGCACTAATAAATTTCAATCTTATTTTTTGCATTAAAACTCAGCATTATACGCCAGAATTTACGGTAAGCAAATGCTAGACTATAAAGGTTCACTTTCATTGGATACTAAAATTTCTGGTCTTGAAACACCAGTCATTATATATAATGAAAGAGAGACAATAAAAACTACAGAAAAAGCAAACACAAAATCAAAAAGAGAATGAATAAAGGACTAGTTACACAATCAGTTTGTATAAAAAAATCGTACCAGCATTCGCTATGCATAAAAGCTTGTGTGCTTTATAATTAGTCCCATCAAGAAAAAAGAAGAATTAAAGTAAATTATTTAACTATCCCAAGCGCGCATAAGCTACTGCTAAGCAATTGAAAGTCATTAGACATAATATCAAAGGTCGAATTGCAAAAACTGCAGACAGAGATAATACAGATCCTATACCCAAAATATATAAAAACACGATGAGATGCAAGTTTCTCAGGAAATCAGCAAAAAACATAAGAAATTTATTGCAACATTCTGAAGATGGAATACGTACCTTCAAGGCAATATAAACTTTAAGACAATATGTTGTCTTAAGTTATAATTGTTGTCCTAAGCGGACATGTATATGTTGACTTAAGTTTTAATATAAGTAGACAATATGTTATCTTAAGCAGACCATGTTATTTCTGCTTGCTAGAAGACTGGATTTAATTCAAAACAAATTTAAAGCCTTATTCTAATAACAAAAAAGAATCTAAAATCCTTCAGCTTATAGGAATAGAATTTATAATTTTTATTATAATAATTTATAAAAAAAATTAAAAATAATTAATTAATTTGTTATTTATTAAGAACTTATTATTTCTTATCTGGAGTATAACAAAAAAATTATTATTATTTTTTAGTTAAATATATAAAAATTGTATTTTTTATTTTTTACGCAACCAGATGGCCCTAATCATTTTTTGTGTATATATGTTTGTTTTAAAGGTGCTTTACCAATGGAAAACGACATCATTGCTATTTAACGACTCATTGCAGTGTTTTTATTCATATTGTGATTCCTACTTTTTTTGCACACAAAACATTTTTCAGAATGATACTTCGCTCCCGTTGACATCACTAGTGTATATTTGCGTTTATTTTTAATCTTTATAAAATGTTCTGCACTTGAAATTATTTTTAAATATATTTTTCATATTCGTCTGCTGAATTTCATATAGAAGTTTGCTAAAAGTTCAATATTATCATGATCTTTACAAACTTAATTCTTTGATTTAAAAAGTATTAGTATTTTAAATATTTTATTTTCATGATTTATGAGAACTAAACTTGTTTTATTTTCTATAGTCGGTAATGCCGAGTTATGTTTGTTGGTAATAATATAATCCAATGACTTAAGAATTCTTTTTAAATTGTAATATAAGAATCTCGTGGATATTTCGGCCATGCTTCGTGTTCTAAAGTTTTATGAGGGTATGCTTTTACAATGATAATGCTTATTAAAATTGCAATTTTAATAATTTAAAAACAAATTGAAAAGTTAAGTTTTACTTTTTAAAACTTTTTTGTTCTCTTAAAATAGTCGTGTTAATTGTGTGGCTAGGACATCATGAATAGCCCTCAAGCCATCTAGATTCGGACCCAGATTTTAAGATAATTTTTTCTGCTTATTTTACTATCAGAGTCTTTTAAAAGTCATACTGCTCATTCTAACATTATAACCATGCTGTTCACATTTTAAGTATTTTCGAAAATTTATTCTTGTGAACAGCTATTTTCAACAATAATTCATAAATCTCAATATTACTCATTTCAAATGAGCTTGAAATTATTTATATCCTTTCGAATGATCAACATCAATCAATTTACAAAATCAGCACATTTACTTCGATGCATTATGAAGCTGAAAATTTCAAGTATCTGAATCTTCGAAATAATGCATTGTTTTTTATCAGTCATTTTACTTATGACGTGTATTTTAAATAAAATATTTTCTTCTTTAAAATTGTTTCATTGCATCTTGATTAGCTGATGTACTTTTAAATCAATGTATAGAGACACATAATGAGTGTTCTAATATAACAACCATGCTGTTCGTATTTTTAAGTATTTTCAAAAACTCCATTCTTGTGAAAAGTTGTTTTCAACAATGAGAATTCATAAATCTCATTATCTTTCACGACTTACAAATTACAAATGAACAGGATTATTTTTCAAAATCAGCATATTCACTTTGATGCACTATGAAGCTGAAAAGATCAACTATCTGGATCTTCCAAATAATACACTGTTTTTTAACCTTTATTATTTAAAGTCATTATAATTAGTTAAAAAAATAACAAGAATTTCTTAAATAAAATGTTTTCTTCTATAAAATTATTTCATTTGATATTGATTAGCGTATATAATATTCTTTTAAACAAAATGAGTACTTCATAAAATTGAATTTAAGATTCCTGTCTTAAAACCAGTCAACAAAACTCAAATTTTATAATTGCATTGGCTATTAAAAAAGCCGTCCATGTCATATTTTTCTTTTTGAGATATTCAACAATTAACTTATAAGCCATGTTTAATTAAACTTATATTTTTAAGTTCTTGACATATATCACTTTCATATACACTGAAGTGACAAAAGTCATGGGATACCTCTTAATATCGTGTCGGCCCTCCTTTCGCCCGGCGAAGTGCAGCAACTCGACGTGGCATGGACTCAACAAGTCGTTGGAAGTCTTCTGCAGGAATATTGAGCCATGCTGTCTCGATAGACGTCCATAATTGTGAAAGCGTTGATGGTGCAGGATTTTGGGCACGAACAGACCTCTCGATGATGTCCCATAAATGCTCGATGGGATTCATGTCGGACGATCTAGGTGGCCAGATTATTCGTTGGAATTGTCCAGAATGTTCTTCAAACCAATCGCGAACAGTTGTGGCCCGGTGACATGGCGCATTGTCATCCATAAAAATCCCATCGTTGTTTGGGTACATGAAGTCCATGAATGGCTGCAAGTGATCTCCAAGTAGCTGAACATAAGCATTTCCAGTCAATGTTCGGTCCAGTCGCACCAGAGGACCAAGTCCATGCCATGAAAAAACAGCCCACACCATTACGGAGCCACCACCAGCTTGAACAGTGCCTTGCTGACAGTTTGGGTCCATGGCTTCGTGGGGTCTGCGCCATACTCGAACCCTACCATCAGCTCTTACCAACTGAAATCGTGACTCATCGGACCAGGCCACGGTTTTCCATTCATCTAGGGACCAACCGATATGCTCACGTGCCCACGAGAGTCGCTGCAAGCGATGTCGTTCTGTCAGTAAAGGCACTCGAGTCGGTCTTCTGCTGGAATAGCCCAAGAAAGCCAAATTTCTCCGCACAGTTCTAACAGACAAGTCCCTTGTACGTCCCACATTGATTTCTTTGGTTATTTGACGCAGTGTTGCTTGTCTTTTAGAATTTACGACTCTTTGCAGCGGTTTCGGTCGTTAAGTGCAGGCGGTCGACCACTGCGCTGTACATGGTGGGATGTTATGCCTGAAATTTCATACTCTCGGCACACTCTTGACACAGTGGATCTGGGAATGTTGAATTCCTTAACGATTTCCGAAATGGCATGACCCATGCGTCTAGCTCCAACTAACATTCCGCGTTCGAAGTCTGTTAATTCCCGTCGTGTGGTCATCATCACGTCAAAACCTCTTCACATGAATAACTTGAACAGAAATGAAAGCTCTGCGAAAGCACTGCGCATTTATACCTGTTCTACGCGATGCTACTGCCATCTGAAAATTTGCATATTGCTATCCCATGACTTTTGTCACTTCAGTGTATAGCAGCACAGATAAGACATTTGTTCTTTGCATCAATAATTTGTTAGATAAATATACAATATAGTTGTAGATTAAATAATATGCAAACTAAATGAATTGATATAGAGGATAATATTCTACATATTAATGTAGAATTACAGATTTTTCAGAAAAAAAATAATTTTAATTTTTTTAGCATTTAAAATTTAAACGACTATTTTTAAAAAAAAACTAACAGCTTATTTTTCAAAACATATTCTTTCCATACAATATTAAATGAATACTTATTATTTAAAAAAAATGCTTAAAAAATTCTAACTGAGTAGTCACATTATAATAATATCGTTCGGCCCTCATGTACGAGCGTGTATATATAAAGAAATTTTTACAATAATACTGTAAATAATACAAAATACAAAAAATGTACTAACAAAAAACGGTCACTGACAAACACAAATTACCATTCAACTAGCTGATTTTTAAATAGTATGCTGTGGCCCACTGGATCTTGTATCGCCAATAATTTTGATTTAAATTATTTTTGAGACAATCCCAAAAGTTTACAAAAAAAAATAACGAAAATATTTTAATAATATAGAAAATTAGAGATAGTGATAAATTCAGTGGAATAAATATTGCTCTAAAAGAAAAGACTGAAAAGCTAGAATGCATTATTGCTAGTTACCTTGGCTCACAGGTGAACCATAAAAAGATCTTAGGTGTATCGCCAATAATTTTAAAGGTAAATAATTAAATTATTTTCGAAACAATTATAAAAGTTTGCAAAGAAATAACGAAAATCTTCTAATAATATAGAAAAATTAGAGATGAGGGTGATAACTTCAGTGGAATAAATATTGTTCGAAAAGAAAAGACTAAGAAGCTAAAATGCATTACGGTTAGTTGCCTTGGCACACTGGTGATCCATAAAAAGGTCTTAGTGTATCGACAACAAATTTAAAGGTAACTAATTAAATTATTTTCGAAACAATCACATTAGTTTGCAAAGAAATAACGAAAAACAGGGAAAATTACTTTTCTTGATTTAAGTAGCAATTATTCTTTTTAAAGAAAATAATTAGAAGGTAAAATGCAATAAAAATAGTTCAACAAGTGTAAAGATGTAAAATGAATAAAACACCTTTTCATTGAGCAAATTTTATAAACTTTAGATATATACGGTCCTGCACCTCTACTTGACATAATGAGTAGGGAATTTATCTAGTATGTATCAGAAATATCGAATTCTTTAATTGCTTGCAAATTCAAATATTACGGAAGAAAAATAAAAAACGACAGACTGGTGCGACTAAAATATTTAACAACTGCTATTAAATCATTCTATTATTATTTAAGGGTGAATTTCAAATATAAAAAATTATAGAAGTACTTTCATTTTAAGATTAGATTTGTGTGAAATATTTCTTCTTCTTTTTTGTCACAGATTATAAAGAATTACTTTAATACTTTCACTAAAAGCTTTCTCTCATAAGACAGAAAAATCCTCTGAGGTTATAAAATATCATCTTTTATCCTATTCTTCCTATTTATTTCAGATTTTAGTATTGAGCTGGAATATCATGAAAAAATGGAATTGAAAAAGTAGAATATTCCAAGCATTGGCAGGATTATAGACAGATATTAAAGGAATACAAGGAAAAACAATTGGGATTATTGTTCTAATTTAAATTCCGCATGTTTTATAAATATGTATAAAGATGAATTATTTTTAATTTATTGTTTATTATTGTTACTGACTAATTAAAACATTTACCTATTGTATGTTGATTATAGCCAGCGTGGGAGTCAGTCAGGGGAACTCGATTCTTTTATAAAAATATTTCTTCAAAATTCGGTGAATTAATAATAAAATTAAATGTTAAAGAGGCCATCCAATTGCATCCTTCAATAATACAACCAACAGCAAACAGAGTTACTGCTTTACCAACAAACCAAGTATGTGTTGAGAGACTTTTCTAATCGCAGAGGCTTATAATAAGCTCTCTTGTATTAGCAATAAAAACTTTTATAGAAGCTATTATATTATTAAGAATAAATAACATTTATTTTATTACAAATATAGCATTTTTTCGATTAAAATGTACAACTTTCTGCTACTTAGCTTAGGGTATTCTATAATACTTTGCTACTTGTTAATTTAGTGCCGTTATACTGTTAGGATATATTTTTGGTAAGTAAATTTAGAGTACAAAGATTTATTTAAAGAGTTGGTGCAAATACTGCATTTTCAAAATTGCAAAAAATACTTTGTAAATGTGAAAAATTTGATATAGATAGTATATTTTATACAGTTCCTTTTTTCACACTATATAAAAATTTCATTTATATAGTATGTACAAAAAAGTTGTACATATGTACTTTGTTACAATTTAATTCATTAAATTTATTTCACATAATTTCTAAATTCATTAGTAAAAATCGTAGTTCATAAAATTACGGTAAAGAGTCAGGAGTTGGTAAAAAATATTTGATTCTGGAGTCAGAAGTCCAGAGTCGGAACTCTTCATATTATAATTGAGAATGAAGAGTTGGTCAAAACTTTCCGACTCCCGACTCCAGAATCAAATATTTAAATCAATATCAAATTATTAAATCAATAATATTAAAATCAAATTCTTATACAAAAGAAATCTTTAAATATTTGTTAATACAAAAAAGCAAATAAAAAGTGCTTGTCAGTATCTCCTAACGCAGCATCCGTGAATAAATAATATACACCTGTAGAAGAATGGAAAGTATAAACCGGAAATCATTATTTTCACTTTTTTCTTATACATATACATTATTTGTTCAAAGATGATAAAATAAATTACATAAAGCAGTTGCTATTTGGGGCTTTTGAATTTATCAGAAAAAAAAGCAAATTTTTTTGTTAACATTTTATCGCAACTTTTAAATGCAGGCTCCTTAAAAATAAATAATTCAAAAAGTTTTCTAAACATGAATAATTCTGTCACTTTAAATAAAATCATTGAATAAAATTATGAAATATAGCAAACTTTGATGATACAACTGATGCATCATCTACAAATTTTGTGTAAAGTTTAAAATTTATTTACTGTTTCTTTTACAAATTCAGATATTTTAAATCAAATAATATTTGAAAAAATTAATATCTTTACAGATCCCTTAATTTGAAATGTCTTTCGGAAATACTTTTCCTAAAAAATATCAGATATCTTTTTGAATTAAATGCAAGATTTATTTAAAATGGCAACCGAACAAATATATATACTAAAAAAAGAGAAAGAGACATTTATTGAATAAAGAAATGGGAAATTTTAAAGTTCCCATTTCATTGTTCATTTATTTGCAAAAGTTATTCACCAATGCGCAGATTCATCATTAAAATTAAATTTTTTGATCGTTGTAACATAGTCAGTAACAATTGTTCCCCCATTTTTTTTATAAAATATAAAAAAAATGTTTTTTTTTCCATGTTGGTTTCATATTACCATCTCGTCAAGCTTTATTGAATGCACTTTTTCATTTAACTTCTGAATAAAAAAAAAACTGGCAGCTGAGATCAGTCTTTTTAGAAGAAGACATACGTTGAATCTCCTTTTTCAGCTTGATTCAGACTAAAACATAACCTGAGGCGATGGCACGCTTTAATTTCCCATGCATCTTTATTTTTTAGAACGTATTGTATTTCAGATGAAATTGGCAGCATACTTTTCAATGCAGTATTTTTGTCTTTACATTATAAAAATACATCACAAATATACGAAATAAAATACCCTTTTGAAATAAAAGACTCTCTTGAAATGCTTTTAGAAAATGCGTCAAGGTATAAATTAAATTCAATGATTTAACGAAAAAAATTTAATTTTTCTTGTGTGTTATTTGGGATTTTCTAGGTGCAGTATTTGTGACTTAAAATGAAACGAATTGCCAGAGAGCTTTTAGAAAGTAATTTGTCAAAAAAATATATTTTTAAAATATTTACTCCTATTTATTTATTTGACAATCAGCTTTTCAAATAAAAGCCTTATTATTTCAATAATTAGCCTTTCCTATTCTTCCATATAAATGATAAACGCATATCAACTGCAATAGTAGTTTGTTATTTTTAATATTTTTTGTTTTATACTTTTGTAATAATTTAAGTTTACTGTTAAACTTACAGTTTGTTTTTTAACAGAAGAAAAACAACTAAAATTCATAAAATAAATAAACTTCAATAATGTCCAGAAGTTTAATACCTGAATTCTAAAGTAAAATACAGAACAATTAAATTGAAAATTTATTCTTAGTGACAATTTAAAAAAAATGTTTTTCGGAGAGCGATTAAAATATTTCATTTAGAAAACAGAATATAGTTTTCCATGTATTTATTTTCCTGTTTAAATCTGCAAATTTAGCTCTCCATATAAAATAATAAATGGAAAACTTACCTAATTTTATGATTTTTTCACAATGGAATACTACTAGTTTTAATAACACTTTTTCTCTTAATTAAAGAAAGTTGAACAATGAAGGAAGCTATACCAAAATTTGTAAATCAACTTTAGTATTATTGAGAAGTTTATTCCTGAATCCTAAAACGAAACCCACTTAGAGCACATTCGGGGACTAAACTGAAGATTCGATTCAGAGTGACAAACTGGTCTTTCGGAAGCATTAGTCTGTAAATCACTCTTCAACAGCAACAATATACAAAGCAATAAATTCAGGGGGAAAAAACATGCTTGTTGTGAAGCCTTAACCTTGAATTTCAAAACAATTTTTTTAAACATCCTCTCTAAGCAGCGTAGAAGTACAATTTGAATGATTCAGTGAATTTGCCATGCAAAATAAATCACTGTCATTTGTACTCCATCAAGCTCAAGTGGCATTCGAAGTCGATCGGCAGTAGAGAAAAAATTCAGCAAAACCTGAACTACGCGTTGAATAAATTTCATAATCCTCTACAGGCATACAACTATCCTACCTCATATATTTTAAAAGCATAAATGTTGTTTAATCAAGCAATACTAAAATGTTTGTGCTATTCTATTTTTAGTATCTGGTTTCCATCAAATCAATAAATCCATAAAAGGGAATATTTTTCAGAATAAATATCCTTCAGTGTTTACGAATAAAAGCATCTATAAAAGGAAAAGCGTTCAGAATGCATTTATTTATTTATTGTTATACAAATTCCTTTGGAAAGGCTTATATCATAAAAATAAGATATTATATTGCAAATTCAGTAGCTGTTTGTGTTAACTTTAATGGATCTAATCTCAAAATATCCTGAAAAAACATAAAACGTTAAAACATAAATTGATATTTTTGAAAATATTAGATCTCGATACATGTTTTTACCACGCTAATACAAAAAAAATATCAGTAAGATATTCATTTTATTGCACTTTAATATTTTTCTTTTTTGATTCTCCCAGTAATTTTATTGAAGCATTATTTTTCCATCATTCTCAAAACTTACGTAAATGAAAACATTTTATCTTTCAAATATAAATGTAAACGTAAATAATTTATTTATGTTAAATTGCATTTTAGGATATTTTATTCCTTTTTGGGGGGGATATTACAATTGGATGAACTAAAATCCGTAAGTGCCGTCTAGACAATCTTTCAATTTTGCAAAATATTTGAAAAAGTAGACACTGAGATCTAAGGCTGAAAAAAAGGATTGGATCAAAAAATTGTGTTTGATCTTAAAGATAAACGTATTAATTTAACTAATTGTCTAATAATCACTAATACTTCGAAACTATTTTCATTCCAAAAAAAGGTTTAGGGCAATAATAAAATTCAGTTAGTTGATTAGATTCACAAATTACAAATAAAAAAAAATGAAGGTAAATTGAGCAATGTTAAATTAAGTATGTTGTACTTATTTTATGAATTATTATTTTAAATAATTTATTCTGATTGTTTATTACATTTATTTTACATTTATTAAAAAATTTATTATTTCATTTTTGTTACATTTATTTTACATTTCTAAAAATATATTTTCTTGATTCCATAAAGAATTGGTGGTAATTTAAAAGTAACAAAACCTTTCAACCAATTTACGTCTTATCAGAACATCATTTTTCGTTAATACCTCCTCTCGGTGTGTTTCCCCTATGCAAATCTAATTAACGGAAGGCTTAATTATACCAAATTAATGCCAAAATCATTAATGAATTCAATTAATTATAGTGCCAAATTCAAGAAGGCTAGCTAATCATTTTATGATTTTATCGGTTCGTAATATAATTAAGAAAATCTGTAGTTAAGCGATTTCAACTTCAGATTTACGCTTAAATAATCGCCGTAGATATAATTCACGATATAATAAGATATGTGAACATAATATTATTAATAGAAAAAGAAATTCACTTCAAGATTTGAAAAAAAAAAGTGAGCAATGTACTTCAATGATTAAATCTCTCTTTAGGGAAATTTCTAATTGCAGTTACCATAGAAATGAATTACTAAGTGTTGCCATTAGCTGAGAAAATACATACATAAAAATAGTTTTAGAGCAACTTGTTCGAGTGAGAAACTTCTATAGGGTTTCCTTTATAAAATGTATTAAATTAATTACCTTTATAGCCCAGAACGAATCGCATAAACAGGCAAGACAAAATTGGATTTAGCGGATCTTTAAGCGGAGATTCAATTTGTTTCAGAAAATGCAGCACCGCTGAATCTTTCCGTAAGTAACTCGAAACAAGGATTGGTCTCGAAAATTCCTTATCGACGTCTTCAGTAATAATGATGGGAAACCTTGTGGAAGCTTTTGAGTGCTTTTATCAGAAAGAGGGAGGAAGTCTGTCATCAAAATTGTAAGCAAATGCTATTGTCGACTGATTTCCAATCGAGATACAGAGGCCCTTAAGGAGACGCATAAATAGTGGAACTCGTGGTAACAATCATCAGAAATATTGCTATTTCCCCAGATGCTTAAAAGAACAGGTTTTAATCCATACAGATGTCAAAATGGAAATTTTGTTTAAAAAAACAATTGATTTTTATAATGTTAAATGTATAAGTCATAAGTATAGTGTGCATTTCAAAGCCAATTCAAAACGCTGAATCAGAAAGTCCTCACATTTTTAAAAATGGGGCCTTATGGCAGAGGGACTAGACCTGGTACCAAAGGTTTCAGGTTCGAGTTAAGGCGGTGCCATGGATGTCTGTAGGGGTTCGGAATGCAGGTCCGGTCTAATAGAATCGTAGAGTATTGTGGGGGTAGTTTCGTTGGGAATTTTTACTCCTGTCCTTAGCATATCTTCAAGCTACACGTGCCCCCTGGGTGGTGCTATGTGCAACAGCGTTCGTCGGTGCAGCTCACACAACATGTCTTCTTCAAGGCTAGTTTGTATTGGGCTGTTCACAGGGACATGATCAATACGACCTCGACGCAATTAAAAAAAAACTTTTTTAAAAATTTGTGGCCTTGCCATGACTTGATTGTAAAGACGACATTTTTTACTTCCCACAAGAAATGAAAAATGAAATACGTTATAAAGATTTTATATTTAAACACTTAAAATCCTTGTTGATCATATTGATTTGTATTATCCATTATAATACTGAATGTGTCTCATTAAAAAATTCTTCTATGTTAATTTTTCTAATTGACTTAACTAATTGAATTTTTCATTGTTGCCCAAAATTGAGGCGATAAGTTTTAAAAGGATTATAAGGATTTAAGCAAGTACTTGACTTTTAAAAATCTAACTGCTGCGACTTAATAAATTTATAATTGCTTGTTTTTCCTTGGAGTAAGCATTAATCATATCCCTTATTATATGTTACAGAAATAGATTCACCCTATCACCCTGTTTACACTGATCATAGGACATATGAGATTTTCCTTACGAAAGCTGTTTCAAAACACAATTAGAAACGTTCTACCTCATTATTTGAACTGACTCTATTGATGAAAATTTTCTTTTTGTGATAGTTAAATCCAAATAATAGTATATTAATTAAAGGAAACTCCAATTTCTGTTACTAGACTATTCCTCTTGTTTCTTTTATCTAATGAGAAGAACCTTGGTTCAATTCCTTTGAAAAGGGTTTCTTTAATTTTCAGTTATTCCTTTTTCCAAACTCCTGATCTTTATTTAAAAGGTTAAGCCTTTTCAATTACTACCAAACATAAAATTTCCATGTTTCAACTTGGTTCATTCCAGTAATTTATTCCAAATTGTAATTTATAACAAATTGCGCATACTTTAGATCTCCTCCTGCTTTAAATCTCCTCTTTTTCAAATTCCTTTTCTTTTTTAAACTGTTTCATTAACTACGGAAATAAAATAAAATCGTAAAATTTCCATGCCTCATGTTGATTTATTCCCTTTTCATGCAATTTATGCCAATATATGCATTTCAAATTATAATAATTAATTGTTATGACTTATTTCAAGCTTTCGAACAAATTTTAAATCAACTGCAAAGTATAGTTAAAGTTCAAAATGCTATTGCTTTGTCTTAGTATAAATATGGATAAATTTTCACAGAAGATAAAATAAGGAAATATTCTATGACGTATGAAAATATATGTATACTTAATTTTCAATCTGATCCACTAATTACTAGGATGTCCAATTATAAAGCTCCCTTTCTAGCTTTCAAGAGAACGAATGATCAATTCCTGAAAATGGGGGCGGTACATTACGAAAAGAGAGTATACTCGGTGGAGAATCACCAATCAGGCCTCTTGGTATGAGTTTTTGAGTCCAGGAAGGAGTCCCTCCTCATATTTGTGTAATTTGGGAGTCCCCTAAGAATGTTGAATCTGTATCATTTCCCTTTATGGCAAATAAAGAAAATTTAACTGCCTGGTGGTGTTAAAAAATCAAATTTTACCAATCAAATATTTTGAAATTCGTTTTTCTGAAGAAATCTAACCATAGACTTTATCAGAACAGAAAATGCATGGATGAATCATATTAACAACATGAATTGCTATTCATGTAGGAATAGTGGGAAGAGACTTGGAGGGATTTGAATGCTTGTAACAGGAGGGAGGAGTCGGCCGAAAAACTTACCATTCTTGACTCCCAACTCCAAGAGTTGAATTTTTTATACTGACTACGAATTCCTAACTCTCGACTTTTTATGGTAACTTTATGTATATCTTTACTAATGAATTTAGAAAAAATTGGGAAATATCCATAAAAACAGTTTTTGGGTAACAAATTATTTTTTACAGGGGCCTGAATGGCCGAGTGGCTAGCGCTCGCTACCACAGGTTTCGGGTTCGAGTCCCGGAGGTGCCATGGTTGTTTGTAGTGGTTCGGAATCCACTTTAAACCGTAGGTCCCGGTCCTAATAGGATCGTAGAGAGTTGCGGGAGCATTGTTATTCCGCGTCCGTGGCTTATCTTCAAGTTACATGCGCCCACTGGGTAATGCAAAGTGAGTAACATCTGTGCAGCGCTTGCCGTAAAGCATCCAAGACCAAGCTGTCTAAGTGTTTGCCAGCTGCACTAGAACAAAAAAAATTATTTTTTACAGCCTCAAAGGTGTATTAATAAAAAAGACATCCCCGTACACTAAATTTACTTGCAAAAAGATATATGTTCTATAAAAATAACAGTTTGTAAATTAACAGGTATTAAAGTATTATAGAATTGATTAAGACAATTAAAAAAAAATTGTACATTTTAATCACAAAGAAGCTATATTTGTAATACATAAATATTTTTTATTCTTAATGATAGAATAGCTTCTGTAAGATATTTCATTGTGGATCCAAGCTGACTTTTTTTTACACCTTAGTGCTCAGAAAAAATTTAATAATAATTACTATAATTTTAGAAAAATAAAAATTATTTTTATACGATAATCGAAACTCATATTTTAAACTGATTCCAGACTCCAACTCCAGAAGTAGTCAAATTCAGACTCCTCCCAAATTATATAATTATTAATTATGTTTATAAAAGAGTCGGGAGTCAGATTTTAAAATGATTCCTGTCTCCGACTCCAAAAATTTTCGACTCCTGATTCCGCTGTTCACGAATCATATAAATATTTTTATAAAACAGTCGGGAATCGATTGTTAAAACGATTACTGCCTCAGACTCCAAAAATGTTCGACTCCTGATTCCGCTCTTCACGAATCATATAATTATTTTTTAAAAAACAGTCGGAAATCGGTTTTTAAAATGATTACTGTCTCAGACTCCAAAAATGTTCGACTCATGATGACTCCTCACGAATTATATAATTGTTTTTATGAACAGTCGGGAGTCGGATTTTGAAATGATTACTGTCTCAGACTCCAAAAACTTTTGATTCCTGATTCCGATCTTCACGAATCATACAATTATTTTTATAAAACAGTCCGGAATCGGTTTTTAAAATGATTACTGTCACAGACTCCAAAAATGTTCGACTCATGATTCCGCTCTTCACGAATTATATAATTATTTTTATGAAACAGTCGGGAGTCGGATTTTAAAATGATTATTGTCTCAAACTCCAAAAATGTTCGACTCATGATTCCGCTCTTCACGAATCATATAATTATTTTTATAAACCAGTGGAAATCGGTTTTTAAAATGATTACTGCCTCAGACTCCAAATATTTTCGACTCATGATTCCGCTCTTTACGAATCATACAATTATTTTTATAAAACAGTCGGAAATCGGTTTTTAAAATGATTACTGCCTCAGACTCCAAAAATGTTCGACTCATGACTCCGCTCTTCACGAATCATATATTATTTTTTATAAAACAGTCGGAAATCGGTTTTTAAAATGATTACTGCCTCAGACTCCAAAAATTTTCGACTCATGATTCCGCTCTTTACGAATCATACAATTATTTTTATAAAAAACGGGAATCGGTTTTTAAAATGATTACTGTCTCAGACTCCAAAAATGTTCGACTCATGACTCCTCACGAATCATATAATTATATTTATGAAACAGTCGGGAGTCGGATTTTAAAATGATTACTGACTCAGACTCCAAAAATGTTCGACTCATGATTCCGCTCTTCACGAATTATATAATTATTTTTATGAAACAGTCGGGAGTCGGATTTTAAAATGATTATTGTCTCAAACTCCAAAACTGTTCGACTCATGATTCCGCTCTTCACGAATCATATAATTATTTTTATAAACCAGTCGGAAATCGGTTTTTAAAATGATTACTGCCTCAGACTCCAAATATTTTCGACTCATGATTCCGCTCTTTACGAATCATACAATTATTTTTATAAAACAGTCGGAAATCGGTTTTTAAAATGATTACTGCCTCAGACTCCAAAAATGTTCGACTCATGACTCCGCTCTTCACGAATCATATATTATTTTTTATAAAACAGTCGGAAATCGGTTTTTAAAATGATTACTGCCTCAGACTCCAAAAATTTTCGACTCATGATTCCGCTCTTTACGAATCATACAATTATTTTTATAAAAAAGACGGGAATCGGTTTTTAAAATGATTACTGTCTCAGACTCCAAAAATGTTCCACTCATGACTCCTCACGAATTATATAATTATTTTTATGAAACAGTCGGGAGTCGGATTTTAAAATGATTCCTGTCTCCGGCTCCAAAAATTTTCGACTCCTGTTTCCGCTCTTCACGAATCATATAATTATTTTTATAAAACAGTCCGGAATCGGTTTTTAAAATGATTGCTGTCTCAGACTCCAAAAGTGTTCGACTCATGACTCCTCACGAATTATATAATTATTTTTATGAAACAGTCGGAGTCGGATTTTAAAATGATTACTGCCTCAGACTCCAAAAATGTTCGACTCCTGATTCCGCTCTTCACGAATCATATAATTATTTTTATAAAACAGTCGGAAATCGGTTTTTAAAATGATTACTGCCTCAGACTCCAAAAATGTTCGACTCCTGATTCCGCTCTTCACGAATCATATAATTATTTTTTAAAAACAGTCGGAAATCGGTTTTTAAAATGATTACTGTCTCAGACTCCAAAAATGTTCGACTCATGACTCCTCACGAATTATATAATTGTTTTTATGAACAGCCGGGAGTCGGATTTTGAAATGATTACTATCTCAGACTCCAAAAACTTTTGATTCCTGATTCCGATCTTCACGAATCATACAATTATTTTTATAAAACAGTCCGGAATCGGTTTTTAAAATGATTACTGTCTCAGACTCCAAAAATGTTCGACTCATGACTCCTCACGAATTATATAACTATTTTTATGAAACAGTCGGGAGTCGGATTTTAAAATGATTACTGTCTCAGACTCCAAAAATGTTCGACTCATGATTCCGACGAATCATATAATTATTTTTATAAAACAGTCGGAAATCGATTTTTAAAATGATTACTGTCTCAGACTCCAAAATGTTCGACTCATGATTCCGCTCTTCACGAATCATATAATTATTTTTTATAAAACAGTCGGGAATCGGTTTTTAAAATGATTACTGTCTCAGACTCCAAAAATGTTCGACTCATGACTCCTCACGAATTATATAATTATTTTTATGAAACAGTCGGGAGTCGGATTTTAAAATGATTCCTGTCTCCGACTCCAAAAATTTTCGACTCCTGATTCCGCTCTTCACGAATCATATAATTATTTTTTAAAAAACAGTCGGAAATCGGTTTTTAAAATGATTACTGTCTCAGACTCCAAAAATGTTCGACTCATGACTCCTCACGAATTATATAATTATTTTTTATGAACAGCCGGGAGTCGGATTTTAAAAGGATTATTGTCTCAAACTCCAAAAATGTTCGACTCATGATTCCGCTCTTCACGAATCATATAATTATTTTTATAAACCAGTCGGAAATCGGTTTTTAAAATGATTACTGTCTCAGACTCCAAAAATGTTCGACTCATGATTCCGCTCTTTACGAATCATACAATTATTTTTATAAAACAGTCGGGAATCGGTTTTTAAAATGATTACTGTCTCAGACTCCAAAAATGTTCGACTCATGACTCCTCACGAATTATATAATTATTTTTATGAAACAGTCGGGAGTCGGATTTTAAAATGATTCCTGTCGCCGACTAAAAAAATTTTCGACTCCTGATTCCGCTCTTCTCGAATCATACAATTATTTTTATAAAACAGTCGGGAATCGGTTTTTAAAATGATTACTGTCTCAGACTCCAAAAATGTTCGACTCATGATTCCTCACGAATTATATAATTGTTTTTATGAAACAGTCGGGAGTCGGTTTTTAAAATGATTACTGTCTCAGACTCCAAAAATGTTCGACTCATGATTCCGCTCTTCACGAATCATATAATTATTTTTTATAAAACAGTCGGAAATCGGTTTTTAAAATGATTACTGTCTCAGACTCCAAAAATGTTCGACTCATGATTCCGCTCTTCACGAATCATATAATTATTTTTATAAAACAGTCGGGAATCGATTTTTAAAATGATTACTGTCTCAGACTCAAAAATGTTCGACTCATGATTCCGCTTTCACGAATCATATAATTATTTTTATAAAACAGTCGGAAATCGGTTTTTAAAATGATTACTGTCTCAGACTCCAAAAATGTTCGACTCATGATTCCGCTCTTCACGAATCATACAATTATTTTTATAAAACAGTCGGGAATCGGTTTTTAAAATGATTACTGTCTCAGACTCCAAAAATGTTCGACTCATGACTCCTCACGAATTATATAATTATTTTTATGAAACAGTCGGGAGTCGGATTTTTAAAATGATTACTGTTCAGACTCCAAAAATTTTCGACTCCTGATTCCGCTCTTCACGAATCATACAATTATTTTTATAAAACAGTCGGAATCGGTTTTTAAAATGATTACTGTCTCAGACTCCAAAAATGTTCGACTCATGACTCCTCACGAATTATATAATTATTTTTTATGAAACAGTCGGGAGTCGGATTTTAAAATGATTACTGTCTCAGACTCCAAAAATTTTGATTCCTGATTCCGCTCTTCACGAATCATACAATTATTTTTATAAAACAGTCCGGAATCGGTTTTTAAAATGATTACTGTCTCAGACTCCAAAAATGTTCGACTCATGACTCCTCACGAATTATATAATTATTTTTATGAAACAGTCGGGAGTCGGATTTTAAAATGATTACTGTCTCAAACTCCAAACATTTCGAGTCCTGATTCCGCTCTTCTCGAATCATATAATTATTTTTATAAAACAGTCGGAAATCGATTTTTAAAATGATTACTGTCTCAGACTCCAAAAATGTTCGACTCATGATTCCGCTCTTCACGAATCATACAATTATTTTTATAAAACAGTCGGGAATCGGTTTTTAAAATGATTACTGTCTCAGACTCCAAAAATGTTCGACTCATGACTCCTCACGAATTATATAATTATTTTTATGAAACAGTCGGGAGTCGGATTTTTAAAATGATTACTGTCTCAGACTCCAAAAATTTTCGACTCCTGATTCCGCTCTTCACGAATCATATAATTATTTTTATAAAACAGTCGGAAATCGGTTTTTAAAATGATTACTTCTCAGACTCCAAAAATGTTCGACTCATGACTCCTCACGAATTATATAATTATTTTTATGAACAGTCGGGAGTTTTTAAAATGATTACTGTCTCAGACTCCAAAAATGTTCGACTCATGATTCCGCTCTTCACGAATCATATAATTATTTTTATAAAACAGTCGGAAATCGGTTTTTAAAATGATTACTGCCTCAGACTCCAAAAATTTTCGACTCATGATTCCGCTCTTTACGAATCATACAATTATTTTTATAAAACAGACGGGAATCGGTTTTTAAAATGATTACTGTCTCAGACTCCAAAAATGTTCGACTCATGACTCCTCACGAATTATATAATTATTTTTATGAAACAGTCGGGAGTCGGATTTTAAAATGATTCCTGTCGCCGACTAAAAAAATTTTCGACTCCTGATTCCGCTCTTCTCGAATCATACAATTATTTTTATAAAACAGTCGGGAATCGGTTTTTAAAATGAAAACTCCAAAAATGTTCGACTCATGATTCCTCACGAATTATATAATTGTTTTTATGAAACAGTCGGGAGTCGGATTTTAAAATGATTACTGTCTCAGACTCCAAAAATGTTCGACTCATGATTCCGCTCATCACGAATCATATAATTATTTTTTATAAAACAGTCGGAAATCGGTTTTTAAAATGATTACTGTCTCAGACTCCAAAAATGTTCGACTCATGATTCCGCTCTTCACGAATCATATAATTATTTTTATAAAACAGTCGGGAATCGATTGTTAAAATGATTACTGTCTCAGACTCCAAAATTGTTCGACTCCTGATTCCGCTCTTCACGAATCATATAATTATTTTTATAAAACAGTCGGAAATCGGTTTTTAAAATGATTACTGCCTCAGACTCCAAAAACGTTCGACTCATGATTCCGCTCATCACGAATCATATAATTTTTTTTATAAAACAGTCGGAAACCGGTTTTTAAAATGATTACTGCCTCAGACTCCAAAAATGTTCGACTCATGATTCCGCTCTTTACGAATCATACAATTATTTTTATAAAACAGACGGGAATCGGTTTTTAAAATGATTACTGTCTCAGACTCCAAAAATGTTCGACTCATGACTCCTCACGAATTATATAATTATTTTTATGAAACAGTCGGGAGTCGGATTTTAAAATGATTCCTGTCTCCGTCTCCAAAAATTTTCGACTCCTGTTTCCGCTGTTCACGAATCATACAAGTATTTTTATAAAACAGTCCGGAATCGGTTTTTAAAATGATTACTGTCTCAGACTCCAAAAATGTTCCACTCATGACTCCTCACGAATTATATAATTATATTTATGAAACAGTCGGGAGTCGGATTTTAAAATGATTACTGTCTCAGACTCCAAAAATGTTCGACTCATGATTCCGCTCTTCACGAATCATATAATTATTTTTATAAAACAGTCGGGAATCGATTTTTAAAATGATTACTGCCTCAGACTCCAAAAATGTTCGACTCCTGATTCCGCTCTTCACGAATCATATAATTATTTTTTAAAAACAGTCGGAAATCGGTTTTTAAAATGATTACTGTCTCAGACTCCAAAAATGTTCGACTCATGACTCCTCACGAATTATATAATTGTTTTTATGAACAGCCGGGAGTCGGATTTTGAAATGATTACTATCTCAGACTCCAAAAACTTTTGATTCCTGATTCCGATCTTCACGAATCATACAATTATTTTTATAAAACAGTCCGGAATCGGTTTTTAAAATGATTACTGTCTCAGACTCCAAAAATGTTCGACTCATGACTCCTCACGAATTATATAACTATTTTTATGAAACAGTCGGGAGTCGGATTTTAAAATGATTACTGTCTCAGACTCCAAAAATGTTCGACTCATGATTCCGCTCTTCACGAATCATATAATTATTTTTTATAAATCAGTCGGGAATCGATTTTTAAAATGATTACTGTCTCAGACTCCAAAAATGTTCGACTCATGACTCCTCACGAATTATATAATTATTTTTATGAAACAGTCGGGAGTCGGATTTTAAAATGATTACTGTCTCAGACTCCAAAAATTTTCGACTCTGATTCCGCTCTTCACGAATCATACAATTATTTTTATAAAACAGTCGGGAATCGGTTTTTAAAATGATTACTGTCTCAGACTCAAAAATGTTCGACTCATGATTCCTCACGAATTATATAATTGTTTTTATGAAACAGTCGGGAGTCGGATTTTAAAATGATTACTGTCACAGACTCCAAAAATTTTTGATTCCTGATTCCGCTCTTCACGAATCATACAATTATTTTTATAAAACAGTCGGGAATCGGTTTTTAAAATGATTACTGTCTCAGACTCCAAAAATGTTCGACTCATGATTCCGCTCTTCACGAATTATATAATTATTTTTATGAAACAGTCGGGAGTCGGATTTTAAAATGATTACTGTCTCAGACTCCAAAAATTTTCGACTCCTGATTCCGCTCTTCTCGAATCATATAATTATTTTTATAAAACAGTCGGAAATCGATTTTTAAAATGATTACTGTCTCAGACTCCAAAAATGTTCGACTCATGATTCCGCTCTTCACGAATCATACAATTATTTTTATAAAACAGTCTGGAATCGGTTTTCAAAATGATTACTGTCTCAGACTCCAAAAATGTTCGACTCATGACTCCTCACGAATTATATAATTATTTTTATGAAACAGTCGGAGTCGGATTTTAAAATGATTACTGTCTCAGACTCCAAAAATGTTCGACTCATGATTCCGCTCTTCACGAATCATACAATTATTTTTATAAAACAGTCGGGAATCGATTTTTAAAATGATTACTGTCTCAGACTCCAAAAATGTTCGACTCATGATTCCGCTCTTCACGAATCATACAATTATTTTTATAAAACAGTCGGAATCGGTTTTTAAAATGATTACTGTCTCAGACTCCAAAAATGTTCGACTCATGACTCCTCACGAATTATATAATTGTTTTTATGAAACAGTCGCGAGTCGGATTTTAAAATGATTACTGTCTCCGACTCCAAAAATTTTCGACTCCTGATTCCGCTCTTCACGAATCATATAATTATTTTTATAAAACAGTCCGGAATCGGTTTTTAAAATGATTACTGTCTCAGACTCCAAAAATGTTCGACTCATGACTCCTCACGAATTATATAATTATTTTTATGAAACAGTCGGGAGTCGGATTTTAAAATGATTACTGTCTCAGACTCCAAAAATGTTCGACTCCTGATTCCGCTCTTCACGAATCATATAATTATTTTTTATAAAACAGTCGGAAATCGGTTTTTAAAATGATTACTGCCTCAGACTCCAAAAATGTTCGACTCCTGATTCCGCTCTTCACGAATCATATAATTATTTTTAAAAAACAGTCGGAAATCGGTTTTTAAAATGATTACTGTCTCAGACTCCAAAAATGTTCGACTCATGACTCCTCACGAATTATATAATTGTTTTTAAAACAGCCGGGAGTCGGATTTTAAAATGATTACTATCTCAGACTCCAAAAATTTTGATTCCTGATTCCGATCTTCACGAATCATACAATTATTTTTATAAAACAGTCCGGAATCGGTTTTTAAAATGATTACTGTCTCAGACTCCAAAAATGTTCGACTCATGACTCCTCACGAATTATATAACTATTTTTATGAAACAGTCGGGAGTCGGATTTTAAAATGATTACTGTCTCAGACTCCAAAAATGTTCGACTCATGATTCCGCTCTTCACGAATCATATAATTATTTTTATAAAACAGTCGGGAATCGATTTTTAAAATGATTACTGTCTCAGACTCCAAAAATGTTCGACTCATGACTCTCACGAATTATATAATTATTTTTATGAAACAGTCGGGAGTCGGATTTTAAAATGATTACTGTCTCAGACTCCAAAAATGTTCGACTCATGATTCCGCTCTTCACGAATCATATAATTATTTTTATAAAACAGTCGGAAATCGGTTTTTAAAATGATTACTGTCTCAGACTCCAAAAATGTTCGACTCATGATTCCGCTCTTCACGAATCATACAATTATTTTTATAAAACAGTCGGAAATCGGTTTTTAAAATGATTACTGCTCTCAGACTCCAAAAATTTTCAAAATGATTTTATAAAACAGACGGGAATCGGTTTTTAAATGATTACTGTCTCAGACTCCAAAAATGTTCGACTCATGACTCCTCACGAATTATATAATTATTTTTTATGAAACAGTCGGGAGTCGGATTTTAAAATGATTACTGTCTCAGACTCCAAAAATTTTCGACTCCTGATTCCGCTCTTCACGAATCATATAATTATTTTTATAAAACAGTCGGAATCGGTTTTTAAAATGATTACTGTCTCAGACTCCAAAAATGTTCGACTCATGACTCCTCACGAATTATATAATTATTTTTATGAAACAGTCGGGAGTCGGATTTTAAAATGATTACTGTCTCAGACTCCAAAAATGTTCGACTCATGATTCCGCTCTTCACGAATCATATAATTATTTTTTATAAAACAGTCGGAAATCGATTTTTAAAATGATTACTGTCTCAGACTCCAAAAATGTTCGACTCATGATTCCGCTCTTCACGAATCATATAATTATTTTTATAAAACAGTCGGGAATCGGTTTTTAAAATGATTACTGTCTCAGACTCCAAAAATGTTCGACTCATGACTCCTCACGAATTATATAATTGTTTTTATGAAACAGTCGGGAGTCGGATTTTAAAATGATTACTGTCTCAGACTCCAAAAATTTTCGACTCCTGATTCCGCTCTTCACGAATCATATAATTATTTTTATAAAACAGTCGGAATCGGTTTTTAAAATGATTACTGTCTCAGACTCCAAAAATGTTCGACTCATGACTCCTCACGAATTATATAATTATTTTTATGAAACAGTCGGGAGTCGGATTTTAAAATGATTACTGTCTCAGACTCCAAAAATGTTCGACTCATGATTCCGCTCTTCACGAATCATATAATTATTTTTATAAAACAGTCGGGAATCGATTTTTAAAATGATTACTGTCTCAGACTCCAAAAATGTTCGACTCATGACTCTCACGAATTATATAATTATTTTTAAAACAGTCGGGAGTCGGATTTTAAAATGATTACTGTCTCAGACTCCAAAAATGTTCGACTCATGACTCCTCACGAATTATATAATTATTTTTATGAAACAGTCGGGAGTCGGATTTTAAAATGATTACTGTCGCCAGACTCCAAAAATTTTCGACTCCTGATTCCGCTCTTCACGAATCATACAATTATTTTTATAAAACAGTCGGAAATCGGTTTTTAAAATGATTACTGTCTCAGACTCCAAAAATGTTCGACTCATGATTCCGCTCTTCACGAATCATATAATTATTTTTATAAAACAGTCGGAAATCGGTTTTTAAAATGATTACTGTCTCAGACTCCAAAAATTTTCGACTCATGATTCCGCTCTTCACGAATCATACAATTATTTTTATAAAACAGTCGGGAATCGGTTTTTAAAATGATTACTGTCTCAGACTCCAAAAATGTTCGACTCATGACTCCTCACGAATTATATAATTATTTTTATGAAACAGTCGGGAGTCGGATTTTAAAATGATTCCTGTCTCCGACTCCAAAAATTTTCGACTCCTGATTCCGCTCTTCACGAATCATATAATTATTTTTATAAAACAGTCGGAATCGATTTTTAAAATGATTACTGTCTCAGACTCCAAAAATGTTCGACTCATGACTCCTCACGAATTATATAATTATTTTTATAAAACAGTCGGAAATCGGTTTTTAAAATGATTACTGTCTCAGACTCCAAAAATGTTCGACTCATGATTCCGCTCTTCACGAATCATATAATTATTTTTTTATAAATCGGTTTTTAAAATGATTACTCAGACTCCAAAAATGTTCGACTCATGATTCCGCTCTTCACGAATCATATAATTATTTTTATAAAACAGTCGGGAATCGGTTTTTAAAATGATTACTGTCTCAGACTCCAAAATTGTTCGACTCATGATTCCGCTCTTCACGAATCATATAATTATTTTTATAAAACAGTCGGAATCGATTTTTAAAATGATTACTGTCTCAGACTCCAAAAATGTTCGACTCATGATTCCGCCTCACGAATCATATAATTTTTTTTATAAAACAGTCGGAAATCGGTTTTTAAAATGATTACTGTCTCAGACTCCAAAAATGTTCGACTCATGATTCCGAACTCACGAATCATACAATTATTTTTATAAAACAGTCGGGAATCGGTTTTTAAAATGATTACTGTCTCAGACTCCAAAAATGTTCGACTCATGACTCCTCACGAATTATATAATTATTTTTATGAAACAGTCGGGAGTCGGATTTTAAAATGATTACTGTCTCAGACTCCAAAAATTTTCGACTCCTGATTCCGCTCTTCACGAATCATACAATTATTTTTATAAAACAGTCGGAATCGATTTTTAAAATGATTACTGTCTCAGACTCCAAAAATGTTCGACTCATGACTCCTCACGAATTATATAATTATTTTTATGAAACAGTCGGGAGTCGGATTTTAAAATGATTACTGTCTCAGACTCCAAAATTTTCGACTCATGATTCCGCTCTTCACGAATCATATAATTATTTTTTATAAAACAGTCGGGAATCGATTTTTAAAATGATTACTGTCTCAGACTCCAAAAATGTTCGACTCATGATTCCGCTCTTCACGAATCATATAATTATTTTTATAAAACAGTCGGGTTTTTAAAATGATTCGACTTTTTAAAATGATTACTGTTTTTCTCTGACTCAAAAATGTTCGACTCAAAAATGATTCCGCTCTTCACGAATCATACAATTATTTTTATAAAACAGTCGGAATCGGTTTTTAAAATGATTACTGTCTCAGACTCCAAAAATGTTCGACTCATGACTCCTCACGAATTATATAATTGTTTTTATGAAACAGTCGGGAGTCGGATTTTAAAATGATTTCTGTCTCAGACTCCAAAAATTTTGATTCCTGATTCCGCTCTTTACAAATCATACAATTATTTTGCCAAAACTGTCCGGAATCGGTTTTTAAAATGATTACTGTCTCAGACTCCAAAAATGTTCGACTCATGACTCCTCACGAATTATATAATTGTTTTTATGAAACAGTCGGGAGTCGGATTTTAAAATGATTACTGTCTCAGACTCCAAAAATGTTCGACTCATGATTCCGCTCTTCACGAATCATACAATTATTTTTATAAAACAGTCGGGAATCGGTTTTTAAAATGATTACTGTCTCAGACTCCAAAAATTTTCGACTCATGTCTCCTCACGAATTATATAATTATTTTTATGAAACAGTCGGGAGTCGGTTTTTAAAATGATTACTGTCTCAGACTCCAAAAATTTTTGATTCCTGATTCCGCTCTTCATGAATCATACAATTTTTTTTATAAAACAGTCGGGAATCGGTTTTTAAAATGATTACTGTCTCAGACTCCAAAAATGTTCGACTCATGATTCCGCTCTTCACGAATCATATAATTTTTTTTATAAATCTGTCGGGAATCGATTTTTAAATTGATCACTGTCTCAGACACCAAAAATTCTCGACTCATGACTCCTAACAAATTATATAATTATTTTTATGAAGTTGTCGGGAATCGGATTTTAAAATGTTTCCTGGCTCCGAGAAAAAATGCTCGACGACTGCTCACGAATCATCTAATTATTTTTATTAAAGGGTTTTTAAAATGATTCCTCCGACTTCAAAAATGCTCGATTCATGAGTCCGAGTCATCACATCTGGTTTATAACAGAGATGTAAAAAAAAATCTTGTAATTTACTTCGAAAGGGGTTCTGTAATATTTTGGTTGTCTAATTTTTACCATCCATTGTTTGACATCTTCAATTATGTAGTTTAAAATTTATGTTCAATTAATTTTCGATTCTTTAATGTTTTTAAATTCAGAAAAATATCCATAGTAATGTTTAATGTCTAAAATGAAAAATTTATAACGTTTAATAAAATTTCAAAGAAAAAAATTACAGAAGATTCGCTGCATAAAACGGATGATGCGCATCATGGTTCAAAAGATAAAAAAGAAATCATAATTTAACAATTGATATAAAATTATAAAATGATTATAATAAAATATAATTTAATTAATTAATGAAATTAGTTTAAAATGTATATATATATATGTATATATATATATATATATATATATATATATATATTATTATTATATTATTAAATTATTTTAATAATAATTACAAGAATAATATATCGTAAACTAATAAACTTATAAAAATTTGCTTATCACTTTTCTTATAAAAATAATCGCGAAGATGCATTGTATTTTAATTAAATTATGAATATTTTCTTAAAAAGTGCATGTTTACTTGACTGTATCTGAATTGTGATTAAAGTATTATAATTGAAATATAAGAATATGATTAAATTATTAGGATTGAAATATAAGAATACTGTATGGCTAAAGAATTAGTTTTTAAGCGCAAACATCATGTTTTGATAAAAAATTAATAAGTTAGTTAAGTTAAGTTAGTTTGGTTAAGTTAACGTAATAATTAACGTTTAAATTTTGAAGAATATTTCTACTAATGTATTAATAATTATATTATGTATTTAATAGTTATATGAATATAATTATGTATATAATATGTATATAGTAGTTTTACTAATGTAACGACTATACTATTTGTATTGTTGAAGTAATCAGCAGTTAAAATGCTATAAAAGTAAAAAATGAAATATTTTAAATGAAGTCTCTGGCTGTATAGTAAAATTAATTAATAAAATAATGCTAATGCCCTACTTGTGGTTCAGTGGTAACGTGCAAATCTAATATACAAGAGGGATCAGTTCGAATCCATTGGTGGCGTTCATTATAGTCATCGCTTTCTGAAACGTGGAGACTTGATCGCGATTCTAATAACGTGTATGTAGCATCTCGCGTCGATAATCAGAGATACCCAATAAGGCTTTTTGTGTTCTTTCCCATACGAAACACAAATGTTGGGCTGTTAGCCCTAAAAGTTCTCCCAAGTCCCCCCTCCCTGTTCGTTGCATATGTAAGTAAAATACTACTGATACTGTAAAGTAGCGGTATACTATAAAATACTACTGTAAAGCCTATTGATGTCCCAAAAAAAATCGAGGAATACCCTCGGGTAACAAAATAATAATAATTATCGAAAAACCTTTTTCTGTCTCGATTTATTTACATATTAAAAAGTATTAACTTGAAAGAAAAAGTTTGATATATTGTGATATAAATATTCTATGCAGTAAAGAATATTTATATATATTCCTATCTGTACAATGAAGTAATGTGACAATTTCATTAAAACATTTGTAATCACCATTTGTCAATCAATATATTGAGATAATTTGATGTAGTTTATCCTGATTTTAAATATATATATTCATTATAAAATACTTTTTTAATTTTTTCCGTTTTTATAATTTTTGTTTTTAAAATTATTTTTGTCCATATCAGGAATTGATGGTACAAAATCTAAACTTTTAAGATCAAATCTAATTTTTCTGTTAATATTAATATTTACTTCATCCCAGCAGAAATACTGTTTATCGACAAAAACTGGTTTTGTAAGCTTTACAGCGCCATCTAGTAACAAATACATGAGTTACAATGAAATTGCGAAACACAAATACGTGAAAGTGTTATCTTTTACAAAACCAGAGAGTATGGATTAAAGTTGCTTTATAATAATATTTGACGATTTAGATTCATAATTTTAAATAATCCATTGTTTTTCGTGTAAAAATCGCATACGTTTCAGATATAAAAATTTTTGTCACTGCACATAACAGCATATCAAAATTCTTTCAAAAGGCCAACAAAAACATTTTGTAATTTTCTGTTGGTAAATTTGGTAATATCATTATTTTAAAAGAACATTCAACGGGATAATAATTTTTTCGGGATTATATTCATGTTTAATTGTTTAATTTCTTAACTTTTTTTTTTTTTTTTTAAAGAAATAAGTAACTGAATTTCTAATTCCTTAAGTGCTATAGTATATTTCAGATCATTGCCAACATATATATATTATATACATATATTACATTTTTAAAAACTTAAGGAATATATTTTTTAAGGAAAGGAACATGATCTTCTATTTATGTGCTATACAGCAACTTACTATAGTTCAGCAAAGAAGTTGTATTTCAATGGTAATATTCTCACCTCTCATGGAGGAGGACTTATGTTCCAATCCTGTGGCAGCACTGTTGCCGTCACTTCGTTCGTAATCCATGAGAATCGATGAAAACTGTGATAACAGGAGTAAAGCTTCTCTTACCGATAGTCAGAATGCCTCATGGAAGTTTTCTAAGTTATCTCCCATATGGCAAGGAAATGCGGATTGTCTTTATATAAAATGCTCTCCCCACATTACCTATCGATGGGCTGTGCATGGCACACGTAGATTGAACACGAAACCCACCGATGTTCAGCAAAAATAACAATAGTAATAATAATAATAATAATTCTTCCAACTTTTCTAAGACAAGGTGCATGTGTTTAGCATAGTTTTTTTTTTCCCAGGAGTTTTAAAAGAAATCAAAATTGTCTTATAATTGTTTAAGGATGCATCAATGTCATCAATTGTTTAAGGATGTCATCAATCTTTCATTATTTATAAAAATTCTTAATTGAAACATTTTTTTGAACATTTATTGAAAAAAAAAGTAAAGTTCTAAAACTTTGTCCGTATTACGTGAAAACTGTATCACAATCGAAATAATGTAAACTAAATAATGCTACTTAATCTTGAAAACGTAAAAATAACAAATAATACTAATTGTAGCATGACACTGATCTAAGGAAATACATATTTTCTATTTTCAAACATGTGTTTGGAGATTTATTAATTTATTATGTATTAAAATATGTATTAGGCATGAATTATGTTATTATTATTAATATGTATCATAGAGGAATGTATGAAAATAGATAGATTATACTATATGCTGATCTACATTTGAATTGTAACGGTAAAATTTATTCGGATAACTACATATTATCACTCGAAATATCTTGCAATTTGATACTTAAAATTTTTTAGTAAAAATTTTCAAACAGTTACATTGTTTAAATAAAATCACTTTATTACAAACACACAGATTCCATTGATCACTCTTGATAAATTGCGACAAAGTTTCAGGACAAAAACAGAACAATCTTGCATGCATTATCAGGCAATTGAACACATCTCCGATTGTTTGAAAAAATGGTTACCTCACATAGACCTAGAGGCACCCTAAGCATTATTCACACTTGTTTTTTTTTAATGACTTTTTTTTAAATTCCTTACTTTCTTCACATGCTTTTTTCTTAAATTTGATGTTAGGACTTCATTTATCCCCAGCCTAAAGCATTCTATCAGTTTAAAGCTCAGTAATCAATGAACTCTAATTAAAGTCTAGTTGGATTTCTAAAAAGAAATTTAATTAAAGATCAGTCGGACTTTCTTCATTACGAAATAATATGAATTTTTTTTTTTTTTTTTCAATTTAAATGACGTTCGGATGCTATCTCTCTCGCCTTTTTTATATTTCGATATATATTGTTCTGCTAGCTGTATAAATGTAATTATTTTGCTTATTTAACTATAAATATGTTCATTATATAATAATAATTTATTGGTATTATAATTTTAAATTAACGAATACTTGCTGTCTTATGGGTGTCTATACATATAATACCAATAAATATTATTCGTGATGTTTACATGCCTGTGCTATAGAACCAAGCAATGTTTTGATATAAAACTTCCATATTATATTAGAAGTATTTCTTTTTTTTTCCACTTAAAAGGAATTTTAACTCAAAAGCGTAAAAGTTAGACAAATTAACTAAAAAATGCCAAGCTAATCGTTGTAAATATTGTTTTCAAAATGATTCCTTTTAAGGAATGGGAGCTTGAAGAAACTATGATGACTTCAGCAAATTACAGTATAGTGTTATAATTAACGGAAATATTAACTTTAACTGCTGACAAGAAATACTTCGACAATGAAATAAAAAATAAACGCAGTAAAAATTGAATATTGTATTAGCATCATATGTAGCTGCAGATCATATATACACTGAAGTGACAAAAGTCATGGGATACCTCTTAATATCGTGTCGGCCCTCCTTTCGCCCGGCGAAGTGCAGCAACTCGACGTGGCATGGACTCAACAAGTCGTTGGAAGTCTTCTGCAGGAATATTGAGCCATGCTGTCTCGATAGACGTCCATAATTGTGAAAGCGTTGATGGTGCAGGATTTTGGGCACGAACAGACCTCTCGATGATGTCCCATAAATGCTCGATGGGATTCATGTCGGACGATCTAGGTGGCCAGATTATTCGTTGGAATTGTCCAGAATGTTCTTCAAACCAATCGCGAACAGTTGTGGCCCGGTGACATGGCGCATTGTCATCCATAAAAATCCCATCGTTGTTTGGGTACATGAAGTCCATGAATGACTGCAAGTGATCTCCAAGTAGCTGAACATAAGCATTTCCAGTCAATGTTCGGTCCAGTCGCACCAGAGGACCAAGTCCATGCCATGAAAAAACAGCCCACACCATTACGGAGCCACCACCAGCTTGAACAGTGCCTTGCTGACAGTTTGGGTCCATGGCTTCGTGGGGTCTGCGCCACACTCGAACCCTACCATCAGCTCTTACCAACTGAAATCGTGACTCATCGGACCAGACCACGGTTTTCCATTCATCTAGGGACCAACCGATATGCTCACGGGCCCACGAGAGTCGCTGCAAGCGATGTCGTTCTGTCAGTAAAGGCACTCGAGTCGGTCTTCTGCTGGAATAGCCCAAGAAAGCCAAATTTCTCCGCACAGTTCTAACAGACAAGTCCCTTGTACGTCCCACATTGATTTCAGTGGTTATTTGACGCAGTGTTGCTTGTCTGTTAGAATTTATGACTCTTTGCAGACGTCGCCGGTCTCGGTCGTTAAGTGCAGGCGGTCGACCACTGCGCTGTCCATGGTGGGATGTTATGGCTGAAATTTCATACTCTCGGCACACTCTTGACACAGTGGATCTGGGAATGTTGAATTCCCTAACGATTTCCGAAATGGCATGACCCATGCGTCTAGCTCCAACCAACATTCCGCGTTCAAAGTCTGTTAATTCCCGTCGTGCGGTCATCTTCACGTCAAAACCTCTACACATGAATAACTTGAACAGAAATGAAAGCTCTGCGAAAGCACTGCGCATTTATACCTGTTCTACGCGATGCTACTGCCATCTGAAAATTTGCATATTGCTATCCCATGACTTTTGTCACTTCAGTGTATGTATACTGTATATCTGTATATTATAGCTGTGGATCAGCGGTTTATTAAAAGAAAAAAAACTCAGTGAATAATCCTGAATATTCTCCTATCCTCCAGAAATTTAAAGAAATATGACACAGTTTTACAACAGTATTAAACAAACTAAAATGTCATATAAAATATAAAGTTAAAATAATATGCAAAATACAAAATGAGCTCATTGGTCTTCTATAACAGAAAGTTCAATTTGAGTTAGTAACAGAAACAATATACGCACTATTTTACTCCATTGTATTTGATACAACTCAAGTATATCAAAAACAAACCAACTGTATGAACTTTATCGTTATTGTGTGATTGAACAAGATGGAAATAGAGCACCGAAAACTCCACTATTACTCTGGATGGATCATTTTTCCCCGTTAACAAACAGCCATTTTTAGGTTTCCATACAAAATCCAAGAAAGGATCACAAACCAGGTTGTGAAATCTATGAATGTCAAAAATATCCCATTTAGTAAATGTCGTGGATAAGAATATGAGGGTATTAATAAGGCGGAGTTCTTTAAATTTATAAAAGACATTGTGCTAAATGAAGTGACGCACACACATATATATATATATTATCAAAGGCTGAGATATCTTATAAAGTTTTATTTCTGGGACACAAGGTAAGGGTTCAATTCCTGTGCTAAAGTTCAAAAAGTTATTCTACGATTTCTACTAAAAGATTTAAGATCAAGTCTAAGACAGATTCAAGATTCTAGATAATGTACTATTGTCATCATAGAGTTGTATTTGGAGTTCGTGTAATTTGCTTGTACGACTCCTGTTAGATAATTGAGCTAGCCCACCAAGGAGGGAAATTACCTTTGGCAGCCAAAAAAGAAGCCGAAAGAAATCTTTCAATGCCCGTTCTACTGCTGAACAATCTAAAACGCCAGAGGACATTTAATACTGGAGAAAGAGCATTGCTGTCCTTCATAAAGAAATTATTTCTGCGAAAAGAAACTGCTTTAGTGATTTCATTGCTAAAATTAATTATAGGAAGGGTAGTAAAAGAATTTTAGCAATATAGGAATAGATGTTAATGAAGAAGTGATTAAAAAGAATGTACAAGAAGAGCAATCATGTCTTTCATGGTAAATATTCAAGTAACAGAAATCAGAAGTGATCATTTTCCTGGAGTGATCTATAATAGAAACTTTAATTAATTTTTTTCCAAGACATGTCATATGAAAACAAGTTAAAAAAGAACTTAGTCTATGAAAACTGCAAACAAGCAGAAATTTTGTTTTTCAAGTCCATTCAGATTTTTTATTTTATTCTTACTTATTATCTTATTATAACTTTTTGTTATTATTCTGCCCATGTTTTTACTAAACTGCAAGCAACTAGATATTAAAAGAGTCTTCTGAAATTAAGAACTAAACTTATGGGAAGTGATGAAAAAGAGGACTTAAAAATACCTGCCGATGGTGTCTTGATGAAGTTAATCTATTAAAAGCAGGAAAAAAAATGACTGCAAGTTTATCATTCTTACTCACCAGACTTACGGAGAAGTTTTGGATTCTTAAAGCTAATTAGTTAGCAAAATAAGTTATTTCTAAAAGTGTGACGTGCAAGTTTTACAAATTAAAATCCATTGAAGTTCCCTTCCCTCGAATGAGAGGCTTGGGAGGCTTGAATCGCTTTATTTACCTGTGTTCTGCATTAAGTGGTTCATTTCGAATTAGTCCAGTCGCTTACTACAGAGGCTTTCCTTCAAACCTTCAGAAGATTCCTTGTGAGAAGGAGCAAGATTTCAATTCTTTACTATGATAACTGCATGAACTTTGGGACAACAAACAGTGTGTTGAAAGCATTAGATTGAGATAAGGTAGTCGTATACTCAACCGCTCAGAAATTCATTTGAAAATTTATTCCACTTACAACCACCTTGATGGAGTGGCTGGTGGGAGCAGATGGCAAGAATGCCCAAGAAAATTCTGTGTTAAATAATAGGAAAACGTACCATAAATTACAAAGAGCTCGTCATGATCATGTGTGACTGAGTTAATAATAAATACAAGACAGGTGATTCACATACAAGATGATTCAAATGAATTGGTACGTCTGACACCCACAACGTTTATTCACGGAAGCAACAACTGCGAACTCCAGGTCTTGAAAATCTGGACCCATCTTCCATGATAAACGCGTAAACTTGACGCTACGTGAAAATCTTAAGCAAGGCTTTAGAAATGAGTAAATGAAAGCGATGTCCGAAATGAGTCCACAAGGGAATTAGAAAAAGATGTTTTAAATGTTGGTGATGTTGTTCTAATTAGGCATAACACAGTTCGACGCCTTGATGTGTCTCATGGAATTGTTATTTTTTCCAAGAATTGAGATTGGAACTTTTCAAACGAGAGAATCCATCCTTTTCAGAAGCTTTATTCATTAGACTATCAACAAAAATTGATGTCAATATCTCGAAGGCTTCAAGAAAAACTGACGTATCTGTTGAAAGTATTGTCAACTCTTCCGTTGAGAATACTTCTACCTCTGTAAGGTACCATTCCAAGCAGAACAAGAAAGAACCATAAAAATGGTGTTTTTTTGAAAAATTTTTAACTCATGCAAGTTGTATAAGGAGTTTTACTTCACAAATTTAAAATTCTAATAGAAGATTTAAGTTGCAACTTTTTAAGTATCTCTTTGCAAGATGGATTGGTTTGGTTTGTCGCTCTACGGTCATCTTGCGCACGCGAGGGCTAGACAGACCGGGACCTACAGTTTAAAGTGGATTCCGAAACACAAGCATCCATGTCACGACCAGGATTCGAACATGAAGCCTGTGGTATCAAACGCCAGGTCGCCATTCAATTGGCCACTTGCAAGATGGAAGTCTGTTAAAAGTTGTAAAATAATTAATATCAGTATTTAAACTTAACAGCATCACCCCTATAATTTTCTTCTAATGTTTTTGTTTTACTGATTTTTTTCTACGTAACGTAAAAAGGTAAACAAAAACAAACGTAACAACGTAAAAAGTTAACCAATCAAAAAAGTTTCTTTAATAAAAATGGAAATATAGTTTTGGTTTTCGAAATTAAGATGTTAGACGCTAAACTTATGTCCCATTTGATCACATAAATAGGTTTTTTAATATAATCGTTGCCATCCATCTAAAAAGTTTGTGATTCATTTGAATTATTTAAATACGTCTGTTAATTTTTGTTTTTGTTGCTTTTAATTACAGATCTGTCACAAGCATTGAAGCTCTCAGAAGTCTATTTAGAATGGTTTAAAAAGTATCTTAATGAATTTATAGATTCCAAACCGCAAGCCGATGCCGTAGCAAAAGAATGGATCATAACAAAAAGTTTTCTAAAACTTACCAAAGGGAGATGAAATGCCATTTCGACGAAATTTGCGAAGATGAACATCTGTAAGACCCAAAAGTTTCTTCCTGGTGAGTTTAGTTTATAGTATATTGGGCATCATAAATAAGTTGAGATTTTGCTTTTTCAGAATAAATTAAATAATTTACAACTGCAGCGTTTTTATATACCACATATTTGAAATATTGAAATGACTCAGATTTATTGGAAAGGGCTAAAAAAGATATATCTGTTACATTTTCAAAAGAAAACTCTCAGCTTTCCGTCAGTTTTCAGAAACGAGATCCAAAAACTGAACTTTATAATTGAACTCTCAGATTTATTAATTATAAAGTATTGTATCATCAAGAACTCCTGAAGCATGAAGTGCATTAAAGTTATTTTTGACAATCGCATCACTAAACCATAATGTCAAACGACCTTACTTAAAATTAAAATTAAGAATAAAATATTTAAGACATTCCATAGGACAAGAAAAGTTGAAGTATATAATAATAATCAATCGCATATTCCTTGACAAATTTGGAAATCGATGAAGTAACTGACAATTTTGCCAAAATGAGAGCCAGAAAAAAAAATTTAATTTTTGTTAAGAATTTTTTATGTACAATTGTAACAAAAGACAATTAATAAAATTAAAAAATGAACTGATATATATTTCTTGTGTTACAATTCTGTTATTTAAAATATAGTTGATTTCCTGTATCTGTATCTTTCTCTCTACATATATAAATTTAATCTATTTTATTGGTCAATACTCGTCAGAGAAACATGTTTTGTATCGTGCTGCCATCTAGTAGAATATTATTAAAATAAATGCTATCATTTTATTTCATTTTTGCATAATCTCTGTGTATCCAAGATTATTCAAACTCAATTATAAAAACTCCCTTAAGTTATAATAATGCATGTATTGAAAATAAAATAAAATTAGTTTTATTTAATTTAATTTAAATTAACATTTTAACTTTATTTAATATTTCAGATATTCTGGATAATTGCACACAACCGGCAAATTTTATTCAAATTAATAGGAAAAAATATACTCTTTTTTTTTTAAATTATATTTCATACAAATCAGTATTATGAATTTCTATTTGTTACTAGTAATGATAAAAAGTAAAATCACTCCTGCATTATGAGACGTTCACTGTACTCTCCAAACCAATTATGAGACTTTCAAAATCAGTTTAAAATGAATGAATTTTTTTATTTGATAAGTATTAAATGAACTCAAATAAAACACTTAAAAATAAAAATAAAAAATTTAACGTAATTCTAACAATAAACAAACTGCATGACCATTTTTTTTTCTACTCAAATACCTAAATGCATGAAATAAAAACAATAAAATATCCATCTAAAACCGAACTGCATTCTTCTTTGTTGTGCTGTTAATGTTTAAACAGTATATTCCTTAATCTTCCATTAATATTTACACAGAATCTTCCACTGATGCTTACAGAGAATCTTCCAATGATGTTTATATAGAATCTTCCATTGATGTTTACACAGAATCTTTCATTAATTTGTTCACAGGCACCCTCACGATGTGTTAATTCAAGTTTAACACAATTAATAATGTTTAACTCAGCTCGTAATCCAGTGGTAACTTGCACAGATAGCGGGAATGAGTGGTACTGGTGTCAGATTACCGTCACTGTTTTCAAAAAACGAGTAGATTTGAGATGGTGATTATGACGATGTATCAATAGTCAACTCATATCGATAGCCAGGCTTCCTAATAAGATTTTTCCGAGATTTTTTTTGAAGTAAATGTAAGGCACTTACTTCTAAACGTTCTCTTGGGTGACAATGCCGTGACATTCATAAATGGAAGTTTAATTCACGGGACCCATCGAAGTTCAACAAAATAATAATAACACTTTTTAAAAGTAACCACAACATTGTAAAAAAATTAATACTTACTTGTTGGAACTCTACATATTAGTAATTTGGTATCTGCTTTCAAGTTTCATTTTTCTGATTTTTTAAAGATAAAACTACTGTCATATTTATACACCAGCATTTTTGACGTTTTGTTTCGAAATGTACAAATAGTACAAATTGAACTCATGGACATGCAAAAAAGTTTAGAATTTACGAAACAAATTTAATTAAAAACTATTAACCTTTTAAACATAAAATTTTGCTATATGATGAATTAAAATGTCCAAACCTATATGGGTCAACATACAACTGTAAATAAGCTTTTTTATGCATATTAACAAGCAGGAACGCTAAACTATAGAAAATTTAAAAATCAATTTTGACCTTGGATACTAAACGATTGAAGAAATATCAAAATAATTCTTAAATCAATAAAATGGTAAACGTCATATTAATTTTTTTATTATTTTATTATCGTTCTTGGAAATTTTAATACAGCTTTTAAGACGTATATCAGATTATTTCAACTTTTCACCAATGAAAGGAACTTATAAAAGCAAAGAGTAAATTGACGCTTGTGATTGTGTTCAAATGCGTTTTATGATAACGTTTTTCACTTGTTCAAAAAACGAAACAAAATCCTAGAAACTTATATCGTATGAACATAAGCAAATCTATCAATTGCTGCGGGAAAAACTCTTTAGCAGAAGCAGTTATAAGAGTTTGACACACGGTAGGCCAGTCAGAGACTGCCACACGCTGGACCAACCTGGGACTATCTGGATCTGGGAGACCCTAGACCAGCCTGGAACTTTCTGATGCTGAACTAGATTTGAATGGGGCCAGATGGCCGAGTGGCTAGCCCTCTGGCGCTCGGTACCATAGGTTTCGGGTTCGAATCCCGTCGGTACTATGGATGTTTGTAGTGGTTCGGAATCCACTTTAAACCTTAGATCTCGCTCTCATATAACCATAGAGCGTCACAGAGCCCAATCACACTTCTCACCCACATCATTCCCAAACTGTAAATGGGCAACTCAGCTCTAGACATAGTGATGTGGTATGGTGTAGTAGTAGGAGTAGGACTAGCTTTGAAGTACGAGATGCTGGGTCAGCTTGAGAATGTCAGTCGATAAATCAGTTTGGGGGTACTAGGCGTTGAAAATATGTCTAAAGACCCTGACACATGAGTACTTTTTCCCACTTATTCATTCAATAAGCCAATGACATCATCAAAAGCAAAATCATTTAGCCCAATCCGCGGCCCAGTATCCACAGCTAGCTTGCGGGAAGGCTTAGGTTGGCAGTATAGTTGTAGTTACTGCTTTCAGAAACGAGGAGATTTGATGGAGATTGTGACGATGTAGGTAAAACCGTCTCGCATCAAAGTTTTCACCCATTCGACACCCAAATGCGGGAAGTTATACCTAAAGGTCCTCCCGGAAGGCACTGTCCTCCCCATTACCTATCGGTGGGCTGTTCGTGGTATTCACGAGGCCCACCGATGTTCCTTCCTCATTTTTCTAATTGGGTACGAGGAGAGATACTGGAGCTAGATCAGGGGGAAGATGTGGAGAAATGAAAAGTGCTGTCATGTGAAACTCACATTTTATTGTTTCTTGAGTATTGAATACTATCAAGTGCAATACTTTTAAGTTATGCTATGTCTCTAATATTATAATCCTTTTTATTCAGCTGTGCTCATTTTGGCAATGCAGTGAATTGTGAAATGAGACTTTTCGTGAGTTTATAATAATAGGAAGCTACTGCTGAACCCTATATGCAAATCCTTCAAGAAATGAAAGTTATATCTTAATGTTTAAGTGCAACAAGATTTAAAACATCGGAGCAAAACTAAAGCATTGGAGCTCCAGTATCAAAAACAATAATAATTTCTTTATTCAAATTCACACGGAATTTTGAATGACTTTAAATACACAGTCTTTTGGAATTATCCATACCCTTCGTAAAATTCAGTGCTGCATCACGACTCGTATTGGGAACGAAATATTTCTGAATATTCGCCTGAATTTTTGAACAATTTTTAACAAACATTTGTAAAATTCTTTTCCCTGTTGCATTTTTGAGGCATTTTTATTTATTAATGTTTTTTTTTTATCGTATTCAAGTCAAACTGAAATATACAGGGTTTTCAGCACCCGGTTTAAGAACTTCTAAAAGGGTAGCATATAGTACACCTAGAAGACTCAGAGTCATATAGCAATACAGAGTGGAAAATGCCTTCCTAACATGGTAGTGTAATATAGAAAACGACAGAAATGAAAGGTCAAAGTGTAAGTGAATAGGCAGTTTATAAATTAATGTGCATCAACAAAAGTAATAGGGTCGACAGTAACAAATGTAAACTGCATTTGTTACTGTCGACGGCTGCATATTGTTGTTGTTGTTGCTTATCCCCCGATTTAGACCCCTAAACCAGGTCCAAAAGACCATGTCGCATTAATAAATCAAAAGCAATCTCTCCCTTATCCAACAGCTGCCCCATAGAGGCACCAATATAATCAATGTTATGAGAGGGAGAAGCGATGGCTGAGAAGTGGCAATAGGCATAAGTCTTCACATTTCCGTTGGAGATAAAACTCCTTATGTGACCAGACCTTAGCCTAGATAAAGCAATCTGAGCAAATCTTGAGCAAATGCACTGCTATGACAATCTAGGATACTTGCTTGGGTGGAATTTTCCAAGCGGTATTTGTTTTGGCCTGAAATAGGGAATGTACTTCAGAAGTCCGGAGGAAGGAGCAGTGCAACCTCTACCCTCCCCGGCAAGTAGATAAGCAACTTCGTTTCCATACATACCCACATGGGAGGGAATCCACTGCAAACACACGGGGATGCTCAATGCATATCGTTGCTACTCAAAATACGCTGCAACAAGACATCTCTTCATATTGAGTTATAGCTCACGTACTCTAACTTGGATTGCCCCGTACCAGGCGTAGCAAGGCTCCTCCATGTTCTACCGTTCATTTATAACTCAGAACCGTTTTTCAGCTCTGGAAATAATTCCTTTCAGATACCTGCTGGCTGCAAAGACGTTATGGCTGGGAGAACGCTTCATCAGACAACGCTGTTCTTAAAAACAACTACTGTAATGTCAAATAGTATACCAGAACATAAGAAATTGGGCGATGTCATTCTCATTGGAGACAATTTCAAGAAAAATCTTAATTGACCTTTTGCCAAAGATCTCATACCTGGGAAAGATGGTAAAGTGCTAACTATCAGATCCCTCTAATGTTTTAACCAGACCTATGCAAAAAATTATTCCTTTGGAACTGTCTTCTAATGAGACTTTATATTCCTTTTTACCGATTAAAGGCAGTCTTGCTGGTCAGACTGAAACAGTTATAGAACAGACTTCTGATTCAACTGGGTCTTCCTCAGTCACTAAGTCTCGACGAAGCGTTCAAGTGCCCCCCCAGGGTGAACGTGGTCTCAAAAGGAGGGGATGTTGGAAAAAAACTTCATAAATCCATCGAATCGAAGTGAAACAATGGTCGAACTTTCTCTTCTGGCTAAGTGCCAAACCCAGAACTTTAGTTTCAGTTTGTGTTCGTAATGCTGTGGTCGATGTTGTGTATGTGAAGCTGTATTATTTTTATATGTTTCGTCGTTAATTAAATGTTGCTTTTGAGGAAATGAGTTTCATATTTTAAATATTAGATAGTTGCTGAGCATCGTTTAGATGCACAAGAGTCACTTATTCTGATTCTACAAAAATATCGAGTTGTCTAGGTCCCCTCCTAATTGTTTGTAAACCTGGTAGAGATACTCCTGTATGAGAAATACTGGTGTAATTTTCAATCTTTATAAAATAACTTCCAGTTCGGAAATCACACGAAATATGAACTTTTTGGATTTACACGTCGTGTTAATAATTTTAAAGAATATCTTCTTCTTCTCCATGAACGCAGCAGCCCCATGGTGGGCCAAGGCCTTTTGCCCACTGGCAGATTTCGAGACGAGATGTTTTCTTTTTACTGGGTAAGGTTGTCAAACCTACACCCAACGATCTACAGTCATATTCCGGGACCGACAGTTTAAAGTGGCCACTACAGACCTCCATGGCTCCGCCGGGACTCGAACACGAAACCTGTGGCACCGAGAGCCAAACACTCTGTCCATCATGTCCATTTAAATACTATCACGGTTACTAATTTAAGAGCCATACTCTACATGACGTTTACCCAGTGTTTCCAATATAATATGCTCATAAAAAATGAATTAATATCCCATTCACAGATTCGTCAAAATTTTCATACAAAATGAAAAAAATATTATCAACATGAAATTTTGAAGAAAAAAAAAATTACCGATAATATAATTTACAAAAGGACTCTCATAAAAAAAAGATCATCATTTGCTATTTTTTTTTTTTAACTTTAGCAATATAAGTTAGTAATAAGAATGAATTTTGTTCCAAGTATATTTCTTATGTAATTCCAGACACGAAACGCACAATCATCCAATACACTGGTACCTACAGGTTTGTTTATCAGTCACTTCATTGTTGTGCAAATAGTTTGCCACAGAATTGCATAAACATTGTGATGCATTCTTTTGAATTGATGCAGCATTCAAATTCTTGTCGTTCACGGCTTTTTGAATAACGTCACTTGACTGTAAAAGGCTGAATTATTTATTACGAAATGACTTGATTAGAAATTGTTTAAAGGATAGAAAGCCAATCCCAACTTCCATTATCCTGATAAAAGGCTAGAATTTTCTCTGTAAATAATAAAATACAGTACAGTCTCGCTATAATACGATCATCAAGAGACAATTGTTAGCCCCCTTTTATTGGCAAACAATTTCCAAATAAAGTGATAAATAATATATATATATTAGCATAACTAATACAACAGTTAAAAAAAAGAATTATTTTAACACACTGAAACTAAAAAATAATATTAAAAGATAAAAAAATGTAGAAAATTAAAATTTAACACTAAACATGTATTGTACTTGTACATGTAGTTTTTTTTTTTTCGTACGTGTAAGAGCTACAACAATTGTGCAATATTTTAAGTATTTTCCTTTATAGTCCAAAATACAGTACTGTTGTCACTAATTTGAATTCAAATTATTGTAAAGTAATATACAAAACTCTTTTATTAATACAAACTATTACATTACTACAGCACAACTCTTAGATTTCGGAAAAATGTGTATTAAGTAAAAATGCGTTTTTGTATACTTACTAAAAGTAAATTTTTTTGGAGGGCGGGGAAACATTATAGCCATGTTATCATAGAATCTGAGTTATTTTGAACTGTGATATAGCGTGGCTGCATTGTATTAAACAATTTCGAAATCAGCAAACAAAATTTTTGAAGTATTTTTATCTATTTAGATGTAACTATATTTGTTATGATTTATTATTAATAATGAAAATTATGAACATTGTGTTGGAATTTTTTGTTTATTGGTATATATGGGGTTTTCATTTTTTTTCCCCCATTAGCAATATTATCATCACTATAATTACCCCATTAACATTATTATTATTTTTTTTCATTATTGACTATTTTACTTTTTAACATGTTTTTAAAAGTTCTCTTGAAGAAAATCAGGTATGAAAAATATAATTATGAAAGATTGTTTCTTACAAAATAGCTTGATTAGAAATTATTTAAAAGGCAATCACAATTTCCATTATCCAGATAAAATGCTAGCATTTACACTGGTGTCCAAAAGTTAAGCATAATTGATAATTATGTGAATAAAGAAGGAACTGTAAATCAGAATGGCGGGAAACGTGATATGCGAGTGTAAAATGGTTATAAAATAAGAAAGCAAATCAAAAGAACGATAATAATTAATTTTATTGTCCAAAGTAGCAGTTTGAAAGAAAACTGAGCATAGCAAGGGTTCACACTTTAAAAAAAAATGAAAGAAAACATTAAATAAAATATTGATGCTGCAGTTTAATAAGGCGTGTGGTCACCTCTGACAGCCAGGCACGCTGCACAGCGATTTACCATACTTGCTATGAGATAATGAATGAGTTGTGGGCTCAAACGGTTCCAAGCTTCTTGGAAAGCTCTCTTCAGTTCTATAATGGAGCTTGGTGGGTGCGAAATGGCTGCGATTTGTCTCCCGAGCGTATCCCATACATGCTCGATAGGATTTAAATCAGGGGAGTTCTCAGGCCACGACATGCGCTGGATGTTTTCCGTTTCAAGGAAGTCATCAACCAGCACCGATCGGTGACATGGCGCATTATCATCCATGAATATGAAGTCAGGACCGACAGCACCTCGAAACAAGCGAACATGAGGCTCAAGAACTTCGTCTCTGTATCTTTGACCAGTCACAGACCCCGTGTCAAAGAAATGGAGGTCTATGCGGCCGTCCATCATGATGCCTGCCCATACCATTACTCCCCTTGATGGAAAATGATGTCTTTCCGTTATGTTTCTTGGTTCAAAACGTGTTCCACATTCTCTCCATATCGTTACCCGACGGGAATCACTACTCAGACTAAACCGGGAGTCGTCACTGAACATCACATTGGCCCGCTCTCCCACACTCCAATGTTGATGTTTCAAACTCCAGTTCAAACGAGCGCGTTTATGCGCAGACGTGAGGGGAATGCAATCTGCTGGTCTTCTGGCATACAGGCCAGCATGATTGAGTCTCCTGTAAACAGTTTGTCTCGAAATTCGTATTCCTGAGGCGACTGTGAGCGCCGAACCCAGTGCTCTGGCAGTACTGCCCCTCTGACGATTCGCACTTATTACCAGATATCGGTCTTGGCTAGGGGTTGTGACTCTTGGTCGACCTGATACTGGTTGTCGGGTAACATCTCCCGTTCTTTGAAACCTCTGCCACAGTCTTGAGATCACAGACTGGTCCACATTCAAAATTCGCGACACTTCGGTTTGTGATCGTCCGGATTCCAGCATTCCAACGATTCTTCCTTTCGCAAACATGTCCAGTTGGAGTCTTTCTGCCATCATTCACCTTGTTTGATGGTTAACAACGTTCCTTCGCACAGCAGTTGCACGAAACTTGTCTGAACTGCCTATGCTGCGCGAATCGGTTTCTCTGCGTTCCGACATGCGCATGTGTTTCGCGCAGGACGTAGTCGACTGAAAAGTTTTGCATAAACCCAATGTTTCTTCTTCACCCAATTAATATCCGCAAGAAATTTGGAATAATTTTACGAATATTTACTCCATGTTTTTCGCATTTTACGATTTATGCTTAATTTTTGGACACCAGTGTACTCTGCAAACAATAAAATGTAGCACAATCTCGCTTTAACGTGATCATCAGGAGACAATTGTTATTCCCCCCTTTATAGGCAAACCATTTCCAAAGTAAAGTGATAAATGAAATGAAAAAAACTGTTGTTGAGTTAACATCTTAACATAACTAACACATAATATTTAAAAAAAAATTATTGTAATAAGTTGTAGTTAAAAAATAATATTAAAGGATAAAAAAAAAAGTAGAAAATTAAAATTTAATACTAAATATGGTCTAATACTAAGTATTAGACCATATTTTAATACTAAGTATGGTCTTAGTATATTTAATACTAAATATGTCTGGTGTTATAAAATAATTTTTATTATTAGTCAATGACAAGCAATTTTTTTCACTAATAAATAATTGAAATGACGTAACGGCCAAAACCAGTTCCCATTATTCTTCGAAGATAATAAATTGCAGTCCTTTATTTCGCTGTATCATTTTGACAGCTGGATAAAATTCTTACAATGGGGTTTCCCATTCACAGGAAATATCCATGGCGTGAAATGAAAACGCTGTGCTTTTCTTCGACACGAAAAGCCCTGTCCTCTACTTTAATTAATCTTTCTACCACTAGATGGCATTCATGAAGTATTGTTTTAACTCCAGCATTCGGCTTTTAACATTGTTAGTATGGACGCTAGTTTTATGGCATCGATAACTGGGCCCTAATTGTACCGAATTTTAACTTAAATTCTTTTTAAATTTAATTTTTATTTTTTATGTTACTTTTATTTATTTTTAGTATTTTTTTTAATTTTCGAGTATCATATATTAAATTTTTGAAACTTTTATCTTGCATCGTTTACTAACCTTAAGCAGCCAATTAAAATCGTAAATATTTATATGAATTAAGACTAGAAGGTTAAGGGGTCTATCCCCATGGGTTCTCCGTGGACACAATTGCATATTTTCAGTTATTGTTATAGATACTTTTACTTTTTACTTCGAAGAGAAGTTTAAAATATACCCAAAAACAAAATCATCATTTTCATAAAACGTAAATTATAAAACAAATTATAAGTATTCTTTATGAATAACTCTGTTATTTCTATACATTTTTTATGGAGTTTTTGAAAGGTGCTTATTAGTATTCATGACAAATTTTCAACGTTAAAATTATTTTTTCTAAACATAGTTGTAGTGTTTCAATGTGATTATTTGATACTTTGTTAAATTTATTTACTCTTTTTTGCACAACATATACTATAAAATTCCTAAATAATTCAAAACACAAATTCCTTTTTGGAACTACGCAAATAATTAATTAAAATAATAATAAATAAATAATTCATTCATTTTTAAGAGAGAAAAAAGATATTTTCTCACACAGAATCGATTGTTTCGAACTCCTATTCATTAACGTAAAACTACTTTTTAAAGAAATTTATTATACGTAACAAAATATTTAATTAATTTAATTCAGTAATGAAAGACAAATTTAATTAAGACATATTTTGAAAAATAAATATTATTTTAATTTTTATATTAAAATAATAAAAATTAATATTAAAATTAAAATTAATATTAAAAATTAAATATTATTTTACTTTTTAAATAGAAACCTTTTTTAATTATTAATTTTTGTTTGTTTCACATCAGTAATAATTACACAACTTATTTTACAAATGAAGGTTATTAAAATCCATCTTCAATTGCTTCTCACTCGCATGTAATCCATAATGATATCTGAAAGAAACTGCTTTAAATGTTTGTAAAAATGCACAGCAGTTCCGAAGACACTGCTGTTCATTTTTACTATATGATATCATTCAAATATTTATTTGCAATTAGCATTACAACTTTATCGATGTTTCCTACCCATAATAAAAAAAAATTTAACCATAATACAAAAATATATTTTACAGATGCTTTTAGATATATAAATTATTTTTATTTATTAGTCTGTTTATTTCACATCAGTAATAATTGCACAATTTATTTTATAAATGAAATTTCTTAACATACATCTTCAATGTAATCCATACTGATATATCTAAGAAACTGCTTTAAATGTTCATAAGAATGCTCCAATGTTCATAAGAATAATTCCGAAGATACTGCTATGCATTCTTACGATATGATATCATCCAAATGTTTACTCACAATAAATATTACAATTTTATCGATGTTGTCTAAGTATTAATAAAAAAAATATTTTACAGATACTTTTAGATATATAAATTATTTTTATTTATTAGTCTGTTTATTTCACATCAGTAATAATTGCACAATTTATTTTATAAATGAAATTTCTTAACATACATCTTCAATGTAATCCATACTGATATATCTAAGAAACTGCTTTAAATGTTCATAAGAATGCTCCAATGTTCATAAGAATAATTCCGAAGATACTGCTATGCATTCTTACGATATGATATCATCCAAATGTTTACTCACAATAAATATTACAATTTTATCGATGTTGTCTAAGTATTAATAAAAAAATATTTTACAGATACTTTTAGATATATAAATTATTTTTATTTATTAGTCTGTTTATTTCACATCAGTAATAATTGCACAATTTATTTTATAAATGAAATTTCTTAACATACATCTTCAATGTAATCCATACTGATATATCTAAGAAACTGCTTTAAATGTTCATAAGAATGCTCCAATGTTCATAAGAATAATTCCGAAGATACTGCTATGCATTCTTACGATATGATATCATCCAAATGTTTACTCACAATAAATATTACAATTTTATCGATGTTGTCTAAGTATTAATAAAAAAATATTTTACAGATACTTTTAGATATATAAATTATTTTTATTTATTAGTCTGTTTATTTCACATCAGTAATAATTGCACAATTTATTTTATAAATGAAATTTCTTAACATACATCTTCAATGTAATCCATACTGATATATCTAAGAAACTGCTTTAAATGTTCATAAGAATGCTCCAATGTTCATAAGAATAATTCCGAAGATACTGCTATGCATTCTTACGATATGATATCATCCAAATGTTTACTCACAATAAATATTACAATTTTATCGATGTTGTCTAAGTATTAATAAAAAAAATATTTTACAGATACTTTTAGATATATAAATTATTTTTATTTATTAGTCTGTTTATTTCACATCAGTAATAATTGCACAATTTATTTTATAAATGAAATTTCTTAACATACATCTTCAATGTAATCCATACTGATATATCTAAGAAACTGCTTTAAATGTTCATAAGAATGCTCCAATGTTCATAAGAATAATTCCGAAGATACTGCTATGCATTCTTACGATATGATATCATCCAAATGTTTACTCACAATAAATATTACAATTTTATCGATGTTGTCTAAGTATTAATAAAAAAATATTTTACAGATACTTTTAGATATATAAATTATTTTTATTTATTAGTCTGTTTATTTCACATCAGTAATAATTGCACAATTTATTTTATAAATGAAATTTCTTAACATACATCTTCAATGTAATCCATACTGATATATCTAAGAAACTGCTTTAAATGTTCATAAGAATGCTCCAATGTTCATAAGAATAATTCCGAAGATACTGCTATGCATTCTTACGATATGATATCATCCAAATGTTTACTCACAATAAATATTACAATTTTATCGATGTTGTCTAAGTATTAATAAAAAAATATTTTACAGATACTTTTAGATATATAAATTATTTTTATTTATTAGTCTGTTTATTTCACATCAGTAATAATTGCACAATTTATTTTATAAATGAAATTTCTTAACATACATCTTCAATGTAATCCATACTGATATATCTAAGAAACTGCTTTAAATGTTCATAAGAATGCTCCAATGTTCATAAGAATAATTCCGAAGATACTGCTATGCATTCTTACGATATGATATCATCCAAATGTTTACTCACAATAAATATTACAATTTTATCGATGTTGTCTAAGTATTAATAAAAAAATATTTTACAGATACTTTTAGATATATAAATTATTTTTATTTATTAGTCTGTTTATTTCACATCAGTAATAATTGCACAATTTATTTTATAAATGAAATTTCTTAACATACATCTTCAATGTAATCCATACTGATATATCTAAGAAACTGCTTTAAATGTTCATAAGAATGCTCCAATGTTCATAAGAATAATTCCGAAGATACTGCTATGCATTCTTACGATATGATATCATCCAAATGTTTACTCACAATAAATATTACAATTTTATCGATGTTGTCTAAGTATTAATAAAAAAATATTTTACAGATACTTTTAGATATATAAATTATTTTTATTTATTAGTCTGTTTATTTCACATCAGTAATAATTGCACAATTTATTTTATAAATGAAATTTCTTAACATACATCTTCAATGTAATCCATACTGATATATCTAAGAAACTGCTTTAAATGTTCATAAGAATGCTCCAATGTTCATAAGAATAATTCCGAAGATACTGCTATGCATTCTTACGATATGATATCATCCAAATGTTTACTCACAATAAATATTACAATTTTATCGATGTTGTCTAAGTATTAATAAAAAAATATTTTACAGATACTTTTAGATATATAAATTATTTTTATTTATTAGTCTGTTTATTTCACATCAGTAATAATTGCACAATTTATTTTATAAATGAAATTTCTTAACATACATCTTCAATGTAATCCATACTGATATATCTAAGAAACTGCTTTAAATGTTCATAAGAATGCTCCAATGTTCATAAGAATAATTCCGAAGATACTGCTATGCATTCTTACGATATGATATCATCCAAATGTTTACTCACAATAAATATTACAATTTTATCGATGTTGTCTAAGTATTAATAAAAAAATATTTTACAGATACTTTTAGATATATAAATTATTTTTATTTATTAGTCTGTTTATTTCACATCAGTAATAATTGCACAATTTATTTTATAAATGAAATTTCTTAACATACATCTTCAATGTAATCCATACTGATATATCTAAGAAACTGCTTTAAATGTTCATAAGAATGCTCCAATGTTCATAAGAATAATTCCGAAGATACTGCTATGCATTCTTACGATATGATATCATCCAAATGTTTACTCACAATAAATATTACAATTTTATCGATGTTGTCTAAGTATTAATAAAAAAATATTTTACAGATACTTTTAGATATATAAATTATTTTTATTTATTAGTCTGTTTATTTCACATCAGTAATAATTGCACAATTTATTTTATAAATGAAATTTCTTAACATACATCTTCAATGTAATCCATACTGATATATCTAAGAAACTGCTTTAAATGTTCATAAGAATGCTCCAATGTTCATAAGAATAATTCCGAAGATACTGCTATGCATTCTTACGATATGATATCATCCAAATGTTTACTCACAATAAATATTACAATTTTATCGATGTTGTCTAAGTATTAATAAAAAAAAATATTTTACAGATACTTTTAGATATATAAATTATTTTTATTTATTAGTCTGTTTATTTCACATCAGTAATAATTGCACAATTTATTTTATAAATGAAATTTCTTAACATACATCTTCAATGTAATCCATACTGATATATCTAAGAAACTGCTTTAAATGTTCATAAGAATGCTCCAATGTTCATAAGAATAATTCCGAAGATACTGCTATGCATTCTTACGATATGATATCATCCAAATGTTTACTCACAATAAATATTACAATTTTATCGATGTTGTCTAAGTATTAATAAAAAAATATTTTACAGATACTTTTAGATATATAAATTATTTTTATTTATTAGTCTGTTTATTTCACATCAGTAATAATTGCACAATTTATTTTATAAATGAAATTTCTTAACATACATCTTCAATGTAATCCATACTGATATATCTAAGAAACTGCTTTAAATGTTCATAAGAATGCTCCAATGTTCATAAGAATAATTCCGAAGATACTGCTATGCATTCTTACGATATGATATCATCCAAATGTTTACTCACAATAAATATTACAATTTTATCGATGTTGTCTAAGTATTAATAAAAAATATTTTACAGATACTTTTAGATATATAAATTATTTTCATTTATTAGTCTGTTTATTTCACATCAGTAATAATTGCACAATTTATTTTATAAATGAAATTTCTTAACATACATCTTCAATGTAATCCATACTGATATATCTAAGAAACTGCTTTAAATGTTCATAAGAATGCTCCAATGTTCATAAGAATAATTCCGAAGATACTGCTATGCATTCTTACGATATGATATCATCAAATGTTTACTCACAATAAATATTACAATTTTATCGATGTTGTCTAAGTATTAATAAAAAAATATTTTACAGATACTTTTAGATATATAAATTATTTTTATTTATTAGTCTGTTTATTTCACATCAGTAATAATTGCACAATTTATTTTATAAATGAAATTTCTTAACATACATCTTCAATGTAATCCATACTGATATATCTAAGAAACTGCTTTAAATGTTCATAAGAATGCTCCAATGTTCATAAGAATAATTCCGAAGATACTGCTATGCATTCTTACGATATGATATCATCCAAATGTTTACTCACAATAAATATTACAATTTTATCGATGTTGTCTAAGTATTAATAAAAAAATATTTTACAGATACTTTTAGATATATAAATTATTTTTATTTATTAGTCTGTTTATTTCACATCAGTAATAATTGCACAATTTATTTTATAAATGAAATTTCTTAACATACATCTTCAATGTAATCCATACTGATATATCTAAGAAACTGCTTTAAATGTTCATAAGAATGCTCCAATGTTCATAAGAATAATTCCGAAGATACTGCTATGCATTCTTACGATATGATATCATCCAAATGTTTACTCACAATAAATATTACAATTTTATCGATGTTGTCTAAGTATTAATAAAAAAATATTTTACAGATAATTTTATAATATGAACCTTTTTTAATTAGTAAGCATTTGTTCATTTCAAATCAGTAATTATTGGACAACTTATTTATGATATCATCCAAATGTTTACTGAAATCTTAGGGTAAGATGAAGTCCTAAGTTCTTCAACGACATCGTTGTCTAGGAAAAGTACTTCTTACTATTTCTTTTTGGCTTAGAGAAAATATGAAGCTGGCCATGGTCTCTGCATAAGACATCAATTTTACTTTAAACAATAATGTAATAGCTAATTTTTAAAAAAAAAGATTTTCAGATTTTGAGTGAAGATTAAAACAGGGAACAGGAACTAACTTTAGTTTTATAAAAAGTAAGAATTTAAGTATTACAAAAATATTCCATTACATTATTACATTATAATATCAATATTCCAAATATTTTCTATTTATTTTAATACAAACTAGATGATCAGAACCTTTATCAATAATGTACTGGCCTGTATGCGGGATCCCTATCTGCTTAATTTTTATTTTTATTTTCTACAATACTTATTATTAAAAACATTTACATTTTAAAATGGCGCTGTACAATGTAACTTTAACAGTTTCTGGATAATACATTAAAATCCGAAAACTTTCGAATAATATGTTATATTTAAGAAGAAATAATTCTGAGAAAGAATAATAAAAAAAAATCGATAGAACCATTCACTGATAACATAAAACCTTTAAAATAATTCCATTTGCGTTTGGCTACTATAAAATCGAAGTGAATACTAAAGCTCTTATTAAATTATTGTAACATCAAGTATTAAGTTTTTTATTTACTTTTATTATATCATATAGTTTTTTACAATATATAAAGAAATAAAATTGATAATTTTTGAGGGAGCAGAATTGTGGTTCACCGTTAAATTACAGAATGAATATGTGGCCCGTGGTTAAGTTGCAGAATTAATATGCCGCACGCAGCTTTATCAAGTTTGTACATGCCTGGTTTGGAGTTTGAAAACTTGGATCATTGGAAGCTCTATCCTCTTTATGATGGCATGGAAATTGAATGTCCCAAGAACTTTACTATCGATTGCAGTTGTTAATTATATAAGATTATATACCTCTTCTGTATGTAGTTCATTTAACCGGAACATTTATAAAGAGTAATATCAGTTCCTTGATTACATGTTGTTTCTTAAAGGCTTTTTCAGACGAGCTTATCTGGTTACTTTCAGCGTGAAGAACAGTGCTGTTGCCACTCAATTAATGAGTTCATCGCTGTGCGTGCATCCAACTTTTATCTTCCGTATTTCAATTGCATGACCTATTTTATCACCCATTTCGCGAGAACCAATGAGAACAATGTGGTTGTGGTCTGATTTACTTCATACTAAAAGTAACGAAATAAGCCCTTGTCACATATGCTTAAGATGTGGAAAAGGCAAATTAACCCCAAAAGACTTTTAGGGGTAACTATTCAGCATTTGCATTCTGTAGTGAAGAAAATACGGAAAATCCAATCAAGTAGATCGACTTTTAGTTTACTCATTTTTCAAAGTAGTGACGGCAGTGCGAAACGAACGTTCATCCTCTAATGAACTAATAACTAATAACTCAACTAAATGAACTAATAACTCAAGATAACTAATGCACATGGCTAACAAAGATAAAAAATAAGTTCGACTCCTCGACTACGAATTTTTTATACCGACTCCCCACTCCTCACTATATATCGTAATTTTATACACTCTTATCTTTAATTGTGAATTTAGAAAAAAATTGTGAAATAAATTCAATGAGTTTTATTGAACTCATATATCTATAAAAATAGCTTTTCATAAGTAAGTATTTTTTTATAGTTTAAAAGGTGTAGTATTTGCACTCATTTAAATGATATCCTAATACTCTAAATTTTTCTTTCAAAAACACATGTACTATAAAAATAATAGTACTGAATTAACAGGTACCAAAGAATTATAGAACAGCTTAAGACAAGAAAAAGAAAATGATACATTTTAATCACAAAGATCTAAATTTCTAATGCATTAAATTTTTTTTGTTCTTAAATATAAAGCAGTTTCTAGAAGATCCTTCATTGTTGATCGAAAATAGCTTTCTATAAAACTCATTGCAGAGAAAAGTATCTCAACACTTAAGGTGCATTTCCATTGGTTTTATTAGCATCGAGAATAATATGCTAAATTATGATCTTCAATCAACAATATGAGGATTTGGGGCGCATTTCCATTGGCAACGCAACGTCAACTTTGACGAATCAGATTAGCTATTGAGAATGATTGACAGTAGTGATTCACTCTACTGTCAATCATTCTTAGATTAGAGATCGTCAACTACTGTCAATCCTTCTTGATCTCTAATATGAATCGCCAACTACTGTCAATCATACTTGATCTCTAAACTGAATCGTCAAAGTTGACGTCGCGTTAGTGCCACATTGTCAATGAAAATGCACTCTTAAAGGGCTTGCTTGTGAATCAGTAACTGTATTTGCTACTGGTTGTATTCTTGAATATCATTAAATTGTCTTTCCTATTTCAACACTATTTCCTATGATTTTAGAAAAATAAAATTTGTTTTTATAAAATAGTCGGCAGTTCGGACTCCCGATTCCTTCAAAAATTCTCGACTCTGACACTGACACCCCATCTCTGACGACTACAGGGTCTTCTGTGAATGTTAAAAATGTATTAGCAAAATAATAAATTTAATACTCCATTTGAAGATACATGAAAAAAAATCTGCAAAATTATGCCCGTTAAATCCACTTTACTCTACTCTGAAAAACATAAAGAAAGCCCAGATTTAGCCAAACAGTTCTAAACAAGCTATTTTCAAGATGAAAATCTTTTATCGAAAGAAATACAAATTTTAAAAGAGAATTTCGCAGGTGGCCAACTCCATACAATGAGATTTATAAAGATCTTTTTGGTAAAAACAAACAATTGGAAATATTAGATTCTCGTACAAACTGTAGAGCAGAAAACTCAAGATGCTGCTTCAGAAAACTACGAGGAGGATATTTGCCACAAGTAAAATAGTCCGCATTTGATGATTTTTAGTAGCGATGACGTAGATAAAATTTATCTGTAACATAGATTTTTAAATTACATGTCCTTAATAAACATACCTATCCTAAGAAAAATATATAGTTTTTATTGATTATCTTCATTTATATCTGTATTTAATTGTATTATTATCTGAAAACAAAATTATTTTGATACGGAAATATTATATTTTGTCGCATTTACATTTTAACTTTCACTGAGTTGATATAATAAATCAAATAAGTATTGAAAGTATTCGAGTTGAAGGTATTCTTTAATAATTAATCTCGCACTATAAAAGTAAAAAAAATATTTTTTCTGTTTTAGAGAATAGGAATAAAAAGAAATTAAAAATGACTTAAATTAGTATATTAATAATTAATGTCACCAATTTTGAAATAAATGAATATTTTATTAGAATTTTTAGAATTTAAATATGATTCCTGGATTGTCATAGTTTGTTTAAGCCTTCTACAAAAAAAGGTTTTCTTATAAACTATATATATATAAGAAACACGTAGTATATTAATAACACTATTTCATAGATTATATTACTCATTTGTTATTTATATGTTAACAAATACTCACTTAATGAGCAAGCATTCTTGTTTAAGTAAGAATTACAGTAAATGAATTGCAAGTTAAGTGCAGCAATATCCCTAAACTTAAAAAAATATATTTACATGGGAAAAAATGAAAAAAATTTATGAAACTTTGAATTCATGTTTTACTATTTAAGAATTAATTTTTTTCCTTTACTAATTCATTTTTTTTTTTATACGAATTCGTTTTCTCATTTTAAACTAACTGAAATCCAAAAAATTTAAAAATGCTGTGTGACATTTAGCGTCGGATCATTTTCTACTAGAACCGAGAGATATGTAGAAGAATCAGCATTACTCAGAGGGCATCACGGGGTTCTACTACACTTCATCCACTAACTTAGTTTTGCCACTAAATTTAAAATAAGCAGACTTCGGGAAGGCCTATGAAAGGTTGACTTCTTTCGCATTTTTTGAGCCAAATGGAGAACTTTTTGGCTTACGGATTTATCCATTCCCGTGCCAATTCATAGGATAGATATAGAATAACTTGCCAGCACAGTGTATCAAATTTCGAACCTAGATTCCACAGTTCTGCAACCCATCGCTCTACCTACAAAGCCTCTTTAGGGCTAGTATGCAAGAACTAGCATGCAGTAGGGTTGAGGTTCGAATCCGCTAACGGCATTGTTGCATTCTCAGTGTTTTCAGAAGAAAAGAGACTCTATGGCGATTTGTGTAAAGTGTATGTAAAGCTCGCATCCACAGTCAGGCTGCCTGGTGGAAGTTTTCCAGACTTTCTCCCGTATGACATGAAAAGACGGGGAGTTACCCCTAAAAGTTCATCCGAAAAACACTTTCCTCCCTTACACACCCGCCGGTGGGGTGTTCGTGGTAAACATGAGGTGCACCGATGTTCCACCCTCAACTTCTAACTGGTGGGGCCTAAATGGCCGAGTGGCTAGCGCTCTGGCGCTCGGTATCACAGGTTTCGGGTTCAAGTCCCGGCGGTGTCATGGATGTTTGTTGTGGTTCGGAATCCACTTTAAACGTAGGTCCCGGTCTAATAGGATCGTAGAGCGTTGCGGGGGCATTGTTACTCGCGTCCGTGGCTTATCTTCAAGTTACACGCGCCCCCTGGGTAATGCAAAGTGAGTAACGTCTGTGCAGCGCTTGCCTTAAGGCATCCAAGACCAAGTGTTTGCCAGCTGCATTTGAAAGAAAAAAACAACAACTTCTAACTGGTCGGAAGCTACATAGCCCTAGGAGGGGGTGAAATGAATAGCCTCTCTAGACTTTAGCCTTAATTGCAAACTGATTATATTCTAAAATTTTAATAATTAACTGACTTGAAATGAAAAGTTTTATTTTGAAAATCTTAATAAACAGGAATATTCCATCAAAGTATCGCAGCTTGACAGGAAGATAAATTATGCATTTTCCTATTTAATGAATTATACGAGAGTGAATGTAAAAATGCGATGATGCAGCCATTTAATGATACATCTTCATTATTCTTCTCATCGGTCTTCTCGTTTTATGAGACGGGATACTATTATCTCTTTACGGAAGTATAGTTTAGTATTTCAAGGTTTAGTTGATATATTATTCTGAAAATTGAATACTGTAATTTACACAATATTATTTTAATAGCTTTTTTAAATAAAATCTAATTATGCGAAGATTCTGAGAAAAGAGGATTGTAACTATCAATAATTATTTAGAAATGAGTTTTAGTAAATTTAAAACATGAAAATTTGCCTTTCTTTTCTTAAATGCCTTTTCATTCCCAGCAATAATAAAAGTAATAATAAAAATTATTTTTCAAGATTGTTATAATTAGCGAGAGTGAATCATATATTTTCCTGATTGAAAGTTGCAAGTCAAATTTCAAGGCGGAAATAGAATAAATGAAATGAAAATTTCTCTCAAATTAATGCACGCAGGAAAACAACAAAACATCAGAAGTTAAATCTTTCAAAAGTTCGAAAATCAAAAATTTGTTTTTATTATACATATCCTGAAATTGTTTATAAATTTGTAGAATATGAAAATTTAATAATTTTTAAAAATTTAAAATAATTATATAAACTTATTTTAAATAAAAAAAATATAAATTTGAATCTCAATTGTTGTTGTTGTCGTCGTCGTATTCCCTGAACGGTACTATTATCACGGTACTATTATTACCACGATATTTGATTCTAGTTTTTCTAACGTTCAGTAGGGAGTTCTGGTTTTCCGATCTCTAAGAAACGTCAGTCTTTCTAGTGTAAATTCTATAAAATGCAAACATCTTCTGTAATTTTAATCACACCGCATATGAAATCATGATTTAAAGTGACATCACTAATTATTTATCATTTTTGTGTGGAGTTGAATAACAGATAAAAATTTTTACTGTTGTACTTGTAACATACTCATAATACTACGATATTTTCAAAGAAAATGAAGAAACATTTTTCTTTAAGATATCCTATCATCAATGCAAAATTTAAAAGCACATCCTTGGCCAACACTATCTTCAGAATTATTTTCAATTGGGAACTTATGATATAGAATTGTTTTTGGCGGAATTCCCTCCTCTAGCTGTGAAATGGGAACGGATTTAGAACTTTGGAATTCAAGTATGATGTCGAAATATTAATTTTATCACTAAAAGTTAGTGTTTCTAGTCGCTATTCTAATGTCTATTGTCTCTAATGATTTTGTACCTATTGTCACTAATGATATAATATCTATTGTCTCTAGTCGCTATAGTCGCTGTTCAAAATGTATTAAAATTTATTTTTCTGAGTTTGAATCAAGTTCCACCATAATTTGAAAATTTCTTAATAGGTTAGCATTTCCATTAAGAATTTTCTATGAGTGCTTTCTCCGAGTTTATAGTATGAGTGATTTGGTATTATATCTGTATAGAAATTAATAAAGCTTTTTATTATTTTCTTAATGCTACTTAAAATTCTTTTACCCTCTAAGAGATTTTCTTTCAGATGCTTCACATCTCCAGTAATTCATGCTATATTTAAAGTAGGTCTAGCGTGAGGAATGTGCAACAAAATTCTATCAAAACGAGCGCAAAAATGAAATTTTGAGCTATCTTTTTACCTTAAGTGTTACTGTAATTCTTATTTATTTGCTTCGAAAATTGTCAATAAATAACATAAAATCGTAATGCTTTATGCTTTTCTGAGACCTGACGTAAGTGTGGAAAATCTTTACATTGATTTTCTATATGTAGTACAGCAGCATCGATAATCCGTTAATACCTAATCCAATTTTCTTAAAAAATATTTTTTTCAATATTTAGAGCTTAAAATATTTTGTTTGTAAAATGTGGATAAAAAATTATCTTTAGAAAGCTTTTGTGTTAAATATATTTTTATCTAATGCAACACAAAGCAAACTAAGATGGGACTTCTTAGATAAAAAAATCGATGAAATGCATGTTACAACAAGATGCTATTAGAATTAAATCTCATTTTGATAGCTCTTATGATTTAGAAGCATTCCATAAAGAATTTAACTTTATGAGTCTTTTCTGCTTTTTGACATTCTTCACTTTCATTGTTTAAGTAAATATTTAATCCTGACTATAAAATTTTGAAGATGGAATGTCTTCTTAAAGATCGCTTGTAAAATCATTAAATTTCTAGAAATTTGTATTTAAGAACTTCAGTGGGCCACAAAATTGAGTATACACCTTAGAAACTTAGAGACTTTTTGCAATTACAAATTAAATATCGCTTTAAGATGATTGAATTTTTTACCTTATATACTTTAGTCTATGCTTTGCCGTACTATACTTATAAAATAGTTACGTTTATTTATTTTTTACGAATAGAAATAAAAGATCTGAGACGAGAGGAAAAACAACACCACAAAAATAAGTATATACTTTTATTAATTTCCTTTTAACGTACAAATTAATATTTTGTTGCATAATCTTTTGCTTGAATTACAGCTTGTAATCTTCTGGACATAGATTTTACTAGTGTTTTAGTGGTTTCAACAGAAATTTTAGCCCATTCTTCTCTCAGAAGCTTCTTGAGAACTTCCGTGCTTGGGATTTCGTGCTCATGTACAGCTTTCTCTAATTGCGATCACAAATTTTCGACGACGTTTAGGTCTGAAGACTGGGCTGGAGTGTGTAATTGCTTCTTGCAACGGTACAGCAAGTATAACTGCACAATCTTCGCTGTATGCTTGGGGTCGTTGTCCTGCTGGAATATGAAGCTTGACCCAAGCCCCAACTTACTGGCACTTTTTTTCAAGTTATCATTTAAAATCTCCAAATATACATGTTTGTCCATAATACCATCAATAAAAGCAAGCTTTCCAACTCCTCCAGCCTACATACAACCCCAAACGAGGACAGATCCACATCCGAACTTGACTGTCTTAATGATGTTTTTAGGTGCCAGTGCTTTCCCAGCTTCTCTCCATATTTTAAATCGTCCATCGCTTCCGTAAAGATTAAACTTACTTTCATCAGAAAATATTACAGTGTTCCAGAAAGAAATAGGCTTTAAACGATGTTCTTTGGCGAAAATCACTCTCTTTTGTCTATTCACATACTTGATGAGTGGCTTTCGTATTGGTGTACGGCCATGAAACCCATATTGGTGAAGGGTACGTCGAATTGTTTCAACTGAGATCTTTTTCCCGATTGTAGAGGACATCGATAAAGGTAGTTGAGAGGCACTCACCCTCGGATCTTTTTGTACTGAGTGAATGATCTTCCTCTTCGCTGTAGTACTCAGTATTTCTTTACGTCCTCTTCCAGGAATATTGGCCACAGATCCAGTTTTTTTATACTTCTGTAGTATTTTTTGGACACAACCATGAGTTACACCAATCAACGAAGCGATTTCTAGAAGAGATTTGCCCTCTTTCGACCATTTTACAACCAATAAACGCTCAGATTCAGTAGTTTCTCTACGAGAGCTCATTTTACGATTTTTAATGAGAAAAATTACTATTTAAAGCGTTGAAGTGCAATAGCACGTGTTATAAGCAGCAGCTACTCCTGAAACTCTTTAAAGAAAATTTGAAACTGAAAAAAGTGGTGGCATAATTTACAAATATAAGAAGTGTATACTCAATTTTGTGGCATGGTTTTCTATCTTTTCTTCGAATCGCTTAACTTTTTTCGTAATAAATAAGTTAACTATAGAATTGTGTTATTATAGGATGGTAAATCAGAGGTTAAAGTATCTAGGATAAAAAAATTTATCTATTTAAATCAATATTTAATTTGTAATTGGAAGAAGTCTAAAAGTTTTAGAGATGTATACTCAATTTTGTGGCTCACTGTATTTTCTGAATTTCTGATGTTCTTAAAAATAATTAATGTTTTTTTTTAACTTTGAAACACAAACAAAACTTTGACTTACAGAATTACGCAGTTGAAGGCTTGTTTACATAAATATTTTAAACTCCCTCTGACCTTTATGCCCTTGTATCATTGACACGAGTTTTAAAAACACCCTGATTTAATTTTGTAGAAAGCATTTCTTTTGTCTGTGTGCATCAATTGAAAATTTAATGTATAGTAATAGGTTTAGTGGTATATGATTAAATTAAAATAAAACTCTATACGCGAAACTTCTCAAATTCTCTGATAAAAAGGAATCATGCAATTATTATTCACTATCACGTTTCCATGTTTAATTTATTTTAAACAGCAGACAGTTATTGCCCTCTGTAACGACGATCAAGTTTGAACTTGAGGAGAACTTGAGTTAGTTAGTGTTCTAATGGTCTTTCAAGTTTTCAAATGCTTTCAGACATCCCCTCATCATTTATTAATTAGATATTAGATTTAATGTATAGATATTTGAAACACTAAGTCTTTTATTTTTGAAAAGAATTATCAAATATTTTGTTTTTGGAATATTGTTTGACTAAGAGGAACGTTATACAGGCTTCAAATTCTGAATTACTTTGTTGGTTACGTTTGCTTGCTTCCACTTCAAATTATAACTTAACAGCCTTTTATGAACAGATAACTGATTTTAACAGCAATAACAGATGGACAGAACTTAATAGTTATAAATACATTTCATTTGTTATTTTAGTGAACATTTTCCCTAAATTTTGCTCTTTAAACCTCAGTTTTTGCTTTAAACCTCAGTTTTTGCTTTTCCTAAGATTTGCTTTCAATACCTCAGTTTTTGCTTTTCCTAAGTTTTACTTTCAATACCTCAGTTTTTGCTTTTCCTAAAATTTACTTTCAATACCTCAGTTTTTGCTTTTCCTAAGTTTTACTTTTTATACTTCAAGTTCTTGCTTTTCCTGAATTTGCTTTCTACATTCAAGTGAGAATAATGGATACAAATTCAGTCATGGATAACGAAATTGAGAAATACAGGATATCCTGGAAAAGATTTCTGAAATTTGAAAAGGAATAACTTTGAATTGGCTACAGATAAAAAAGATGAAATAAATATCATGTTTGATGGCAAAACCTGTACAATTTACTGTAGTATTTTTATAAGATTTTTTTTAAAAATTATTTCAAACATTTGCCATTAGACGGCCAGTTGCGTTTTCCATGTAATTTCCTTTATATGGTAATTCTATAGTTCTCTTTATTTGACCAATTTAATGCTGGGCTTTTGAAACAACAAATATTTCATGTAGTGAAGGAGAGGAAAGAATATTGCTGACATGATATATTCTTTAAATACCTCTACTCTGACAGCGGCCTGATGGCCAATTGGCTAGAGCTCTGGCCTTTGGTGCTTCAGGTACAATCCTGGCAGTAGCATGGATGTTTGTGAGCGGTTCGAAAACCACATTAAACTGTAGGCCCCGGTCTAATTAACCTAAAGTGTGCACAAACGACCGTAGTGTGACAAACCAAACTCTATGCTTGCATGTCCATTTTCTTTCTATAGTGTGATATATCATCAGTATCTTTTTTCTTTAAATTAATATTTATATCATTTACAATTAGTGTTTCTAATTTTTTTGTTAGGAACTTTATATGAAATATTCATTATTTATTTTCGTTTGTTTTATTTAATTCTCTTCTTTTCAATTAATTTAATTTTTTTTTCAATCCATCCTATTTCTCTCATGTATTATATTGCATGTCAAAATTTTGGGAGCCTTATTTACTTTTGTAACCCTCGTGTTGTATTTATGTGGCTGTTCCTTTTAGTTGTATAACATTTGGATAAATTGAGATAAAGTAGCTTAAGCGAGATAGGTCTCAAAGGACCTCTTCAAGTCAAGTCAAGACAAGTTTGTGATATACGAGAGGATTATATGTAGTTAAATAAAAATAATAATATAATAAATAAACGTAATGGGTAGCAAAATATTCCGAACTGAAAACATTTCAAAACTTGTTCAAGAACAGGCATCTCTGCTGATAATGTCATAAAAATGCAAGTTATAAATTGATAATGGAAAGAAAAAGATACGCATGGTTTCCGAAATTTCACTGCAGCTGAAACACTTATCCTTGTTTTCATAAAGTCGTAATCAAGTTGTTCTCAAATTTTTGAAGACATGTGCATTTAAAACTCTACAAATAGTTGTAGGCGCAATTTATACAAATTACTGAGAAATACGTTATAATAATTAAGTCGAATATTACAGAAAAAAACTTTACAGTTAAGGTATGTTTCATTTTATTTTTTAAGTTTATTCATTTTTGTGTTGACACGTGATTTGACACTTGTCACAGGATCCTGATGTGTCCTAGCAATTTTTTCAATGTTTGAGTATATATTTCAATGAAAGGCAAATTCTCATTTCTTCTTCAATACATTCAAGATTTTCTGTTTTTTCGTACTTAATTGTGGTGAGGGTAGAAAATTATAATTCGCATAAATATGATGTTGAAAATTGTTGTAAAATGTTCAAAGCTTTTTTGAGATATTGACACATGCTCTTTTATAGAAATCCAAACGGTTTCATGACCAATTCTTTATGTTTAATCGTCAGTCCACGGTCAGCGAATATAGCTGCAAGTTCATTTTCTATTCATGTTAAACTAAAATCACTTGATGTTTCCATCAATGGGTTTCTGATTCAATCTTATTGTTCAGTGTTAAGTGATGGAAAATAAGAGCCCAAGTTTCCTTCTAAAAATGTTAAATGTTCAACTCTTATAGGGGGTGTTTTATTTATGTAAGCGTTATTTACCAATTGAAACATTTTCAAATTGCCTTCAACAACTTTTCTTTTCCAAATCTGTAGTTTCCTCTGAAAACACCAGAGGACGTGAGATATTTTCTTTTTTTCTAGTGGTATTTGGGGCCTGATGGCAGAGTAGCTAGCGCTCTGGCTCTCGGTACCAGAGGTTTCCCTCGGTACGAATCCCACTGATGCCCTGGATGCGTGTAGGGGTTCGGAATCCACCTTAAACCGTAGATGCCGGTCTAATATGACTACTACTACTACTACATCACACATATTTGGGCCTAGAGCTAAGTGCCCCTTTACAGTTTGGGAATGATATGGGTGAGAGAAGTCTGACTGGGCTCTGTGACGGGACCTACGGCTTAAAGTGGATTCCGAACCACTACAAATATCCATGACACCACCGGGATTCGAACCCGAAACCTGTGGTACCGAGGGCAAGAGCGCTAGCCACTCGGTTACCAGGCCCCATGATCTATTATGACTGCAGAGCGTGGGCGTAGGACGGCCAGCCCTACTCCATAAAAATAAAACACTGTCTAATGTTTCGTAATCTAGCAGAAGCCCTTGTTCCCCATAGAGTTGTCACGAAATTGAAGAAGAAGTATAAATAATATTGAGCTCCTGATATACATAACCCAAATACTGTAAGCTGGCAATCTAAAATTCGCCTAGATGGAGGTTATTATCATGTAATTGTTTCATCTCTTCAAAAAAAGCATGAACTTCGTGTCTCAATTTGAATCCACGATTAAATATTTGGCCTCTTGCAGTCACCCCAAAGTTTCACATGATTGTAGAGTGTAAAGGAGTCCAGTCAGATTTCTCATCCACATCATTCCCAAACTGTAAAGGGACAACTCGGCTCTAGACACAGTGATGGGGTGTGTTTAGTAGTAATAGTAAACAACCATGGAAGTTACCGTTCCTAGTTTTTAGAAACCTTCTTTGGCGCATTATTGTTATTTGGCAATTTTTTATGTGAAGAAAGAAGTAAAAAAACGCAACCAGTAATGTTAGTTGTTTGCAATGAAAGCTGTCTTTAAATAGGAAAACTGGCAAAAACAAAAGTAACTATTTTTATTTTTATATCTGGACACATATTTCTCTGGAATACCGCAGGGCTCAACCGGAAATTTTCTTGGGCGCATTATTTGAGAACCAAATGGTATTACTGTAATCTAATCGGTAGCATTCGAGGACATTGAATATCCTCTTGTTTCAAAGAATATGAATCATTTGACAAATATCTATTTCCCCTTATTTATTTGCCTAAAATATTCTCTTATTTTTTGGCAATGGAATATAAAACATTACTAAAATGATGCAAATGAAATTGCTCAGTGAAATCTGCATAATCTAACGACGAACTTTTGAAATATTTCCTTGAAAATATCTTAATGTAAATGTTACTGGCTTCTCGGAATAGAAATAAATCCTTTAATCAATCGTACTTGAATATTTAACATTTCATAAGCGTTTTAAGAAGTAAGATGGTTTAAAGAGAGTATTACATTGACATAACCCTTTACTTGCGTAATAATGTAAACATTGCATGCTCCAAGCAAAAGTAGTACCACAATTTAATATAAATTTATCTATATGAAAATAAAAATATTTAGGGACTTTAATTTTTAAAAGACAGAGGAATTCGACAGTCCCTGCAATTCTATAACTTTTGTAGTACATCAGTGAACCTTACCAGTTCCCCTTATGCATGTCACGAAAAGCCCACCAACGAGTGATGAAGGTAGGACATGACCTTAAAGAAGGACTTTTTGTGTGAACTGCCCCGCATTTGCTTGTCGTATGGGATAAAACCCAGAAAACTCCTATCAGGTAACCTGAACATCGATGTGAGACGCTTTAAACGCATTGTTACAATCCCCATTGAATTCTCCTTGTTTTTGAAAGCAATGACTGCAACGGATACCTCTACCGGATTCGAACCCAAATCCTTCAGCACGCTTGTTGCATACTTTAAAAGTGGGTCGTGATTCGGGTCATTCTATTATTAAGGACATTTTTCGAATATTTTTTTTACAAATTTAGACCACTTTGGGCACAAAACAAAACAAAACACCACAATCTCACCACATACTACTACCTGCTTCAAGGCTGCAGTAGCAACGTAGGCAATTAGAATGCAGAATTAGAGTGAATTCGTTGCAGTCACCATTTTCAAAACCTAGGAGACTCCATGGTGACTGAAAAAAATTTGTGAAAGCGTGTCCCATCTATACTACTGTACCCAAAAAGTAAGACCAATTTTTTTTTTTCAAAAGCTCTTTATTTATTCTTCCAAATTTATTTCATCGCCTTCAAAGTAATCCCCTCCGGACACAAAGCATTTTTGCCAACTTTTTTCCAATCCTCAATGCATGCTAAAAAGACATCGGCAGGGATGGCCTTCAAAGCGCGCAACGATTTACGTTGAATCTCTTCAATCGACTCAAAACAGTGTCCCCGGAGTGGTCTTTGGAGTTTAGGTAATAGTTAGAAGTCGCACGGTGTGAATAAGGTGGTTGGGGAACGATATGGGTTTCGTTTTCGGCGAAAATGTCACGAAGAATCAATGCAGTATGAGCTGGCGCAATCCTTTTTTTCGGTACCAATTGATGCGTTTGAGGCCCAAAATAGAATTGGCCAAACCTTTTGAAGTTCCAACATTCTCAGCAAGGTCTCTAATTGTAAATCGATGGTTTGCAAGCACTAAATCTTTAATTTTTTGGACGTGAGATTCGTCGGTTGAGGTTGAGGGTCGACCACAGGGCTCTTCGTCTTCAACGCATTCTCCGCCTTCTTTGAACTATTTATGTCACTTTTAAATATTTCTTTCCGATATAGGAATGCTCACCGAATGCCTTCTGTAACATTGTATACGTTTCCGCAAACAAAACTTAATTCAAGTTCTTTCCTTAATGAATTCAGACATTTCAAAAATCGCCGGAATCCGTGTTAGCGTCTCACAAAGCAGTGCCAGCAACCTAAAAAAGAAAAAGAAAAATGAGACTTCACAAGCCCCGGGAATCTTTAATTGAAAATTGGTCTTACATTTTGAACACAGTAGTATATTTTCAAAATTGTTTTACGCCCTGTATATCTGACTAGTACCTCTAACAAGTAATCTTTCCTCCAATTCACTTTTAAACCGAATCTTCCCACACAATCGGTAGTAGAACTATAGAAATATAATGAAAATAAAAAAATAGTCCTTCCTTGTTATTTTCTTCTATACCAGATGTATAGTTTTTACTTATTTTCTATACATTGAAAAAGTTTTTATTCTGCGAAAAATTACAATTCAAATGTAAATTATATAAAAATTCATTCATTGCAATTTAAACTAATAATAAAATAACAGAATGTAAGTCGTGCTGTACTTATTTTTTACCTTAATTTTCTGATTTAAGATCTTGTTTTAAGAAATAAAATAAAATGTTTCACCATTTTCCCTAGTTCGTAAGATATTTAAAATTGATAGACCTTTTTTTAGTATTTCTACCCATTTTCAGCGAATGTTTGTGAATGAGTACAGATTACATCAATCGTAAAGAAGGCAATTCTGATGAATCCAGTCAGCAAACAAGCAGGATGCGGTTTCGTACCCCATTTGAGCTTTAACAGGTTTACCTTCTTTGCAATCGGATTGAAAAGGTGTTATTTTTCACTGTCGCGAAAATGCATCACTTTGTTTGTATTATTCTCCATTGATGACCTCTTTTCATTAATATGTCTTTCAACTGGCTCAATTGTTGTCAACCGGCGCAATTGAAGTCGCATTTGTTTTGATTTCATTAGAATACCTCGAAATAAACGACGTCCTCGAAGTTTCGAAATATTTGGCGACTTTGAATGTTGCACTTTTCCAATGACATTGATGATTCATAGGGAATTTTTATGACATGCTCAAAGGGAATTTTTATGACATGCTCAAAGGGAATTTTTATGGGATACTTCATCGGAATGGTTCATTTTTCATACAACGTTTTGAAAGAGCAATTTAGTGGCACTTAACACTTTCAATAATAAAACCAATTCACCCAATAATGTTTGCATTTTGTCAAATTTTTCAATTATCCTCAAAATTCTGTTGTTGGGATTAATCCTCCCATGAATAGTCTACTTGTGGATAGAGGGAAAGGGAGCAGCTTCTATTAGGATGGAGCACCCGTAAGTAGAAGTTTGACTTGGATCTCCTAGTCACTGAAAAAGGAGGGCAGTGCCTTCCGGGATTACTTTTAGGCGGAACTACCCCGCATTTGCGTATCATATGGGAGAAACCCGGAAAACTCCCACTAGTTGTTGTTTCTCATCCCGCTTGGTAGACATTTAGACCAAGCTCACGAATCCGCAGGGACTCATGAGTGAAGGGGAATTTGTGATGGAGCCCTCTCAGGTAGAAGTCTGGCTTTGCTCCGTGGCGCTCTATAGTTATATGAGACCGAGACCTACGGATTCCGTAGTGGATTCCGAACCACTACAAACATCCACGGCACCGCTGGGACTCGAACCCAAAACCTATGACGCCAGACACTCATTCAGCCCCCTCTCACTCGGCAGTCTGATTAACGTGGCAAAATGTTGAACATCACAAACGCCATAGAGTATCCTCGTTTTTGAAACTACTACTACACCACATCCCATCCCATCACAGTGCCTAGAGCTGAGTTTCCCCTTTACAATTTGAGAATGATGTGGGTGAGAAGCCTGGTTGGGCTCTGTGACGCTCTACGGTCATATGAGACCGGGACCTACGGCTTAAAGTGGATTCCGAACCACTACAAACATCCATTCCACCGTCGGGATTCGAACCCGATACCTGTGGTACCGACAGCCAAAGGCTAGCCACGGATTGAACCTCGGCCCTAATGCTATCAGCGGTGCATGTTACCACTGAGCCACAAGTCAGGCCTTAAAATTAATTTCTTCTTTGCTACCTAAAATCACATCATCCTTCAAATACCTCCTCAACATCATCATTGCGGCCTGGTGGCCAAGTGGATAGTGCTTTGGTCTTTGGTATCCCAGGCTTCAGGTTCGAATCCTGGCGGTGGCATGGATGTTTGTGAGTGTTTCGGAATTCCCATTAAACTGTAGGCCCCGGTCTGTTCAGCCTCTAGTGTGCACAAGGTGACCGTAGAGCGACAAACCAAACCTCAACATCATCATCTACATTATCAAATCTATCAAATTATGTAATACTAACCAACAGCTTTCTTCAGATCAAACTAAAAAACAAATGGTGAAAATACTACTGAGCACAATTCACTGTAAATCAGTTTATCAATATTCCTATAAGTCTACTGAATGTATTGAATCGCGTCTAATTTATACGTGTCTTAAACGAGCAGGCAGGTGTTTTCATTTACATTAACACGCCACTTCTATAACTGATACCACGTTTAATACCTAATTAAAATAACGAAATAAACGTAAATCTAAAAATAAATAAATACAACTTTTAAAACAAATGACTTAAAAGATTTCGAATACTACTTAAATGCCATTTGATATTAGTCAAGGACGATTGTTTGACTTCAAAGAAACAGGAGGATGATTAAAGTGATTTGCGTCTGTCTGAAACATGTTAATGCTCATATATATTCGACAACATTCAACTAGCTTATCTAATCCATACTCAGTCACCTTGGAAACTTAGAGATAAGTAATTTTCGCAGAAGTTATTAAAGTAAAGTATGTTGTTATCTATGAATTCTTTCACTGAAAATAGAATTTAGGAATTAAAATGAGTACTTTCTGGAAAAAACTGAATATGCTATTTTAATGTTTCTTTATAAATTTGCAAAATGTTGTATCTTATTTTAAAAAGAGATGTCCTTTTTCTTATTGAAATGTGATTGTGTTATAAGTATACTGTCATTGACTTATAAAGTTTTAAGGTGTGTTATTATTAAAATTCTGATTTTAAGGATCGTAAAAGACAAATTCTTTATAAAATATTTCATAAATTATTGTTTTAATATCTATATTACTTTTAAACTCCTAAAAGTCTAGAAAGAAAAATGTCTTATTATTATTATTATTATTATTGTTATTTGAATTACAGCATTTTCCAAGTTAAACTTTGAATGTTCTGAAATCTGAAAATAAATAACAATAAGGAAATGGTGACTATTGTTTTAAACAAGAATATTTTTACCTTGATGATCAAAGGTCAACAGCATCGAAAATTGTTTTAACCAAAATAATTCAAAACCTGTTTCAAATTGTTTTAACCAAAATAATTCAAAGCCTGTTTCAAATTGTTTTAACCAAAATAATTCAAAGCCTGTTTCAAATTGTTTTAACCAAAATAATTCAAAGCCTGTTTCAAATTGTTTTAACCAAAATAATTCAAAGCCTGTTTCAAATTGTTTTAACCAAAATAATTCAAAGCCTGTTTCAAATTGTTTTAACCAAAATAATTCAAAGCCTGTTCCAAATTGTTTTAACCAAAATAATTCAAAGCCTGTTCCAAATTGTTTTAACCAAAATAATTCAAAGCCAGTTCCAAATTGTTTTAATCAAAATAATTCAAAGTCTGTTCACATAATTGGTTCTTAAATTGACTACATTCTTCCTTAGGCTATTTAAATATAAAGTCCTTTCTTATTCTTGGACATTTGATATGTCAGAGGATGCATATTATAAGACAGGAATTCTACTTCAATTTCTACGAAAAGTTTCGAAACCCTGCAAGCTATGGGGTACCCCGATTTTTCTTGCTGAGTATTATTAATTTTTTTCACTTTTATTTCAGGTACTAGTTGTACTTCATATTTTATAATCATCGTTTGACAGTTAAAATATTATGGTCTATTTGAAGTGCAGTTTATCCATTTCTTTCTTTTTCAAATTTATCTATCTTATTTATTTTCTTTTGGCAGTCGGAAACTATGCGCAACGATTTAAAATTAAATTTGTAATCCACCGTAGGCAATGAAACAAAACATTTCGAGTTTTAAAGTAGTTCCTTTAGAGTGGTTTAATATTCACCTTTTTCAACTTCTTTCATCTCTAGTATTTTAACAACGTTTGGATAAATTGAGATAAAAAAGAATCAGCGAGCATAAATCTCAAAGTACCTAATCAGGTCAAGTCCTTAGACTAATATTGTAATTAATATAAATTTCTTGTTATTTAAAGAAGAATATTTCATCTCGAGAATGGCATGCATTTTGGATATAATGTAGAAATTAAAAAAATATTTTGTAACAGAAGAATAAGCTAAGAGTCAGGTATTCTATAGATATTAAATTTTAATATACTTTTTCTCTTTTAATTATTTAAATATGATAATTTCGTATCTAAGTCTACATTATACCTTATTTAAAAAAGTGATTCATAGACTTAGATGTTGAACAACATCGGAAACAGAATTGCCTTAAGATCAGTTGAACTTCAGGGTTCCCAGCAATTTAGACTCTCATCTCAGTGGATCCCATTCTCTTCTTAAAAAGACTTTCTGGCAGAAAGATATATCTGAACAGAAATATTAATTCGCTGAATAGACAGAGGAACTTCTGATTTGGACTCACAATTCGAGTTTCGAAACAGCATCTCCTCAATCATAAGCAAACGTCCTACCTTCTAGGCCAATCTGGGCTATAACTTAAAGATTGTTAGCTTTATTAATTGCATAATTTTTTAAATCAGAATTTTATTGTTAAACACAATTTCAGAATTAGAAATAAAAAAATCCGTCCTTAAGTTGACATACATGTCAGCATGTGGTTATTGTGTCGAAAATTCACTACTTTTTACCTGACACTTCATTATTCTTTACTAATTTTAAAAAATCTAAATTTTAAATCTTTTACCTATCAGTTTAAATAAGCTTAAAAAAATAATCTCATAAATATTTATAAAACAGTCCTAAAACAAATAATACTAAGAAGGCATCATATATTCTATTGTTTTCAGTAAGTGCATTTTTTTTTTTTAATTTCAACAATTTTACTGTAAAACATTGTTGAAAGTAAAAAAAAAAAAATTAAAAAGTAGGAAAATCTAAAAAAGGGTATTTTCAGTTTATGTTCATTAATTAACACAGGTTTATTAAATATTAATCCTAATGTAAATATATAGTTAATTACTGTTATAACTATTATATTTTTTACAATAATTTATAATGTTTATTTAATATTAATCAAAATAATTTAGCATAAAATATATTTTTATCATACATTTCTAAAGTTAAATTTCTGTAAAAAAACGATAAAAAATGGCCTTTCCAAAAAATGAATATTAATTTTTTAATACGTCATTCTTTCAAAAATGCAAACGTCGGGCTTAGGAGCCTGAATGTCAACCATAAAAAGGCTACTCTCAAAAGGTGTCAGCTTTAGAGGAAATTTTTAGTATTTTTGATATGAGTTCTCAAAAAAAATGTTAAAAAAAAAAACGATAATGACTACGTCAAATAAAGGAACTAAACTTGCACTTTACCCTAATCATTATATTTTTCTAGAAAATTATCTTTGAAGAAGAGCATTAGCCAAAATACTAAACAATGCCCTTAAAGTGTCACCTTTAGGGCACTTTACCTTATTTGCTATTCTAAACACATCACTTAGAAGATGGCCATAAAAACCTCTTTTTAATGGCGAAATAAATATTTTCTTTTTATTTAATGTGGATCCACTATGAGAGCTTGAATTATGATTCCGCAGATATGTTAGGTGAGTAGTCTGAAATCTAGTGCAGTACAGAGCTTCAGGGCACAGAACTGTGCGTAGAACGAGAGATCAGTTAATTGATATTTCCAAGACGAATTTCGTAAGATACTTTTATTTGAGGCCTGCTTTATGAATCTGTTGACTCAATAATCTGAAATACCAGTGTAGTACAGAATTTTTTTTTTCTAATGTAGCTGGCAAACACTTAGACAGCTTGGTCTTGGATGCCTTAAGGCAAGCGCTGCACAGACGTTACTCACTTTTCATTATCCAGGGAGCGCGTGTAACTTGAAGATAAGCCACGGACGCGGAGTAACAATGTCCCAGCAACGCTCTACGATCCTATTAGGACCGGGACCTACGGTTTAAAGTGGATTTCGAACCACAACGACACCCATGGCACCGCCGGGATTCGAACCCGATACCTGTGGTACCGAGCACTGGCCACTCGGCCATCAGGCCCCGGGTGTAGTACAGAGTACAGTGCTTAAAACAGCAGGAAGAAAGGGGATCAGTGAATTGATTTTCAGGAGGACTTTCGTAAGGTAAGGATATTTTTATTTGATACGGATCTACAACTAACGCGTATTTTATGAATCCGCTAAACTGTTGACTAAAGGATTTGATATACCAGTGTACTGTGATTAGTGCTTCAGTGCACAGTGCTTAGAACAATATGAAGGACGAAAGATCAACGAATTAATTTCTAGGAGGATTTTCGTAAGGTACGGACGGATATTTTTATTTGATGCGCGGGTTCACAACTTATGCATGAATTGTGATTCAGCAAATATTTTGGTGGAATAATCTGAAATGCCACTGTAGTACAGTGCTTCAGTGCACAGAGCTTAGAATAGTACGGAGAACAGAATGATTTCCAGGAGGACTTTCGTAAGGTACGGATATTTTTGTTTCATGCGAGTCTACAACTAGCGCGTGTTTAATAAATCCGCTAATCTGCTGACTGAAGAATTTGAAATACCGATATAGTACGGTGATTCGTGCTTCAGTGCACAGTGCTCAGAACAGTATGAAGGACGAAAGATCAGTGAATTGATTTCCAGGAGGATTTTCGTAATGTACGGATATTTTTATGCGATGAGAGTTCACAACTAATCCGCTAATCCGTTGGATTAAATATCTGAAATAACAGTGTAGTATAGTGCACAGTGTTTCAATGCTTAGGACAATACGGAGGATGGGGGATCAGAGAATTGGCTTCGAGGTTAACTGTCTGAAGTAGCTGCTCCCCGTATTTTAGTATAGTATCGGAACCCACCCCCTGAAAATTCCAACCAGATAATAGACAGTATATAAATGCTAAGCACTCTGTCTCAAGGTCCGCCATGTTTACTGATTCTCAAAGCAGTGACCATATCGCAACAGCACCTAGAGGAATCGTCATCTTGCTTGTTAGTTTGCGCGCTCTTAAGAACATAAGAGAGGGGGAATAAATGTAATTAAATTGATATATATATATATATATATATATATATATATATATCCCATTTTTAGATTAGAAGTAAATGCTGGAGAGAGAATTAGTGTACATTCTATGAGATTTCAGTTTTAAATTTTATCTGATATTATTAGAGATCTATCAGAGATCTCAGAGATCAAAGGATTAAATTTTTAGAAAAAAAAAAGTAGTATTTCAGAATTTTTTTCTTTCAAGTTTTCTAATTTAATTTATAACTACGCAAAGTGCCCGACTCGTGACTCAGTAGCAATGTGTACTGCTAGTGAGCATGAGGGCTGCGGTTAAATACACTGGCTGCATTACATAGATACTGTTTCAAAAAACGAGGAGATTCGATGGCGTTTGTAATGTTCAGTATCTTGCCTCGTTAGTCGAACTACCTGGTGAGTGGTTTTCCGGGTTTCTCCTATACGATACGCAAATGCGGGGTAATACACTTTAAAAGTCTTCCAGAAGGCACTGTCCTCCTTCTTCAGCAACACAGTCAAGTCAGACTTTTACCTATGGGTGCTCCAACACAACAGGAGCTGCCCCTTTCCCTCCATTCCGTGAGTAAATTACTCATGGCCTGTCCTTACCTCACTGCAGGACGCTGAGGATTAGGTTTGGTTTGGTTCATCGCTCTACGGTCATCTTTTGCACACTTTAGGCTAAATAGATCGGGACCTACAGTTTAACGTGGATTCCGAACCCCCAACAAACATCCATGTCACCTCCAGGATTCGAACATGAAGCCTTCTGTACCAACGGCCAGAGGCTGAGGATTAGACACACACTACGCAAAGTATTACCTAAACTAAATAAGCTCAGCTCTTTTTTAACAATTTTTAAAATTTAACTTCCAACTTTTTAATTATAACAATAGTAATAACGAATAGTCATGAATAGTTTGTACAGTATGAAACTTATTAACATTGATTATCATTGAATTTATTCCTTTTATGATCATGTATCCTTGTAAAGGCAAAAAAATTAATTTGCCATCTCGATATATATTAGATTTATATCCATGAACGCTTATTTGAAATAAACAGCAAAAATATAACTTAAATAGAATGCAAGAGGAGATCAAAATCTTAAAGTAGTATATTTATCAGCATAAGCCATAAATATTTTAAAATCTGCTCATTAAGGAGAAAGTTTTAACTTTTGTTAAAAAATATCTCAGATTTCTTGGGGAAAGTTTCAAACCCGGCAAAGTTGATATCATTAAAACTTTATGAACAAATTCATTAGTCTTGGGTATTTTTCTGTTCGTATCTTTTTTAATTAAACTAATTTTAAGTATCGGTATTTTAGACAGAGTAACATCTTTATTTCTTTATCTTTAGTTAATCTATTGAGATACGTCGAATTTAAAAGTTAGATTTGTACTTTATTTAAAATCTAGGACTTTTAGGAAAAGATTTTCTATTTTCTTCCTTTTTGTTTTATTTAAAATATGAAATATATATATTTGTAAATATTTTTAAATATAGATTTATATTTATATATAATGGTAAAACTCGCAAAAATCATGCAAGAATTCTCGCGTGCATTTTGAAACACTCTTTGTATATTGTTATTATCGTATCCCTCATGGAAGGAGGGAAAAGGAGGGCAACTTCTGTTATGATGGAGCGCCCTTCGGTACAAGTCTGAATTTTGCTCCGTTCTGAAGAAGGAGGGCAGTGGCTTCCTCAGCGACTTTTAGGGGGAGATATCCTGCATTTGCGTGTCGTAGGTATATAAATTAGTAAAATAAATTAGTAAAATTAGTAAAATACAAAAAAAGAAGCAAACAATGCGGTTAAAAGCTGACTTAAGGGATGGAAAAAAATTCAAAAAAAGAACACAAATTTTTTTTATTAATTGTCTGAAAGTAACTTATGGCCTTCATGGGATTCTACCGGATGTTAAGGTTGCATCGCAGATTGCAATATGCTACTTGAATAAACTAGGTTATAAAGGGAAAAATGCACAGAAGTGAAAGTAATCGACAGAAAAGGCTTCCCATTTCGAAAGAATTTACAAATATGTTTCTGGGAGTTTTCAAAAGATATCCAAATAGTATCCAAGTTTTCCTAATTTGGTCTGAAAAGGAAATCTACCATATACTGAAAATGTGGTTTCAATAATAAAACGAGTGGTAATAACGTTATTTTATAAGGTTTTGAATAAAACTGGTTGTCTTAGTACATTCAGCAAGAACTTTTCAACTTTATCGCACAACTCCACCTAAATTAGGATGGCCACTTAGCTAGAGCTCTGGCCTTTGGTACCACAGGCTTCAGGTTCGAATCCAGGAGGTGGCAGAGGTGTTTGTTAGTGGATTCCACGTTAAACTGTATGTCACGGTCTAATTAGCCTAAAGAATGCACAAGATGACCGTAGAGTGATAAACCAATCTAAAGGTGCTGTTTATTAATCATTAAATGTTTTTCTCGGTCTTATTGTTTACTTTATATTCTACACTATACTATTTCTATCTACTTCTTTAGATCAACAATTAATGATTCCAATTCTATATATTAAAATCTGTTTTTGTACGGGGATAGAGACCGTATAAAAGAAATCGCATTAAAAAGTAGCCTGAAACTTCATAAGTAGCTATAAAATATATTGCTAGCAACATATTCATAAAATTGTGCCGTACATAGCGATCGCATAAAAAAGTTCCACATAGAAAATATACACACTCATGTCCATAAATTAAGGATAATGAAGTTCAGTCAAAGAAAGAGACAGAAGCAAAACAAATTTGACTTATTTGTAAAGTCTATTTATTAAACAAAAGGTAAAGAGCAAAAAAGATGCTATATGTTTGACATAATTAATAAAAATTGCGATTTTTACTCCCTGGAGCAAATTTCAAAAAAGAACCTATTTACAAAAAACAGTATAACATGGTTAGTATGATGGTTAATATGGAGTATGTCTCCCGGACGATGCAATACAGGCCTTACATCGCCTAGGCATGCTGAATATCAAATTATCAATCTGATCTTGGGGAATATTACACCACTCATCAAGCAATGCCCTCCGAAGTTCCGGTTGACAGGTGGGAGGGGGTTGACAGGCTACAATTCGTCGGCCAAGCATATCCCACACATGCTCTATTGGATTCAAGTCCGGTGAGTATGCTGGCCAATCCATACGGGTGACATCCTCCAATTGAAGGCATTCGTCTACAATGTTTGCATGGTGAGGACGGGCGTTGTCATCCATAAACAGAAATTCAGCACCCATGGCGCCCCGAAACAAACGTACATGTTGTTCCAGAATGACATCCCGATAGATGTGGCCTGTCATCGTTACACTCTGAACATGCAGGTCAGTTCTGGAACCAAGAATAATTCCTCCCCAAACGAGCCATCCTGCACCACTGTAACGGTGTCGTTCAATGGTGTTCTCTTGGTGGTAACGGGTACCTGGCGCTCTCCATATGAAAGTCCGGCGAGAATCAGACTGCAAACTAAACCTGGACTCGTCGAAAAACATAACACCAGACCACTTGCGGTGTCCACAATGCATGCTTTCTACTCCAGGTTAATTGCAGGCGACAGTGAGTTGCGGTAAGTGGAACACATCTGACAGGCCTACGAGCATATAGACCAATGTGCCCTAAGCGTCTATACACGGTCTGCCTTGAAACTTTCGTACCGGTAGCTGAAGAGAGCTGACGAGACAGGTCTGATGCTGTGCTCCGTCTGTTTCTTTTGGCAGTAACTGCTAAATACCGGTCCTCATTCGGCGTTGTAACTCGGGGCGACCTGTGCTGTAACATCTACTCACATTACCATCATCTTGGAATCGTTACCAAAGCCTGGAGATGACACTCTGGGTGCTTCCAAGTTCCTCGGATACTTCCAGCTGGGTACTTCCACATTCCAGTCGTCCGATAATTCTAGCACGTAAAAAATCATCCAAATGCTTCCTTTGTGCCATAACTATGCGGTTATTGCACTGAAAAGCTTTTTAAAGCGATTGTGAACAATTTTACTTCTTTGCCACCATTCCTTATATACCCCTCTCTTACACTCTCGTACGTACTATCAGCGCCATCTGGTGGTTTCCTGTAATTTGCATATTCTTCTTCAAGACGTGTGTGATAATTCTACAGGTGAAATTTTTAGTTTAGAGTTAAATTTCTGTGCGATTCTGAATTATCCTTAATTTATGGACACGAGTGTAAATAAAAACCTCACAATGGAGCTAGAAATTGGTTTTCAGAACAAGAAAAAACTGAACTGACACACCGGAATATTTTTTAAATGTTTTATTTGCTTATGTAGATTCCAAAATGTGCTTTTAAAATTATTCATCGTAGTCAAGTACGCAGATTCTCTTGTGGAGAAGTGGTTCAAAATCACTTTCCCACTTATAGATGCTACCTCGCATCAGATAAAATTCGTTGTAACGTGATGATATAATATCTAATGACCCATCTGTTGGACTCTTTAATTTGCATGTTATTTTGACAATCGTTTGCTATATTCTTTTTAAATTACTGTAGTGTTCGTCTGTTGTTTATACAGATGGATCTGGGTTGAGACACAAGTTTTTAAGAACACACAGTTTTATTTACAAACACATAAACTGGTATAAACACCACAATTAATTACAAACAATATTTTACATGCAACATGTAACACATTTAAATAAAATCTACTTAAAGATTCGTGAAAAGATTCCACTTCTAAACTGAAACTCCACTTATTGTCTCTCGGGATGAGACATTATAACTAACGGCAGTGCTTGCTCCGCCGTACGTCCTCTCAGGTGAGAGTCTCGATGTCTACTGATCATTTCTTCAGAACGCCACAAGGGGTGCTCTTGAAGTGCTTAGGAGGGAACACGGTTACATTAAATATTTTTATTCATAATGTGTATTGGATGTAATTTTTTTACATACCGCACATAAAAAAATCACACAAAAAATACGCACAAAAGAGAAGCGCATAAAAACATATTTGAATTGAATCAAATTATCGTTAGCTTAAAGAAAACAATACTTTGGTACTTTTAAAGTAAATTATCAAGTATTTCACTCCTTTTACAGCAGGAAAAATTTAAAAACATCAAAAAAAAAATTGAACAATTTTAATAATTTTTAAAAAGGCCAGAAATACTTAAGAAAGCGTTATCATCTAAATCCTATAATACCGAATGTGAAAAAAGTAAAAGAAAAAATAACTTTTTGGTGCAAGATTTTCATCTACTAATTCTATAAATAATGTGTTTCAGAGGACAAAGGGATTAAAGTCCTTAAATTTTTTATTGAGAAAATGATTAAGTTGTATTTAGATGTCAGTTTCCGTGTAAAATAACTGCTACATTGCTAGTTTAGTTAGAAAAAAATCTATACCTATCTCAAATTATACTACACTGTTTTCTTTTCTTCTGGTCAGTTTAGCCAAATAACTTAAAAATGGAACCTCTTTTTCTTAAAAAAATATCTTTCTTAGGAAATAGAGTTTTGTCGTTTATGTAATGTTTTCTTTTCACCAGGCTCAAAGAATAACTTCAACTGGAAAAAGATTGAATACATTTTTTTAAATACTCTGTGAGCAGCCCAAAGTGGGCGAGGAATGCTGTTTAACACTACCCAGGGGACACGTGTAGCTTGAAGATATGCTACGGACGCGAGTAACACTACCCCCACAACACTCTACGATCATATTAGGCCGGGACCTACGGTTTAATGTGGACTCCGAGCCACTACAAGCATCCATGGCCCCGCGGAGCTCGAAACCGAAACCTGTGGCACCGAGCGCCATAGCGCTAGTCACTCGGCCATCCGGCCCCTTAATCTTTTTGTTATAACCTTTACAAAATATTATACGTTATTTAAAAAGAAATGCAATTTTTTTTATCGAAATGAACCCGTATTTTTAGTATAAGTGTCGTTATCTTCCAAAGATGGTACGTATATTCTCATTAGAAATTCCGATATTAAGAATCGTGAAAAACAATATTTTTTAACAAAATATTACATAAATTGCTTTTCTAATCTTTATATTATTTTTAAAATTTTAAAAGTCTAGATCGAAAAATTTGTTTTTATTTCAATTACTATTACTAATATTATGGAATTACAATATTTTCCGAATTAAATATTGAATTATCTGAAATTTGAAAACAAGACAACTGTAATATTAAATGAGAAGCGATGTCTATTGTTTTCAGCAGAATTATTTTTATTGTGAAGAGAAAATTAAAGTTGGATTGCATCATTGATTAAATTAAGAAGATGTATCTGGCATCACCAAGAGTCGAATCCATGAGGGAAGACCTCAGTTCATCCCTTTAACCATTGCTCACGACATACTTTGCACCACTCACTCAAGACATCTTTTATAAACAGCTAATAGTGTTTATAGAACCTTCCTGTTAATCGAAATATAGATATTTCTCGACAATAAAAACAAATTCTTCGTCAAAAAATATTTCTCCCTCTACTGCCATACTCATCACTAATTTCAATATCACCACTTGGCCTGCTGGAGCCTGCTGACCGAGTGACTAGTGCTCGGTGCCACATGTTTCGGGTTCGAGTCCCGGCGGATGGATGGATGATTGTAATGGTGGATGTTTGTATTGTGTTTGTTTGATTTGATTGTTTTGTGGATGTTTGTATTGTGTTTGTTTGATTTGATTGTTTTGTGGATGTTTGTATTGTGTTTGTTTGATTTGATTGTTTTGTGGATGTTTGTATGATTGTAGTGGTGGATGTCTTTTGATTCCATGAATGTTTGCAGTGGTTTGTTTTCCACTTTAAATCGTAGGTCCCGATCAAATATGGCTGTTCAGCGCAGGACTGACAACCATATCCCGTAAAAACATAACATCTCCTGTTTCAAAATTTGCCAGCGGACAGACGGCCTTGGCCCACCATAGGGCTGTTGCACTGACGATGATGATGACCTATTGTTTTTAATGATAAGTCCAATAGTTTGCTGCCGACCCACCTTGGTATCCGGCACTGTTTTTAATGATAAGGAATATTTAATTATACGATTTCATAAAGAACAAAAAATTTTAATTAGAGAACTGATTAACCAACGTTCGCTTTTCATGGATTTCTCAATATTTCTTTGACCTGATGAGATTATTAATAGACATCGGTATTTCTTTATCAATATGTATATATATATTGATATATAAGAATATATATATATTATATATATATATTTATATATATATATATATATCAACTTATTTTAATACATAATATGTAAGATTCCCTTGATTAAATCTGAAAATTCTAAAAATGTGTAAAATATATAATAGCAAAAATTTTTTTACTAAGTAAGCGATATCTGGCTTGGGGAGACGTTTGAAATGTTTCATTAAGTGAAAAAAATGTAGCTTTCTCTTATATGAATCATTGAACTGTATTACTATACAAGCTGAACTGTATTACTATTGAACTGTATTACTATAACTTATATTAATATTGTGATAATAGAAGCACTCGATTGAATTAAAAACAGAACTGATCCTAATATCACTCTAAATTTGTTCTTAAAGAAAATTTCTTTGTAAAATAGAGCACTATTTACCACCATTATATGTCGAAGCAGTACTATTACTCAATGACGCATTTTTAAAAAAATTTTTTTAGTATGTTGGTGGGCTTGTGGTCTATTTATATATATCATTAACAGCTCACTGACCGGCAATAAAGGGGGGACATTGCATTATTAGAGGGCTTTTAGGGGAAACCAAACAACATTTGCTTGCCGTGAGGAAGGAAATCCCCATAAATCCCCACCAGTCAGAAAAATTCCCTAATTGCCAACGCTAGACGTTTATACAACAAAAGACAAAAAATTACTAAAAAAGAAAGGAGAAAAAACATTAGATATACAACAATGCATTGTTTAAATTTGAGATTGTTGCATATTAAACAATGTATTCTTTTAAGTATACAATTGCGTTCTTTTAAGTATTCTATTGCTGTTTTAGTAAAGAATCTCCCAAGTTACTTAATAAATCTTAATGAACGTTTAAAAGCTATTTAATGGAAAGTTAATCTATAAAGAACGTTTTAATTTGCTTTAACAACTCTTACTATCTTTGACTTGATATATTTTATTGACAATAGATACTGATAAATGTAGTGTTAATTTTTTCAGCTTTAAATATAAAAATGACTTTTTTAATTGCTTATGGGTTACCTGTATACCGACCCACCCGATTATTTACTTTACTTAGAAAAAGTTAATTAACTGGGGGTTTTTTAAAGCCAGTGATATCAAATAGCTAACAATGAAGATCGCTATTTGTTTTTAATTGAGCCAAAAATTAACTAATGAGATTTAATTTAAGGCAACTTTATTAACTATTGGTTTTTAAAAAAAAAAACTTATGAGTATATAGGAGAAAACAGGCCGAGTTTTCTTTTTCGCACTGGTTATTTATTGCTAATAGTTGGAAGTGAAAGAAATTTTTGCATGATTACGATTTTATAAAAAGTTAAGAGAATTTTGACGAAACGATTTTCGAAACTTTGTAGCAAATAATTGAATATAAAGTCAAATTATGATAATTTTCATTTCAAAAAAATATAGAAATAAATTATTTTTCAAAAAATATAATATTTTTAAAAGGAAAAAGTCTAGTTAAATGCATAAAAAATTTAAACCAAATGAGTTAAACTATTTCCTTGTTAACTTTGCGCTTTTCGAACTCGGGAGCAAGACATCAGAGTAATCCTGTTTGTGCAAAAACGGATGCATAATAATTACTTTTTACATTTGGAAACGGGTCCCTAATTGACATTTTCTTCAATATCTCATCAACTTTTCATATTAATTTCAAAAAAATTATATTTTAAAGGTTAACGACATTAGAAAGCCAACCGCATAAAAATTTTAGTATGTGATAATTAATTTGAATATTCATCATCATCACTGGCACAACAACCCCATTGTGGACCAAGGCCGTCTGTCTGCTGGCAGATTTCGAGACGTTTTTCTTTTTACGGGGTAGGGTTATTAGCCCTACGCCCAAGGTTTTACAGTTATGTTAGTGTTACTCGAGTCCGTAGCACATCTTCAAGCTACACGTGCCCCCTGTACTGAATGAGTAACAGTGGTGCTGCCCTTGCTTACGGCATAAAGATTAACTGCCTCTGTATTGCCAGCTTCATTAGAACAACAACATATACAAAAAATTATCGTATACTAATTTAACTGATTGCTTTAAAGATCGCGGGTTCCATAATGGAAAATTTTCGAGTTAGTGGTTAATTAACCACGTTAATTAAATTTGTTAATCAACTGTATTGCCCCCTAAGTTACTCCCCTTTAGAAAAATTCTAAGAAATTTTGGAAACGAAGGACATATTTGATTTAAACTATGTAACAGCAAAGAAATTGTTTTTATTTCGTTTCCTATTTTAGAAATTAAATAATTTTAACAAGCTGAAAATTCCCTCTTTTTAAACATAATATTTGCATATTACACAGTAAAATTACGCTGGAGAAACATTTGAGAAAACAATACTAAATGCATAATAATTTATAATTATCTGTCACAAAATTTTGAAAAAGTGGCAAAAGCTCCTTTCCATTTATGAATATAACATGTGTGGGACATTCAATGTGAATAGGACATTTACATTAAAAAACATTGCTCAGCTGTCGATGACAAAAGTAATCTAAAATGTTTTTGAGATACTTCACTCTTTTCAGTTCTCGTGCAAAAAGAAAATTGTTGAGTTCCTCTGCCTGGGGTGCTGTGGATCGATCTTTGAAAACCCCCATTGAGACGTGAGCGAAACAGTCCAATATTCTTAAAATGGAACCTACACTGAGTGCAAAGTGACCAAATACTGAGTAGATACTATTTCTGAATTCTAACAAAACCTTTCAACAAGTACCACTTTTCGTACAAATAATTTTTTATTTTATGTTTAAAATAATAAATGACTAGAATGCTGTTTTATAGACCGATTTTTTCTCTTTTAAACAAATTGTTGATTCACGAAGCTATGTGTTTGATCTTTCATTCAATAAGGTGTAAATAAAAGGCTGGAACAGAACTTTAATTAAAGATTTTGTGATTAATTAAATTAAATTATATCTTCTAAATCTCGGGTAGTTAATTGATAATGATTGCTTCACTTTAAATACTCTTCCAAGTGTACAATTTTTGTAATGAAATTGGAAATGGCTATCTGACAGACTGCTTATCAATTGATTAATCAAACATCAACTAATTTAATAAATCAAGTTTTTATTTTTCCACTGTTAGTTGTCTTAAAATATGATAACTGATCTTGCCATAAGATAGAATAAAAAAACAAATTTTTAATTAATATTTGGTTGCTTCAAATTAATATACAGGGTGATTAAAATTAAAGTCTCACTTTCAAAATGCTGTAAAAACAGAGCCACTCGTCATAATGAGTTCAAATTTGAATTGAAGATACTTGAAGAAGTGGGAAATGGTACGGCATAAACAAAGTGTATTAATAGATGGCGCTGTAAGCTGCATAAAGAAAGTGAATTCGGCTGCCAGTGATATTTTGAATCGAAGTTACAACGTATTTGGCATAAGTTCCAATTAAACCAACTGTAACTTTCCGTGTGCTTGATAATTTCAGTTTTTTGACGAAAAAAATGACTTCCAAGTTATTCAACAGTTGTGAAACTATTAGTGGAAAGCCCATCCACTACGGCTAGGTCATACCAAATTGGACGAGAAAAATCGGTGGAAATTTTTTGGAACTTTTTTTGATGTCATACCGTTTCTCCATTCTTCAAGTATCTTCAGTTCAAATTTGAACTGAAGATGGCATTTTTTAACAGCATTTTGAATGTAGGACTTTAATTATAATTACTCTATACATGAACACATTTTTAAATAATGTTTCCAGCTAAAAGGAATATTCAGTTTAGCAACTCACAAATTTTGCATAGATGAAAAATAGCATAAATCTATTTGCATTTAGTTTCACATTATGTTTTAATGGTTATATATATTTTTTAATAATAATTTTGTCCTAATGACGTCAAATTGACATCATTCATCTTAGAGTTGTAATATTCAGTGCTACTTATTGTGATTATGAACCTACCAAAAAGTGTGAAAAGTAGATAATTGTATTTTTTCCCGAGAAGAAATACAATTACCATTTTAAGTGGCAATATTTACCTCTTACCATTTGAAGTAGCAATACTTCAATGAAGTATTACTAAGTATCACTAGAAGAACATCTGTTATCAAAAAAGGATCAGTAAATGTCAGGAAGAATATATCTCATCTTTAAAAGCAAACCACCTGATGAAATATTTTCCTTCTGTGAAGAAAAAATTGAAATGATTCCTTCAATGAGGTGAAACCTCTTTTTCTTCTTGCCTTCAAAATGACTCATTTATCATGACTATCAAAATGACTCAATTATCATAACTATCAAAATGACTCAATTATCATGACTACCAAAATGACTCAATTTTGATAGTCATGATAATTTTGATGAATACTTTTTTAGATTCCGTCTTAAATTAAGTAATTTACACAGTTGTATTATTGGAGATGTACCAAATGAGGAACATATCTTTTTTAGGTGTACCCATATTGAAAGCAATAGAAAGATTCTTGAGCAAATTCTTAGAATTCTTAAAAAACATTGGCCCTTGCGCTGATGTGATTAATATATACCTCTATGCTTATTTTCTTTGTATATTGTGATATAATAATATATATATTTTATTTATATTAATGTTTTCGTAATTTTTTCCGTCGAAGATTTTGTTGTATGTTAGATTTATATACCTTTTCTGTTTCTTTTATTTATATTTTTTATTATTCTTTTATTTTATTTAATATTATTTTGTTTTCTATCATTCTCATTTCTTCCGTGTATCATTTTATGGTATACAAATGTTTTGTGAATATTACTTCCTTTTGTAAGATATGTGTTAAACTTATTTGGTTGCATGAGAAGATAGATAGTATGTGGTTAAATGAAAAACTCGGAATTGGATTTTTGTAATTAATAGATTATCAAACTTCATTTGTTTCGAAGGCATAATTATGATAAAAAATCTATGTCTACTGTTCCATGTAAACATTGTTTGCATATTAACTAAAAATTCTTTATTTTTAAATGGGTAAGTGTCATATTTTAATGAAGGAAACCATTGATAAAATCTTTTAACTACCATATAACCAGGTTCTTATTCATATATTATTTACTCCGTGTTCAAATATATAAACTTCATTTTCTTAAAAATACCAAAAGCATTCATGAAAGTTGATTGAAAAAATGGTTTGCATTCATAACACACGCAAACCAATGCCTTATTTCCTAAGTAGAATCTTAAATAACGTCTTATCTAGTCGACGGAAAGCAAATCTTAAATTTTCCAACGGGAAAGATAAACAATTAATGCAAGATAAAAAGTCAATAATTTACCTTAAGATGTTCCAAAACGAGAGCTTTTCGATTATTTAATTAACTCGATAACATAACTCACCCTACACTGAGATTGTGTTCGTTGCTCCTAAAGCAGTTAGCAATTTTCCGAAAGAAAGATAACTAATAGTCTCCGAAATCACTAAAGCGTGTCTTTTAATTCTACATATGAAACCCTACTCGAAACTCATTCCTGCTCATGTAATCACTGAACACTAAAGACAATAGCCAAAGTTCGACATCTGTACACATCTCGGTCATTTAATTAACATCCGTAATGAAGGCTGAGTTAATTATCATTAGCGGTAATTTCTCCCCGGTCCAACACATACACTTCATCTGCAATCAAACGTCGTATGTTACTTGAAGTGCCTTTAGCTGTTATTAAGTCTCAAAATGCGTTTATCCATTTTAATAGCGTAGAAAGTTAAACAGGCATCGCTGAACTCGCTTAGAGATTAGCTGAGAGTGGTCCCTTGTGAGACAAAAGTGGGATGCGAAAAGTAACATTCTGGTAGAAATGGCGTAGCTGATCACGTAAATGTATCAACGTGGAACACTCTAATCAGGTTCTTGTATACTCATCGAGTTTGTTACTTGTTTTTTGTTCAAATATAAACATTTTTTACCAACTACCTACAAAATTACCACAAACATATTTATGTTATCCACAATATGCCACATTATTATTCCCCACTTTAAATTAATAGGGGCTATGTAGCTCCTAGTGGGCGTAGAACATCAGTGGGCCTTGTGTATACCACGAACAGCCCACTGACGGATGCACAATGCCTTCCGATAGGACTTTAAGAGGTAAATATCCGCATTCGCGTGTCCCGTGGAATCAGTCAGACTGGCTATCGACACAAGATGCTTTACACACATTGCCACAATTACCATTGAGTCTCCTGATTCTGAAAGCAGTGACTGCAACAATGCCGCCATCGGATTCGAACTTCAGCCCTCCCTTCACGCTAGCTGCGTGCATTGTCACTGAGCCATCAGCTGGGCAATTGCTAATTACTATAGTCATGTTGTTTTCAAAAGCCAAGCATTTGACTTGAGATGATTTGCAACTTGAATGGCATATATGTACCAAATTTAGTGTTACCCAGGTTGCATGACACACTTATACTGTGTCATCGCAATTTGTAACGAATACCCCAAAATGCCATCTAAAGTTCACATTTTTGGTCCTTCTCTTCAACTCCATATTGTAAATATTATTAAAAGGTTTGGTGAACTCTTGTTTAAATATGGCAGTATTGTAAATATTGTTAAGAGGTTTGGTGGGCTCTTGTTGAAGTATGGCGGTATTGTAAATATTAAGATGTTTTGTCGGCGTTTGTTGAACAATGGCAGTATTGTAAATACTATTAAGATATTTGATGGGCTCTTGTTGAATTATGGCGGTATTGTAAATATTATTAAGACTTATTTTACATTTTTCATTTAGAAGGGAATATTTTTTATTCCTGTTTTATGATTGTCTTCATATTCCAGTTAAACTAAAACAAAACTAAGAATTACACTTATATTTATTTTCAAAGGACAGCGGACGATATAAATTACACTTAGATTTATCTTCACAAATTGCTATGTAAATATTTAAAAAATGGAAATCAAATTTCATATGTTTCCTAAATATCGGTACTTTACAAAACATCGTTAATTGTACAGGCCTATCCATAAATTATAATTATAATATGAATATTATAATTATAATATCTTATTCATATTATAATTATATTACTTACTAATTATAATTAAACAATATTATTCATATATTATAATTTGCTAAGGAATAAAAGCCGTCTTTGCATAAAAGCATTTTGGAAAAACCTCGGGGTATTTAAAATGTTTTCTAACTTAAAATCAATATTTGTTTATTAATCTGTATCCCAATCCTTGACAAAGATAATTGCTTCAAAATTAGATCAATTAGTAGTTTGCAATCATAAACAAGTGTTTTCATCCTTACATTGACATTATTTAGATTACTAAATAATCAAAACTAGTTCTGGCATACACTTTTTGCAGTCTTAATGAGAGTAATTATCAATGATTTTGATATGCACATTAATCAAAACATGCAAATGTTTCATATTTTAATGTCTTCTTAATTTAAATTTTATTATTTAATTAATTTTACGACGCCACATATCCGTATGAAATATGTAGCGTCCTCGCAGTCTGAAAGTCACCGAGGCATGAGATAAAAACTTAAGACGTAATCTAACAGACAACATTTAGAAAATTAATATTTTATTAATTAGTTACTTTTATAAATCGAAAATGTTTCTCTATTAATTATAATAAATTGCGAGTTTTGAAACAAAATACATCAGCTGTAAAAAACAAAAAATGCATGAAATCTATCTGAGGCTGAATGTTTATGTTTTAATAATTAAAAGTCTGTATCTTTTTAATTAAAATTAATCATTTTATTTTAAAATTAACTTTGTTCTTTATTCTCTCTTTGTAATAAAGTATCTATATTTTGAAAATTATAATTAGGTGGTTACAAAGAAATTTTTTAACTACAACTTTCAACGTATTTTGTTTTAATAATAATGTGAATATTTAAAGAAAATATCAAAGCTCTATAAGTGTTTGCATTTTGGAAAAAAAAACTGATTAAGTTAAAGAATCGAATTCAAACCACGAAGTTCATTACGTTTGGTTGTTCCATATGAGAAGAACACAATTTTTAATAAGTCATAAACACGAATTGTTTCAAAATTTTTAATTAAAATATGCTTTTCTACATCATTACACTTCTGCAACTGATTACAAAGCATTTTTGTGTCAGTTTCAAATAATACTTTTGATGTAGAGTCAATACACTGAAGTGACAAAAGTCATGGGATAGCAATATGCAAATTTTCAGATGGCAGTAGCATCGCGTAGAACAGGTATAAATGCGCAGTGCTTTCGCAGAGCTTTCATTTCTGTTCAAGTTATTCATGTGATGAGGTTTTGACGTGATGATGACCGCACGACGGGAATTAACAGACTTTGAACGCGGAATGTTAGTTGGAGCTAGACGCATGGGTCATGCCATTTCGGAAATCGTTAGGGAATTCAACATTCCCAGATCCACTGTGTCAAGAGTGTGCCGAGAGTATGAAATTTCAGGCATAATATCCCACCATGGACAGCGCAGTGGTCGACCGCCTGCACTTAACGACCGAGACCGGCGACGTCTGCAAAGAGTCGTAAATTCTAACAGACAAGCAACACTGCGTCAAATAACCGCAGAAATCAATGTGGGACGTACAAGGGACTTGTCTGTTAGAACTGTGCAGAGAAATTTGGCTTTCTTGGGCTATTCCAGCAGAAGACCGACTCGAGTGCCTTTACTGACAGAACGACATCGCTTGCAACGACTCTCGTGGGCACGTGAGCATGTCGGTTGGTCCCTAGATGAATGGAAAACCGTGGCCTGGTCCGATGAGTCACGATTTCAGTTGGTATGAGCTGATGGTAGGGTTCGAGTGTGGCGCAGACCCCACGAAGCCATGGACCCAAACTGTCAGCAAGGCACTGTTCAAGCTGGTGGTGGCTCCGTAATGGTGTGGGCTGTTTTTCATGGCATGGACTTGGTCCTCTGGTGCGACTGGACCGAACATTGACTGGAAATGCTTATGTTCAGCTACTTGGAGATCACTTGCAGCCATTCATGAACTTCATGTACCCAAACAACGATGGGATTTTTATGGATGACAATGCGCCATGTCACCGGGCCACAACTGTTCGCGATTGGTTTGAAGAACATTCTGGACAATTCCAACGAATGATCTGGCCACCTAGATCGCCCGACATGAATCCCATCGAGCATTTATGAGACATCATCGAGAGGTCTGTTCGTGCCCAAAATCCTGCACCATCAACGCTTTCACAATTATGGACGTCTATCGAGACAGCATGGTTCAATATTCCTGCAGAAGACTTCCAACGACTTGTTGAGTCCATTCCACGTCGAGTTGCTGCACTTCGCCGGGCGAAAGGAGGGCCGACACGATATTAAGAGGTATCCCATGTCACTTCAGTGTAAATTCGGAAAAGGCTGCTTTCACAGCTGCGTGATTGACAAAGGGTTTATTCAGTTAAACAGTTTCCAAATGTTTAAAGGATAGGTAATCAGTACGAGACAAGTGTGGTGAATATGCTGGAGGAACTCCAAATTTCAACTCGTTCAGCTTTTGGAGTTCGACTTGTGAAATGCTACATCCTGCTTTATCATGGAGAAGAACAATGCCTTTTCGATTCAACAACGCCGGTTCTGATGACAACAATTTTTGATACACAAAAATAATTAATTTGTTGAAAATAATACTGTGCAATAATTGTTTGGCCTATATCTAGCAAATTGTAATAGATATCTCTCCTTTGATTCCACCAAAATGTCAACATTGTAAGCTTGGTTTAGGAGCTTATTTAAGCTTTTCATCTGTATCTGGCTATATTGCTTAACGTTTACGATTATCTTACAATATCCATATTTCATCACAAGTAATTAGAGGTTCAAAAAGGAACAATTTCTTAGCCACATATTCAATGAAATCTACTACTAGAGTTACAATTTCTGCCTTTCTGTCAACTCGTGTGAAGCCCATTTGTTAAGAATTTTCATCTTTTCAAGCTTTGAAAAAAGTCTCGAAACTCTTACTATGCTCCAGGATTAACAGCAAATTCTCTGACAGTTATTGTAGGATTAAGTTTAACTTTTGCCGTCAGAACATCATTACAGGTTCAGGGTCTTCATGTTTTCCATGAGGGTCATTTTCTAAGCTCTTATCTCCTGATTTGAATACTTTAAACTGTAGGTCTCAGTCTGTTTAGCCTTCGTGGGCACAAAATGACCGTAGAGCGATAAACCAAACTAAACCAGGTTTGAACTTTTCAAGCCATCATCTCACTATGGAAACATTAACTATATCACTTCCAAATACATCATTAATTGCTTGGATAGTAGAATGCCCAAGTTTGTAGACATACAAAAAAATGATTCGCATTTTATAGGATTCCTTATTTCAATTTGTTTCAAATTTTCTTAAAAATTCCAAAAACTACTTGGGAACAAAATATAAAATTAGGCAGAGCACAGAATAAATAATGAAATAATATATATATGACACTCTTATTTAACTTAATATTGACAGATATATGTTTTATAGAAAGTCAGCTAATACTAAAATGTTAATTTCATTAACAATCTTATACCCTCCAAGTTAGTTGAAGTTAGCCACTTGCAGCCCACTAGAGATGTGAAAGTCATTGACAGCCTACCTTTCAGTCATTTCTTAAAAGGAAAAAAAAGTTTATTTAGCAAGCATGACATATGCGGAGAAAATCCCTACTTGACAACACAAACCTGATGAAACTTTCTCCTTCTCTTCCATATGGCACGTAAATGTAGGGACATATAGTTACCTTATATAACCATATAGAAAAACATGTCTTATTATTATCTGGTTATATCTGCAAATATATATATATATATATATATACATTATATTAACATATATAACCAGATAATAATAAAAAAGGTTGGAAAGTTGAAAATGTTTGATCTTCTGATTATTATTCCTTCATGATATAAATTAGAATAACAGCTACAACTCGTGAACAGATTGTTTTCATATATGTCCATAGCACAAGAAGAACTACAGACTATAATTAAAGTCTCACTTTCAAAATGCGTAAGAAAAGAACCACTCGTCACACTGAGTTCAAATTTGCACTAAAGATACTTGAAGAAGGGGGAAACGGTATGGCATCAAAAAAAATTCCACCGATTAACTATAATCACCCTGTATAAGAATAAAGATTAAATATATAAAAGTTATAATAACATTAATATATAATAGGTTTAATTATTTGTTAAATTCTTTTAACGATTTAAATGACCTTTAGAGAAGAAAATCTCTCGTGGCGCAAACAATTCGTATCTTACTATGTATACTTATCCAGGGGCTTAAAGCATTGATTTCCTTGTATCCAACTTTCCTCAAATGCGTCAAGCTTCGCATGCATCTAGCTAAATTTGTCGAAGTTATTTGTTCTTCCCTCCGCATAACAATAGAAACAAGGAAACAAATTCATGCGCAAAATCAAAATTGTTATTCACTCACTTTCATTGGAATAGCTTCCAATTTTCGATCATTCTTTTTATACAGTTGAAAATGTAAAATACCTTACAAAACAATTCTTCTAATTTTATTTTAAAATAGACATCAAATTTTCGAAGGCCATATTATTCGTTTTCAAAAACAGTATTTCTAAAAAAATTGATCGTGAATCTATTCATGGAATTTTTTTTAAGCATTTTGAATGATATTTAAATTTAAAACTTTTTTCTTTATCAATTGTTTCAATTAAAAAAAATCTCATGTATAAAAAAATTAATAGTGTTAGCAAAAGGTCTCTGAAATATACATTCACTTAGAAATTCATACGGAGTTCAATGCCAATTTTTTTTATTTAACTTATGTAGGGCTTTTATACAAAAAATTAAATTTTTATATCGTCCCTTAGCAAAAATGCCTACTAAAGGGGAAAAATTGCAGTTTATATTAAGTTGTATAAAACAAAAGTTTAATACAGAAGTTTTAAATATTCATGAAAATAATGTAAAGTGGAAAGTATATCCAAAACCCAAAACATTTTCAGAACCCAACAGAAATAAGAAATACCGTCTTATCTTTCTATGAAGCCTTAGTTTCTTTGGGAATTCAAAACTGATCTCTGGTATATAACGGAAAATAAATCCAAATTTTTATAAATAATAAGTAAATATGCATTGTAGAAAATTTACAGGATTTGCAGCTTTATATTATTTATTGAAATGTCTTGCCTTCTCCCTGAAGGGGCTAAATAAAAAATTTATTGTTATATTTTAAATGCACCTTTTAAAAAAAAAAGCATTTATTTTCGTAAATTTTCAAATATACATTTTCCAAGTTAAATATCCTGTAAAACAATAAGCTATTAAAACATTATATCTGCATTAAGTAACTCTATTTGGATGTGAAAATAGTTTGTAATACAACTTTAAGCGATAAAAAGTAATCCTGCGAATTCACAAAAGGTTTTTTTCCTAGTATTACTCCTGATAAAAACTAAACAATTCAAAGCAACCGAATTTTGTAGAAATTTCATGCAGTATATTATGGCATCACCGTTATTTGGATGGTTAGCGTATTATTAGTTTTGAAATAAGCCTATAATGGATAAGACCATAATAGGCTTAAGATTCAAACAAACAACCTTTTTAAAAAGTGCACTTAAATAGATTATTGAAATAGATAGCAGAAAGGTAGATAGATGAAAATACATAGAAAATTATTGAAAGATGAAATAGGTAACAAATATTGATTGAAATAGATAGACTGAAGAAATAAATAACAGAGGGTTAATATCTAGAGCAGACTTTATTCACCAGAAAATGGATTTTGATGGTCCAAGAATTTATTCAGATATTTCCCTAATTTTCAAAATATGTTGTAAAATAGCTTTAAATTTCTAAATCGGAAGAATTTCTCTAGTTCTTGGATAGTATTGAAACGAAACCTTGCTGTAAAATTGACATGCTATTCAATGCAAATTCACCTGTACTATACTTTTCTTTATTACTTCGAGGACTGGGTCATATTGACTATATAAACTAGGTATGTCGAGTAACACTACCCTCTCAACGCTCTACGATCCTATTAGACCGGGACCTACAGTTTAAAGTGGATTCCGAACCATTACAAACATCCATGGCACCGCCGGGACTCGAATCCGAAACCCGTGGTACCAAGCAGCAGAGCGCTAGCCACTCGACCATCAAGTCCCTAGTACTTGTAAATACGTTTTATGAATATGATTTTAAGTTTTTGTGTCATATAGGATGCAAAGGATATTTAAGTGATCAAGTTCTAATCTCAAATCATTGGAGATATAAATTCTCCAAGTTCTCTAGTCTCTGAAATATACTTTTAAGGAAATATATATTTGTAAAATAAATTCCCAAAATATGCATATTATATTAGATGCAATATCAGCTGAAGTTTAACGTTAAAATAAACGACAACTATTACCTAATTACTAAATCAGTATAATGTTAGATAATGATTAGATAGCAAGAATTAGCTTTTGAAATTAATATCAAATACAGTCTATTATTGGCATAAATTTATTACGCCAGTTTTACAATTATTTATTGTCTTCATTAGCATTTAAGTTGAGAAGAGTTATTGATTAGAATTTTATGAGTAAGTATGATGCCTATTAAATTTAATTACAATAAATATATAAGAAAACATTATAGCATTTTCTGTCTAAAGATAAAGACTTTTAAAGATTTTATTTTAGTTAGTTATTTGGCCAATATTCTCCTGTAATGAAAAGCATTGAAATTATTAATTTATGAAAGAGCAAGGCTTTTTTAATTCAAGTTTATTTTAGATCATGTTCCGTGAGTTTTTCGAAAGTGATACTAAATGAAGTAAAATAGCAAATAAAAAAAGGGCAATATTTTAATTGTCCTAATTGAAGTGTGTTAATTTTAGATTTTTGAATGTAGATTAAATCTTAACCAATAGTTTTTTTTTTAAATCTATTGTCAAAAAAAAACAAATCGGGTCTTTTTAAAATCTTATTATATTGAAGAGCTTACTTTTAGTTTTAATGATCTTTCATTTTTTATTTTATTCTTTTTTCCCATTTGTAGTTATTATAATTCCTGTTTGATGTGTAAACCAATACTGAGTCGCCTTTCTTATGAATGTAAAATAAGAAGAGAATCTTGCTTAAAAATATCACATCTATGAAAAAGTTTTATCTAAAAAGGAAATAGAAAAAATTAATACTTAAATGATTTTAAAAAGTCAAGTACAACAAAATAAGCTAACGCAGCTACTTTTAAATTTAATTTTCTGGTTTTTTTTAATAATACATGTAAGCGTTTTCAATAAATGCATTAAGTTTATATTATAACTTCCCCTGTTTAAATTGCAATAAACAAATGCTAAGATACATATAATAGAAAAATACACATACAACAAATATTTTCAGTAAATATCCATTATTAAACATTATTATTATAGTTTTCATTATTAAAGATCATTATTAGAATGGTCATTATGAAGCATTATTATAGTATCTATTATTATGCCTTATTACTATAGTATCCATAATTAAACTTTACATTAATAAATATTTGCCAAGAAATTATATTGATAGATAATTCTAACTTCTTCTATTTAATTCAATATCAATTTTCAATAAATACATATTCAATAAATATATTATAACTTCCCCTATTTTAATTGAAATAAACAAATGCTAAGATACATATAATAGAAAAATACACACACAACAAACATTTTCTTTAAATATCCATTATTATTCATTATTATTATAGTGTCCATTATTAAACCTTATTATTATAGTATTCTTTATTAAACTTTACATTACATAAACATTTGCCAAGAAATTATATTGATATATAATTCTAACTTCTTCTATGTAATTCAATAACTTTTATTTTATTACAAAAGGGCCAAGACTTAAATCTCCATTAATAATTCCATTGATAACTTTGGTACTTGTTTTAGAAAGCTAGTAAAAAGAAAACAGACGTATAGTCACATTGATAACCGAAGTGCATAGTTGGAGTTCTTTAGAATTTACTTATTCATTGGTAAATATAAAAATGAGAATTAAAACTAGAAAAAATAATTCAAACTGTTTTCGAAAGAAGAATAAACATTTCAAACTATTAGCACTAAACTTTAGAATTCCCAAAATAGCATTTAAATATAGGATTAGATAGTAAGCCTTTTTTACTTAAGTAATGACTTTTATTCCAATAAAAGTGGAAACACACCTCTATTCTTTGTAATATATTTTTTTTAAAAAGAAGAGATCCTTCATGCAAAGAGAACAACGTAGCAAGTTCTGCATTTTATCATTTTATCAAACGTCTCGTATGTTCCAACTGATATCTCTAGCATAAGATATTACATTCATTGTCGTGAAATGGCTCGGTCTTGAAACGCAAGTGAGAAGTTTTATGCTTACTTCAGCATTGATTTTTTTTAAAAGGGAAGATTTGCCCTTTCCAAAATGAAATCATTAATCTTAGACTTCAATCTAGGGCGCGTATATTTATTGTACTGCAAAAGGGAAGGAAAAAAAATTTGTTTTCCAAAACTCAATGAATTAGGCTGGTCTTCTCGCCGTTTTCTAGATGACTCAGCAGACTTTTCCCTCTAAGCGATGAATGTGCAGATAAAAATATTTGATCCAATTTTTTTATATTACAATAAGTTAATACTTAGTTAAGCTTTTATATTCCCTGAAATTTTTATTTTCTTGGTAATATGAATTTTCAATCTAGAAATTTAATCATTATTCCTTCAAGTTTTTTTATTCGATAACATTTGACTGAAGATCCTCATTCTAACACGAAGTAATTTTCGCACTTCATTGCTTCCAAATTACATTTCTTTCCAACAAAATCGTATTCCCCGAAGTACTGGAATGAAGCAGAATAGTTAAGAGTGGTTAAAAAAGTGATTGACAGTTCTAGGTAATTCATGAAAGGCCAGTTGTAAAATTAAGCACAATTTTCTGAAAAAGTTTTTAACTACTTATTTTTATTACATGACATTCTAAGAAAAGACTTTGCGTTTTCTATAAATATCAATTTGCATAATATGCTCAATGGGACTAGTAGACTTCGGACTGAACTACCGTAACTCTATGTACATTGATATGCAAACATTAAGCAACGATTTTCCCCCTTTGTAACTCCGCAAGAAATCACTTGGGAGACATGAAACTTTGAATACAGAGACAATATTTTGTGAGTAAAGGATGAAGAAAGCATAATAACCATAAGTTAGTAAGAGCCTCCCTATTCTAGAAGAACAGAAAGTTAGGGCAAACATTTTCTGTTCTTTTCGTGCTAAAGTTGGCGCTATATTTGCCAGTTGGCTTCTTCTCCCTGAGCGCATTTCTTTAGAAAACTTAAACATGTTACGAAGCAATTCTCAAAAATTCCGAGAAATGACTAAAATTCTTCTTCACAAGTCATACATTTATTTAAATATGTACTTACTAAAGATAAATGGGTACAAGAAATATTATTTTGTTCAAAACTCAGATCACTTTATATGAAATATGATAAAAGCATTCTAAAAAATTTTCATATAAATGAATATTATATTTTTTAATCATTTTGGAGGGAAAATATTACACAAAAAAAATTTATGAATAGAATATAAATGTCAAAAATTTAGAAAAATTAAATTTACATTTATTTACAGTTAAAAAAATGTACCATTTCTTTTGAAAATCACTGCATGACAGTAGATCTTTTTCACCCTTCGCGCCACCAGCAGAAAGTAGTAATGGACTGGAAGATTGTTGGCAAAAAGATAAGATTGTAGATTGTAAGATAAAGTTTGATAAAGATTGTTGGCAAGATAATGATTGTTGGCAAAAAGATAAGATTGTAGATTGTAAGATAAAGTTTGATAAAGATTGTTGGCAAGATAATGATTGTTGGCAAAATAAAGATTGGTAAAGATTGTTGGCAAGATAATGATTGTTGGCAAAATAAAGATTGGTAAAGATTGTTGGCAAGATAAAGATTGGTAAAGATTGGCAAAATCGCCAAGTTAGCATAACATATGTTAAACTACAAATACCTGAAATACATGTCCAAAACAAATTATAAATGAACGCATTATATTCAATAATGCAATATAAGCTCATTTTTCCGCTGTGAGCAGTCCTGTACAAACTAATGGTAGAATGACCATAAAAATGACCAGCAGTTACTCCACTCCTGACAGTGAACAGTGGCAATTGTAAAAGTCACATGATGTGTCTGATCACGTGAGGATTATATTTGCCTCAAACTAACAACCCCGATGTGCACTCTATTATATTACTACTCTATGATAATAATGCAAAAATGAATATAACATATACATTACGGAATCAAACAAAAAAAGATTTTATCGAAAAAGTAGTGTTGGTAAAAATAGTTGTCTGCCTAACAGGAAGATCAACACTAAGTAAGCGACAATGGTTGATTGGCACAATCTGCCCATACTCAACAGTAGGTTATCTAACAGTTGTTAAAGTAAGAATACCCATTCCTCAATATTCATCAATTTCAATTGCTGCCTATTCTCTGGCGGATATAATTGCACCAAATAGCATCTTACAAAAGCATCCCACACATGCTTTATGGGATTTAAATCAACAACCCATGCTGGCGAATCCATTCTAGAGATATCTGCACTTTCTAGAAAATCTTCGATACGACAAATATTGTCGGGTGTCTGCTAGTTAGCGTAGCCTTGAAAACAAATAATTAAAATTGTTTAGGCAGGTGATCTCTAGGTCGTGGGAAATAATGAAAAATGTTAAGTAAGCGATTATAGAAAAAGCAAAACGCTGTTGTTGTGAGAAAATGTAAAAAAAGTAAGGTCAGTAGGGTTCATGCAATTGAATTTGAAATGTTAAGGTACATTTCCATTGACAATGCGACATCAGTTTAGACGAATCAGATTAGCGATCGAGAATAATGGACAGTAGATTGATGATTCACTTCTGTCAATTATTCTTGATCGCTAATCTGATTCATCAAAGTTGACGTCGCGTTAGCGTCGCATTGCCAATGAAAATGCACCCTAAAGCTAAGGAAATAAAAAAAGGGTGTTATTGCATGTACGCATAAAGTAAAGTTTAGCTTATATTACAGATTTCGAATATGTTAACCGGATAAAATCAGGAGAGTAAATTCGTTACTGTCATCAAACATATTTCAGATTAGAACTTTGCAATGCAACTTTACAAAACTAGGAATAAATACATATTTTATGAATCAATGTAAATAAAAGCTATTTCCAAATAAAACTATTTGCACAGTTGAAAATTTAATAAATTTTCAATAAAAACTCAACTTTAAAAAGAATGAATTACTTTGTTGATTTTGAAAAGATTCCTTCATTTAAAAAAAAATCTCCATTAAGACTTTTGGAGATAAATGTATCAAATGGCTCCTTTTAAGAACCTTTTCTCAAAGAGAGTCAAAACTAATTTGTATCATTGTATTGTAAGTATTTTAAGATTTAAAATTTTTAATAAATTATTTTTTATCCTCTTTTTTCAACGAGAGTGTGTGTGTTTTTCTTTTCTTTTCATACTTTCCTTCCCGCGATGTAAGTGTAAATGCTTTTTAATGAGTTCTTTGGAAAAGCATTATGGAGAGCCTTTGCAGCATTTGTAAATAGTTTTTTCAAATTCGATAGATTAACAATAGAAAAAATTATGCATTTGGAAAGAAAAAAGGAATTATTCATTTGAATACTCATAAGCAAATTATTAAGGTTTTTTTTAATTCCTAAAAACGAGATCTAATTATACGAAATGCAGTTCCTTTTCCACTAAACTTGGACAAATATGCGAGATTCTAGCACAAATGTTTTCCTTGGTTTTTGTTTTGGTTTCGTGATGTAGAACGGTTGTGCTCTCTGAACGCATTCGTTCTCTCGCTCATTGCCACATTTCCAGCGAGCATCGACATGGGTCATTTCCGACTACAAATAACTCTTCCAGTTTGGCTTCCGAATGGGTTGTGCCGCTTCCATGTGCACCAAACGCTAAGTTTGCGAGAGCATTCACATTGAGTTTCAGTGTGCAAAAAACTGATCTGTTTTTATTAACTACAAGATGAATGATTATTTTATTTTTTATTATCTGAAAAGAGGTATAATAAGGATGAAAGAGACAAAAGATTTAATATTAGGAAGTTCAAAAATGGATTTGTTTTTATTAATATTACTTAAGCAAAAAACTTTTAGTATCAAGTAAAAAAAATATTTCAATTAAAAATTTCAAGAAAAAAAAAATGTCCATTAAAAATGTCTTTTATACTCAAAGAGTACATGTTGAATTCTTAGTATAAATAATATAAAATATAGGGTATATTGGAACCTGTGTTGCTAAAACTGAAGACTAAAAAGTAGCAAGGTTCTACTTTAAAAGTAGAGAATATGAAATATTTATAGCCCATAGTCCAAACATAAAATTGAATAATTTGGCAACTAAACACTTAGCTTAATTAGATTTAGTAATTAAGCAGATTTAACAATAGTGGCAGATTTAATAATTAGGAAGTTCGAAAATGGACTCATTTTTATTGATATTACATAAGCAAAGAACCTGCAACATCAAGTAAAAAAAATTATTTCAATTAAAAATATAAAAAAATGTCAATTAAAAATTTCTTTTACACTCAAAGAGTGCATTTTGAAGGTTTAGTATAAATAATATAAAACATAGAGTATGCTGGAACCTGTGTTGAAAAAATTGAAGATTAAAAAGTAGCAAGTCTCTACCTTAAAAGTAGAGGATATGAAATATTTGCAGCCCACTGCCCAAACATAAAATTGAATAATTTGACAATTAAATACTTTTACTACTACAACTAATAATAATAATAATAATAATAATAATATATTACTTTTAATACATTAGATTACATTTCGCATGATTAGTTCTTTGTAGATATGTTAGGGTAGGGCAAACATAAAATTGAATGCAGATTAGGCATCGAAAGTAAAATAACTTTTTGTTCACATTTCCCTAAATTACACTCTTTGTTGAATTGCAATCCTTTTCTTCTATCTAAAATCAGTTTTTCTTCGTGAAAAACAAAGGCTGCCAAAAATATTTCGCAATTACGAATTCCAGTTTCTTTTTGAATACAAATGAAAATTAAGAAATTGAAACGAGGCACTGTAGCACTGTAATTGCTTAGTCAAGGGAAAAAATTGACTCAGAATATATATATATATAAAGTTATTAGTGTAAAGTTCTCTCTCTTTTGCTTGTTCCATTAATTTAAAAATTATATAAATAAATTTATTGTTCATACATAAAGTTCCGAATTTTAATTTCTGGATATTGAGAAGTGCATAATAAAGATTTAGTAATTTTAATGTATACATAGGGTATATTGGAATGTGCGATGCAAAAACTAAACATTAAAAAGTAGAAAGTTTCTACTTTAAAAGTCGAGGTTACGAAACATTTGTAGCCCAAATATAAAATTGAATAATTTGGCAGCTAAACACTGTTACTACTAATCATATAGATATAGATATAGATATAGATATAGTGTTAGCGCTCTTTCTTATTTGTTCCATTAACTTAAAAATTATTCAAATACATCATGTTCATACTTAAAGTTCCAAATCTTGATATTCTGAGCTAAATATTATCACTTTTTGTTTATTTTCGTCCAAGGAAGAATAAGTAAAATAACAAAAATTGTGAAGCTAAAAGAAATTCCTCTTGTCTACGACGATGGACCCAAATTTGAAATGTCAGAAATTTCATATTTCATAAATAAGGCTTTGTATTTTAGGTGGCATTGATTTAACATTCTATAAAGATCTAGTATTGCCAGATTTGAAGATATAGATCAGAATTGCTAGTTAATTGTTAGTAATAATGTTCAGCACTAAATTTTTTTATTATATAAATGAATAATGTTTTGCGAGTTTATGTGAAACTTAATAAAGTAGCCTATTTTATAAGATTTATAGCCAGCAGAAAATAAAAGATAACCTAAACTATAGCGTGTCGCACAATTCGAAATTTTTGTAACGAGGCTACTTTAAAATTCGTGCAATCCGTTACTATTGCTTAATCTTGCAACACTGATTGAACCATAGCAAATTTTCCATAATAGTTCAACCTCCTCCAGTTTTTAAACCCATAATGCATAATCGTAGAATAAAAATGAAAATATCATTGGACTCAGGTCGTTTGGATCTACAAAACTCGCCCATAAAAACGCATCCCGATACTCTCATTAAATAAAAAGAACTAAGGGGCTGAAATCAGAGTTCTTTACGTAAGCCATAGCCTATGTACATGCCAAATTCGAAAGCTTCAGGTTGAAGATGATGAATATGTATTATAAAAAACAAACAAATAAATTTCCAAATTTATAAACTAGATTAGTATACACTCAAGAGCCAAAACATTATGACCACCTGTCAATAACGAGTTGGCCCACCTTTGGCGCGCAACACAGCTTCAACCCGCCTTGGCATGGATGCCACAAGTCCTTGGTAGACGGCCGGAGACAGATTGTACCAGATGTTTAAGCAACGGTCACGCAAATCCGAGATATTGCGAATTGGTGGTCTTTGAACTCTGAGCTGCCGTCCCAGGACATCCCAAATGTGTTCTATCGGATTGAGATCCGGGGAGTTAGGCGGCCAGGACATGAACTGGAATTCAGCATCATGTTCCTGGAACCACTCCTACACAATTTTAGCTTTGTGACAATGGGCATTGTCCTGTTGGAACATTCCATTTCCAGCTGGAAAAACAGAGGCCACGTAAGGGTGCAACTGGTCCTCAGTGATGTTCAGATACCCTGTAGCATTCATGGTCTGCTCTACCACAACCACGGGTCCCAGAGACGCCCAATAGAACGTCCCCCAAAGCATAATACTGCCAACACCGGCCTGTGTATGACCTACTGTACATTGAGGGAGCAACTGTTCGCCTGGAAGACGGCGCATCCTGACACGGCCATCGGCGTGATGAATGACAAACCGTGATTCATCTGACCAGGCAACTCTCTCCCACTGATCCATGGACCAGTCACGATGTTCCCGGGCCCAGCGCAGGCGCAGTTGGCGATGACGCTTGGTCAACAAAGGCACACGAGTGGGACGTTTGCTGCGTAGCCCCATATCCAACAGTGTCCGCTGAACAGTGTGCTCCAATATTATTCTACTTGGCCCTGCATTGTATTGGGCTGTCAGCTGAGCCACTGTCTGGCTCCGGATTTGCTTCACCATGCGAGACAGTCTCCGACGACCTTTTTCTTTGATAGCGTGTGGACGTCCAACACCATGTCATCTACTGCTGGTTTCCCCGTCATTCATCCACTTTGCATAAGTACTAACAACTGTAAATCGCGAACAACCCACGAGTCGTGCAGTTTCGGAAATACTTGTTCCGAGCCTTCGAGCCATTACAATCTGCCCTCTATCAAAGTCGCTAAGATCCGCAGCCTTTCCCATCACACACAGAAGTAAGTGAAAGAATGATTCTTCAGACTCTCTAGCAGCAGTTAAATACCACTTCCACCTGATCACGTGCCTTCCACGTCATCCAGGCGAGTTCATTGCCAAATGTAGGGGTGTTCATAATGTTTTGGCTCTTGAGTGTATATTAGAACATTTACGCAACATTTATCAAAACATCGTATATGGTGTAAAACAGAAATAAATATATCATCTCTTTCATTTTGTTCAAATATAGCATCATGAATGTTTTCAATGTTTGAACATTATCGGTGAGACTCGTGAACATCGGTGAGAGCGATAGTTGTTGAAAATTCCTGAGATTCGTGTTCTACATGTATGCCACACATCGAAGCGAAGGTTTGGTTTGGTTTGGTTTGTCTCTCTGCTAAACAGACCGGGACCTATAGTTTAAAGGGGAATTTGAACCACTAACAAAATCCACGTCACCGCCAAGATTTGGACCTGATTTGATACCAAAGGCCAGAGCGTTAGTCATTTGGCCACCAGGCCGCATTGTGAAGAGGACATTTTGGAAGGCTATTTATTTGCATAGATTATATTTTACTATTATTAATGTATATAAGCATCATATGATAGAAAACCCGGAAAACTCCTACCAGGCAATTTGACTATCGATGAGATAGGCTTTACACACATTGTTAGATCACAATCAAGTTTTCTTGTTTCTAAAAGCAATAACAAGGACTCTACTATATGACTATAATCAGTTATATTATTTTAAAGAAAAATTCGATTTAGAAAGGAATCGGTTGATTCAAATCTTCTTCCTCTAAACCTATTCATTTATTAATTTGAAAATAGATTAACCCTATGCACTCGAGGGCTCCGGAGCGGAGCCATTTAAAATTTGTCTTCAAAGGGTTAATTGACCATTTTAATTTCATAAAGTAATAAATTTTTTCTGTGCGTACATTGATTTAGATGGAAAATATTTGATTTATTATTAGATTTATGTATTAAAGACAAGCTTGAGCTTGAAGACAAATTTTTAATGGCTCCTCTCCGGAGCACTCGAGTGCAAAGAGTTAATATCAAAATAATAATAAAATAATAGCATTTTAGACAAAATGTTGAATATGAATAGAATTCATAAGATCCATGGAATAAAGTAAATTGAATGTTGGTGAGGACATTTATTACAACTTCGATAGTTATTTTAGAATATATTTTCATGTCGTTAATATATCGATAGTATACATTATAATATATATACGCCAAATTTAAATTATTTCAATTTTAATTTATGCTTAGTACTTTCAAGTTTTATTTTTTACTATAAGTTTTTTTTTGTCTATTTCTATTATGTTCATTTATGCATTTTTTTGATGTAGTAGTCTTCATTTTTACACACCGGTTTGTTAATAATGAAGCACTTCTAAATTTTGATTTTGAACTCACCTAGTTGACATGCTGTTATGGATTTAAACCAGTTTGTTCACTAGTAATCTTTTACCTCTACAAGGTCGAAGGGAAGAACTTTGTCTAGCTGGTTTCTAGGTCTTCAATTCAAATGAGTTTTTGGGAGTATGAGTAAGCCAGAAGAAGAATCAGATAAACTAAAAATGAGAACAAAATTTCATATTTATTTGAAATTTTCTGATAAATAGTCATGGTTCAATCGGTAAAAGTTTAGAAAGCATTTTTCAGAAGTTTTATTATGAAATCTATTTCGACACTACACTAAATATATAGAATTATTACATAGCTACAAAAAAGTTTTTCGTTTAGAAAGCATTTTTCAAAAGTTTTATTATGAAATCTATGATATAATAAGACTCTTTATTATAATTGCGAATGCTAAGAATTGTAAGATAATACGTCACTAATTTAGGAAAATGTTCCTTTTTTTTCTGGAAAGAAAGCCCATTTTACTTAATTCTTGAGCTATCCTATTGCTCGAGGAGAAATGGAACGTTAAAGTGTTCTTTATCTTCTTTCGGGAGATGTTTCATTGAAATTTCAACAATTGAATAAAATTAATGGAACACAATTTGATGAAATGCTAGGGGCTTTACGAAGTTAAATCAAAAGGAATTTTGTGAAGATTTACCTTTTGTTTTTAACACATAAAGGAAAGAATCAAAGCTGAAAAAATAATTTCATTTTTAAATATTTTTTTTCAAATAAAAAAATTTTTCTTCGCATATTAAAAATGAAATGAGGTTGAACAATGAAGGATTACTCTTTTTTTACTGTTTTTACATTACAACTTCACTGCTTCGGGGAAGTTTCCCTGTTTTCTCTGATTTTGCACATACATTTGTTACAATTAGCCTCAAAAGTCTTCTCTGTAAACAATAAACTCTCCTCTTCATGCAGTTATTGTTCGCGAAACATACAACACATAAAAAATTTAATTGAAGGCTTTAAACAAGAACTGAGGCGATGTCTTGATCATCGTATCGGGTTTCGGAACGTTGGGAATTCGATTCGATTCCCAACAAGCACTGTTAAAAATTCCTCTGTCTACTGTAGGAATGCAAATTAAATCTGTAGGTCGATTAAATCCCATCGTAGGGTATGAAGAGTGGGGAGTGAAATCCACCAAATGCGATCACATGGCAGTTAGTTCCAAATTTTGGTGGTATTCAAAAATAGCATTGACTCATCTATGGGCCGTTCCCATTATAAAAATGGCCATGCTTATTATGTTCATGGGTCAAACAAGAAGGATCTTTAGATTCGATGCAAATTAAACCTATAAATCGATAACCATATCGTAGGTTTGAAGAGTGGGTGAAAAGCGAACTCTACCAAATGCGACCCTATGGCAGTTCGTACCAAATTCTGGTGGCATTCAAAAATAACGTTGACACACCAATGTGACGTTACCGTTACAAAAATGGCCAACAGGTTTCTTATGTTTATTGGTCAAACAAGAGGGAATTTTAGATGCAATGCAAATTAAATCTATAGATCGATAACCATATCGTAGGTTTGAAGAGTGGGTGAAAAATGAACTCCACCAAATGCGATCACATGGCAGTTCGCTCCAAATTTTGGTGCCATTCAAAAATAGCGTTGACTCATCGATGGGACGTTCCCGTTATAAAAATTGACAACATGCTTATTATATTCATGGTTCAAACAAGAAGGACTTAAGTTTAATGCAAATTAAATCTGTAGATCGATAACCATATCATAGGTTTGAAGAGGGGGTAGAAAGTGAACTCCACGCAATGCCGACATATGGCAGTTAGTTACAAATTTTGGTGGCATTCAAAAATAGAGTTACTCATCGATGGGACGTTTCCGTTATAAAAATCAACAACATGCTTACTATACTTATGGCTCAAACCAGAAGGATCTTTAGATTTAATTCAGATTAAATTTGTAGATAGATAACCATATCGTACTTTTGAAGGGTGGGTGAAAAGTGAACTCTACCAAATGCGACCATATGGCAGTTCGTTCCAAAATTTGCTGGCATTCAAAAATAGCGTTGTTATAAAATAGCGTTCCCGTTATAAAAATGGAAAACATGCTTATTATGTTCATGGGTTAAGCTAGATTTAATGCAAATTAAATCTATATATCTATAACCATATCGTAGGCTAGAAGAGTGCATGAAAAGTAAGCTATAATAAGCGTGAAAAATCCTAAACATCGAAAATAGGTCAGTTTTAAACAAAATTTAAGAATCTTGAATTACTTTTTGTAATTTGAACTGTTTGAACCATCTTTCCCCTTAAATCATTGAACTTTATTTTATTCATAATATTCAACCAATTCAAAAGAGACGGAATCCGTACCACATTTGTTTCTATATCAAACACGACGGAAATTGAAAGCATTAATACTTTTTTTTACCAAAAGACAAAGAGAAACAAGTTTAACATCAGTGTTTTAATCGTTTTTTTAAACAAAGATTAGATGAAAGATTTATGAGAAAAGGGAATTTATTTTCCCTTGTAAAAAATGACCATTTTTACTCCGCTGAAAACACAAATGCGATGCAACTGATATTTTCCGTTGCACCATTGCATTGGGTGATATACTGCACTTTAGTGGGCCGTGCGTGACTGTTTGTTTTTAGTACGTCCAGTATCCACAGAAACAGATTGCATGCGGACGTCTAATTCATTTGAAGTATGATCAACAATAGTCCCTTCATTTTTTATTTCAGCCCAGATGTCTAGAATGGGTGGACTACTTTTTTTTCCCCAACACGTGTATATTTTTATTCATTTCTGGTTTTTTGCCCCATAACCCAGTTACTTTTTACCAAGTTTGTTTAAAGTTTTTATACTCATTTTTTTAGATTCATTAAAAAGATTAAAAAAGGAGATAGAAACGTTGTGGAAATAAATACTGTTATTAAATGGGCTCTATTAAACCACGGATAATACATCTTCTTATCTGACAAATTATATTACAAGTAAAACTCTAATCTGATTACGGAGAAAGTTACTTTTAAACAAGGTCATGTGGAAGTAGTAAATAAAAAAAAGTACTTTCGAAAGTAGTTTATAATGCGTATGAAAATATTTCAGAATTACTCTGTTTTAATTCCTGAGAAATAAATATTTACTTTGCATTACACTTTATACACAAATCTATTTGAGTTGTGGTTAAAGGAGTGCAAATATGGAATGATGAATATCTTCCTGGAATACTTCGAGAAAATTGGTCTACATTTGTGTACAACGAAATTATTTTCCTTGCCCATAAATCGAGAAACATTTATTTATTTAAACCGAAGAAAAGAACTGATTTGTTGAGCGCTTGTAGGAAAATCATTTTAAATTATGTCAGTTAAGAAACATGAATTTCGAATTCAATGTTACTTAGCTGCAATAGCTATTTTTTATGTTTTGGCAGAGTTAGTCGCAATGAGCGATATATATTTTGTACGTAAGATATATGTTGTTGTGAAAAAGATAAAAATAATATTGATAATTATTGATTTATAACTTACTAGGAAGTTTACTAATTTTAAAGTAGGGAAGCATAGAACGCAATCCGAGGCCACATGCTGTCCGCCTTGCCTTTTTGTTCGATCCACATTATCTTATGTCAATATTGCTTTAAAAAATCATATTGTAACAAACTTTTAACTTGGCATCGTGCCAACTGGGATATTTCTACTCTGAAATTATTAACTTGGCAGAGCGGCAAACTTTGATGTTTTAGCAGAGCAACATGGGATGACAGAAGACATCCCTTTGTTCCTATCAGGTATCTCTAATATATAGAAGACTATCGTACAACTGACAGTGTGTCTCCTTCTGTTAATACATCCAAAGTTGACTGTTTATAATGTACATAGTGCTTGTATGAACCAAAACTGATATGTTTAACTTTAATTCTTTCTTTAAACCATTAAAAATGTAAATTATTTACATTTTCCTGGAACAAACCAGAATAATGTAAATAATTTTATAATGTGAAGTTTTTTTACAGTCTGTCTGATTTTGACGAAAGATTTAAACATGGAATAGGTTCGAGAAGAAAGTGAAAACTCAAATATTAGAAATATATTTTAATGGATATTTTGAAACTTTCTGCGAAATAAAAGATTAAAACTTTTCAATTACGTGTTTACTTGGATACATGGTCCCTACCTATGTACATATGTCATTTCTGTTTTTGTCCTAACACCACAGTGCCAATGGCAAGTGTGGCAAAAATGTCACCTATAGTAAATGTCTTGATAGATAATAGAATTGATATGCCATAATGCTATTGGCAAATGTTTGCTTCAAGAAATAATTATTTTGAGGTATTTTCAGAAACATGGTACATCTTAAATTGGGTCAATAAAGTAGCTGTTGATATTGTTAGATAATGCATTAAAATTATTGATTTATAACTTACTAGTAAGCTTACTCATTTTAAAGCATGTGGCTCGTTTTTAAATTGTGGCTAGCGTGCCACTTGCTACACGCCGTGTCTTTTTCTGAGGCCCTCTTTATTATATGTCAATAGTAATTTAAAAAGTCATATTGTAACCACTCCTTTTGTATATCTGGAAACACCTATCGCAGGCCATCAGCAGCGCCTTCTTTATACTAATTGAACTTCCTCTGTAGGGATTAAGAATTATTCTTGTGTGTTGAATGTCAAGCTCTACTTTCTATTTTTTCTAATTAACTTTTAATGTTTGTCCATATCTAATTAAAAAATGAATTAAATAATTTTTCATAACTTGGGCCCATTATAATTGGCATTATCTACACCTTTCATTATATTTCACACCTTTCCTTGTGTTTTTACAGACTTGTAATTTAACATGGACTTACCATTTTACAGACTTTTCTATTAAGACATGGAATGGACTAGATAAGAAAATTCCGCACTCAAGAACAAGAAAAATATTTTAATCGATTTATTACAAACTAAGACTTTTCAGATTTTTAAGACTTTCCAGTTACGAGTTAAGCCTAGATGCTGGACCCCTATCTACATTATTTATTTTGTTCTTGTCCTGACCCAATAGTGTCAACTCTATTAGCTACCAAGATATTAGCCACTAGCAAATGTTGATTTCAAGAAATCCTTAATTTATGGTATTCAGAAAAAAAATTTATATTTTAAAATTGAGTCAGCATAGTAGCAATGATTATTGCTAAATAATGTATTAAAAGGAGTAAACTTATCTGGATCAATACAGATTTGGGAACAAAGACTTTTTATGGTAGTCTTTAACAAAGACTTTTTATTTAGTCCTTAATTTATGGTATTCAAAAAAAATTTATATTTTAAAATTGAGTCAGCATAGTAGCTATGGTTATTGCTAAATAATGTATTAAAATGAGGATGTATGCTATTTGGTAATGTATGTATATTAATGTATGCTATTTGGATCAATATATATTTGGGAACAAAGATATTCAGGAACAATCAAAAATCAATCAATTAAAAAAATTAAATTCAATCAATTAAATTCAAAAATCAATCAATATAAATCATTACACAAACCGTTTTTGAGTTTGGTCTCTATAAAAATTGAACCAAATAATAAATCACTTATTATATATTTTTCAATATAAAGCCTCGAAAATCTTTATTTTTAATACTCTATATATTTTTTAATCTTTCTTTTTATATATTTTATACAAACAAAGCAAATGTATAGTACATATATATTTCTTTCCGTGAGGATCGCGACGTTTAGAAATCTGTGTGTCCATGTTTTAAAATATTTAAATGCCAATTATAATAATCAAATCTCCATATGCATTTACTACAAATTAAATAAATCATTAATTTGCAATGGACCCATTGCAAATTTATGTTATTTGGAGTAAATGTATAATAACAATATATTATTCATTGAATGTAGATTGGAATGGTGTGTTTCAATTTAAAACTTATTGGGTCCTTTCATATGCTTTACAAGTGCTAATAATTTTTGAATGAGTTCAATCAGTTAGTTACATGCTGTATGATAAATATTAATCATTATTCCAGTAATCCGGCATGCAATTAATATAAAATCCAGAAATATTTAAATGGAATATTTCAATATACCAGTAATATTAAATCTAGAAATATTTAAATGGAATATTTCAATATACCAGTGATATTAAATCCAGTAATATTTAAGTGGGGAGGGGGGTCTAATGACCGAATGGCTCCCAGTACCTTCAGAATCGAGTCCCAGCGATACCATGGATGTTTGTAGTGGTTCAAAATCCACTTTAAACCTTAGGGCTCGGTCTAATACGACTGTAGAGCGTTTTGCGTAGGGCTGACAACCATATCCGGTAAAAAGGAAAAACATCTCAGGTTTCGGAATATGTCAATAGGCAGACGGCCTTGGCCTACATGGGGTTGTTGCACCATTGAAAAAGAAGAATATTTAAATGGAATAATCCAATATACCAGCAATATTAAACCCAGTAATATTTAAATGGAATAATCATTATTTCAGTAATCCAGTATATCAGTAATACTAAAAGAAATAATCATCAGTCCAGTAAAATATTAATCATCACGTTTTAACTGTCAGTATACAAATTATACACACTCAATAACTGTAACTTAATTGTATACAAATTATACAAACGCATATGCTACTTGTTATGTGATTTTTTATTATCAAGTAATTCATATTAAATATTTTAAAAATAAATTTTTTTTCAAAACATTATTTTATAAGCGACTTGATCAAAGCGAAGTACCACAATTAAAAAGAAAATTTTGATAAACCTATTAGTTGTCTTTTAATATACATATCGAAGGTTTTAATAAATAATATATCTGTCAGTCCTAGCCATTCTTCAAATTCTGAGACATTCCTAGTAACCATTCCACGTTAACTATTCTGTTAAAAGGTTAAGCTACAGATAGCACTTGTGAAAGGATTTTCCGCCATTCCAGTCTGGTTAGTAAGTCCTCACATTGTCCCAACTGCGCATGTGTTAAAACAGGTGGATGGCGTCACAAACAACCGTCAACTTACAAAACTCGTCACGTTTTCTCAATTTCAATGCTAGGTGTGGTTGAAGATTTTTTTTTTTTTTTTCTGTCGTGCCGCTAGTGGTTAGAGAGACCTTCAAATATTTTTCACATTGCAGATTTTTACGCAAAATATAACGCTCTGATGGGAAAAAATATTTTTTGAAAGCTTCTTTTTCTAAGAATTCATTTGAAAAAAACATCAAAAGAAAATACGTAAATCATTTCGAGCAATTACTTTACCTTCTTTATTTTTTCCAATCTTTAACGAGGAAAATATTTTATTTCGATCTCGATAATTTTTAAATCAGAACTAATTAAAATTATCTGGATAAAAATACAAATTACAAATTCTAAACTACATAATTAAACAATAACTTTCAAATCGTACAAAAGTTTTTGGACTTTTCGGATACTTTCAATAAAAGAATGAATTTATTTCTTTGTCTTATTTGATTAGTCTTTAAAAATTTAATGAATTGTCTAGTTTTCATATTTATTGAGATGGTGTATTACTCAACTGAACTTCAAAAGTTTCAATGAAATTTCTTTAACCTTCGTTTAAAAAATAAATAATTCATCCTAAATTACCTTTAATCCTTCCAAAAAAATGTTTGAACTTTTCCTTGTATTACAATACCCATAGAGAAAAATAATACAGTCAAACCTGTTTTTGTGCTGGGGATAGGGACCGCATAAAAAAATCGTATAAAAAAAATATATATTGAAAGTTCATAAGTAGCTATAAAATATATTGACTGAACCACGTTAAAAAAAAAAATTTTTTTTTTTTGGTTATGTAGTAAATAGAGACCGCATAAAAAATGTTAAATATAGAAAATATGTAAATCAAAACCTCATGATATAACACTACCTCGCATCTAATAACATTCGTGATAATAGACTGATATAATATCGGGTGGGCCATCTGATGTATTTTTTTAATTTGCATATTATTTTGACAGTCACCTGCTATTATTTTAATTAAATTTTTTAATTAATTTTTATTCATAATATGCATTTAATGGAAAGCACAATTTTTTAATTGAATGTATGTTTTTAAAAACTATGCCGTCGATAAGTCATTCTTTGTGGGGTATTTTTAATGGGTATTTTCTTACTTTATTATTTTAATTTAGTATTTTTAATTAGATATTTTTATTAGTTAATTGTTTTTTCGTTTTTGTATTCGAATGAGTTGTATATATTAAAAAAATATACGTGCTTTTTTCATAATTCAAAAAATGAAAACATCATTATCTTGTATTATATTATTAACTATGATTAAATTATAAGTTAAATGATAATATGTTGAGCATATTTTTCTGGAAGAGGCATTTTAATTTTGAATTTCATTAACTCTTTTCTTCTCCAAAAATAATTATTAAAATGAAACATTAGATTATATAAATACATATAAAAGATTTGACTGTAGTAATTGAAGTGCATGAAGATATCATGCTGCTATTTCCATGATTAATAACGTAGTCATAATTTTACCAAAAAAGAAATCAGCATCATTTAAGATAACCAAAACATTTTTAAATTAAAAATGTTAAACTTATAAATTTAAAATTCATAATTATCGCATTTAAGTAATTCAAACATTTTATTGAGCAAATATAAAGTTTGTTTAAACCTTAAGAAAAAATTTCCTCACTATCAAAAATTTACTCATATACTCAATTGACTCATTTAGTCTATTACTCATTTGAATCAATTTAATTTTGAGAAACATGTACACCCGTTTACTGCTTTACTCTATTGCGGTTCTTTTTATGGACATCCTCTAAAAAGAAACAAAAGCGAATATAGTTCGTGGGAAATTACGAAATGGTCTTTCAGAAACCGAGGTTATTTATTTTTCGCCATTTGTTAGTTTAGTAAATGATAAAATGTATCTTATACGATTGCTTTAAATCTTGAACATTGCATTGAGGCATTCCGAAATATCGAATGAAATAAAGATACAAACATTTATTAAATCTGAAAAATATATATAGACATCATTTATTTAAATATTTCTATAGTTAATAAATTTAGTCTTCATGTCAATAAACTTTAGTTTATGCCAATAAATTTAATTTTGGTGTATTCAGAATAGTATCAAATAATTAAATATTATAACCATTATTATAACAGTTTATTTTCTACATTTTTCTGGCATTCATATTGAGCTGAAGTGGGGCATGATGGCCGAGCGGCTACGGTACCGCAGGTTTCGGGTTCCAGTCCCAGCGGTGCCACGTATGTTTGTCGTGGTTCGAAATCCACTTTAAAACCATAGTTCCCGGTCTAACAGGAGCGTTGCGGGGGTATTGTTGCTCCGCGTCCGTAGCTTATCTTCAAGCTACACGCACCCCCTGTGTAGTGATAATTGAATAACGTCGATGCAGCCCTTGCTTATGTCATGAAAGATAATTGTCTAAGTATTTGCCAGCTGCATTAGAAAAAAAAATATTGAACTAAAGTAGGGAGTCAGGGTCGGGTGTAAAGAATCAGGAATTGGAGTTGGCATTGAATATATTATCCAACTCCCGACTCTTTTATAAAAATGATGTTTATTTTTTTCAAAATTCTGGGGAATCTCCAACTGGAGGCACCAGTCACTAAGCATTGATTTTACGTGATTTCACAATTGCCAAGGGGCGATACATAATTCAACAAGGTAATCAACTGAATGTAATTATTGAGGGTTGCTTTATGGAAACCTTACTGGCTCATCAAGATTTGACAGAAAATGGGGAACGAGGGTAGAAAATTTACATAAAAATTGGCCATTTGGTCAAGTATTCTAATTTTGTGATTAAAATGCAAAATTTTATTTTTCTTGTCCTAAGCTATTCTATAATACGTGTCTGTTAATTTAATACCGTTATTTTTATTATATGTTTTTAAGTCAGATTTAGAGTACACTTTGGGCTAATTAGACCGGGACCTACAGTTTAATGTGGATTCCGAACCACTCACCCATGCCACCACTAGGGTTCGAACCTGGAACACCAAAGGCCAGAGCGTTAACCAATTGTTAATTTAATACTGTTATTTTTATTATATGTTTTTAAGTCAGATTTAGAGTACACTTTGGGCTAATTAGACCGGGACCTACAGTTTAATGTGGATTCCGAACCACTCACCCATGCCACCACTAAGGTTCGAACCTGGAACACCAAAGGCCAGAGCGTTAACCAATTGGCCATCAGGCCGCCTTTTTAAGTTGGAGTAAATGCTTTGTTAGTGCAAAAACTATGTTTATAGACGTGAGTTTAATAAAAGTCAAAGAATTTATAGAATGCATTTCCTAAGTCCATTAGTAAAGATCATAGTATACGGTAAATAGTCTGGAGTCAGTATAAAAAATTCGACTCTGAAGTCGTAAATTTTTTGGCCAAGTCTCCATCCCTGATACTGCGCTAGAAAAAAAGGTGGAGTGCTAATATCGCTGTTGCTGTACAGTAACTTGCGATCCACACAAAAATATTGCGTTTTATTGTCTTAATGTTTACAAGGCAATTTCGTAAACAGAAATATTAAGGAAACGAACTGGATAGACAAGCTCTACTCAATGTCATCAAGAAGACATTGTGACGTTATTATTGTACTGAGAGTTTTACTTCTTATGATGATCATGGGAGCTCGAATAGATTTATGGTAACATCTTTCGAATCCTTAATTATATCTGTAAATTAATATTCTGCATGGAATCATATTTATTTTGGATTGGTTTGGGTTGTCGCTCAACGGTCATTTTGTGCACATGAGGCCTAAACAGACCGGAACCTACAGCCTAAAATGGATTCCGAAATACTGACAAACATCTATGTCACCTCAAAAATGCTAACTTGAAGCCTGTGGTAAAGGCTAGAGCCCTAACCACTTGGCCATCAGGCCGCTGTATTTATTTTGGAAAATTAATTATCTGTACACTAACTGTAAATTTAATTCAATAGAACTGTTGGTACGAAACGAAAAAAATATGTATAATAAATCGCTTCTTTCTTATTCCCTTAGATTTCTAGGGTGAGTTTTAACGCTTCACTTGTATTTGAAAACGGAGCAATGCAGTTCTAGCTATTAGCATTCCACGTAATGATTACAATCATTTCAAATTATCAAGTGCTCTTAGCTATTGTTGCATAAAGTTGATATCATCTTTGTTCTATCCTTAAATAAAAATCAAGTTCAAGAGGCTCGATAGAAAAACTGTGCTCGAAAATGGAATGGATACTATTAATTATCACATATGAATTATCAATTGCAATAAGTATTAAAATTATTCAAGGCAGAGATTCACATACAAATGCAGGGTACGGGTTGCATGCGGTCTGATGGCCATTTGGCTAGCCCTCTGACCTTTGGTACCACGAGCTTCAGATTTGAATTCTGACTGTGGCGTGGACGTTTGTTAGTGGTTCAGAATCCGCGTTAAACTGTAGGTCCCGGTCTAATTAGCTCGAAATGTGCAAAAAATGACAGTAGAGCGACAACCAAATCAAAAGAGTTGCATGTATTCACTTAACTTAAACGGAGATAATACTCATACACACGAAAATTATGTTTAATAAAATAAATAATTTATTATAATATGTAGCACATAATATAATAAAAATAAATCATATATTTTAATAAAAAGTAAATATAAAATTTCATACAGGATATTACATTAAATTAATAAATGTTTCAATATTTGGTTCAATTTATGCGGCAACCAAGCGCAAAAGGGATTTTTCAAATGGAGTTGATTTATCACTTTTTAAATATCCATGCTTATAAATATTTGTTCACAGATATATATGTTGATCAATCTGATTTGCGCAGTTTAAAGCAATATCTAATAATCACAAAACATATGTTGTTTATAGTAGTGCAGTTTTAAAGGTGGTTTTTTTTTTTTCGGTTTTGGAAATATGTTTGAATATTTTTCTAATAATTAAATGTTAATTATTTATCTAATTAAAGCTGGCTCAAGTTTCACGGTTTAATCTTTCATCTAAATTTAAAAATTTTTTTTAAAAAAGTTACCTTTCCTGTTTTATTAAAGTAAAATTGACATATGATGAGGTAGGCGACAGAAATCAAATTACAGTACATTTTGCAAATTACTGTGGTACAAATGGAAACAAGTGCTTCGTGGTTCATTCTGGATAACGCCAAATATACTGAATACGTGGAGTGCCAGTGTAAAATGATTTCAATCAAAGTGTTTATTTGAATAAAACAATAGTTGGATTCATTTGAATGCAACATTGAGACTCATTTGAATACAACATTATTCAGACTCATTTGAATACAACATTATTCAGACTCATTTGAATACGACATTATTCAGACTCATTTGAACACAACAATATTCAGACTCATTTGAATACAACAGAATACAACAATATTCAGATCCATTTGAATGCAACAGAATACAACAATATTTGGACTCATTTGAATATAGTAAAATATTTTGACTCATTTGAATATATCAAAATATTTGGAGAAGAATTTTTATTGAATTTTCAATTGAATTTTTATTGTTTAGAATTTGTTTTTATCAAGAATTTTTTTTCAGCGCAGACAAAAGTATTCTGACATTTACTTTAGAAAAAGCAAAAACTAATAATCCAACAAAAGTATCATCTCTAAAACTACTTAGCTATTTGCATGGATTGACTGCTTAATATTCTAAAAGGCATTGAATTAAGTAGTATTTTAATAAGATCTGGATTACTTTTATCATCCAGATGCGATTCCAATTGATTTTTGCAAGATTAATTCAGGAACTTTTAAGCACTCTCTATAAATGTTATGAGATTCAAATAAGACTTCAAGGACAAAATGTCAAGATATTTTGACACATTACTTAATTGGTATAGTTTTATATTTATAGCTTATGTTAAAGAACATTTTTGTTCAAAGATTTTGTCTTTTAAATCTATATGGGTAGTATCATTAAATTATCAATATATAAAATAACGAAACACAGTATTATCAATATATAAAATAACGAAACACAGTATTATCAATATATAAAATAACGAAACACAGTATTATCAATATATAAAATAACGAAACACAGTATTATCAATATATAAAACAATGAAACATAGTATTATCAGTAAGATCACATGCATCAATCCTTAGAAACTTACAAACAACCTAGAGCATTACATAGTCATTGCTCATTTGAGAAAAGCAATCACAAAATATCCCTCTTATTTGCGTTAAGTATCTAACAACAATGATCCGTCTTTTGAAAATTATTGTTTATCAAAAATTCACTTTTTATTAGCAAAAAGAGGTAAAGGATGGAGGAAGTTAGTGGATAGTGCTATTGATTTTCGAAGCTGTTATTGTCAACTGACACAAGTGAGTCTTAATCAAAAGCTTTGTGTCTATGTCGAGGATTCGCAATACAGCAGTCATACAGTGATCATCGGGGTTGCAAGTTCGGAGCAACATAATCCTCATTTGATCACACTTTTCATGTGACTTTCACTTTGTAGTTTAACATATGCGATTATAGCTTGGCGACTTTTGGCAACACTCTTTACTGTTGGCTATTATTACCTTGTGCTCTTGGCGCAAAGGGAGAAAGAGATCTACTATCATACAACGATTTTTAAAAAGAACTGGTTCTTTTTTTTTTTTTTTTTTTTTTTTTTACATTTTGGCTGCAAATAAATAAAAATGTAACTTTTCTAAATATTTTAGCATTTGTATTTTATTAATAATTTTTTGTGTAATATTTTCCTTCCAAAATGATTTTAAGAAAATATTCATTTATAGGAATTTTTGTGCGATGCTTTTATTATATTTCATACAAAGTGATCAGAGTTGTAAACAAAATAACATTTCATCTACCTATTTATCTTTAGTAAACACGTAGTTGAAAAAATGCATGACTCGAAAAGAAGAATTTCAGTCATATCTCGGAATTTTCAGAATCGCTTCATAATATGTTTACGTTTTCTAAATAAATGCGTGCAGGGAAAAGAAGGCAAGTGGCGATACAGCGCCAAACAAAATGCGAAAAGGATGGGAGATGTTTGCCATAACTTTCTGCTCCTGTGGAATAGGGGGATGCACTCTATTTTATTATTGTTCCAAGGGATTCGCAAAATACTAGAACATCTATACTTTCCTTCGATTGGTTTTGTTTGTCGCTCTACGGTCATCTTGTAGACACGAGGGCTAAACAGACCAGGACCTACAGTTTAAAGTGGAGTCCGAACCACTAACAAACGTTCAGGCTACAACCAGGATTCGAACCTGAAGCCTGTGATACCAAAGACCAGAGCTTCCGATCCTTCGAGGAGAAAGGTACGAGCCCTCCAGATGGCAAAATGCGGCTGTAGTATATATCAGATCCCTCGTGGTACACCCGGATAAAGTTGAATATGTTACACGTATGTCGTTCTCGTGGTGAATGATGCAAGTCAAAATGTCCAGCATTTGGAAGCAACAGCATTAATAAAGATCAACATATTTTTAAAAAAATCCAGTTTTATTACAAACTTATTTGAATCTGTTCTTGACAACTCATTCATTATGAACTATTTATTTTGAAGTTCTGGGTGAATTGTTAAAATGTTCAAAAATCATTTTTCTTTCATTTTCTTGCGCTATATTTTCTCCAATTTATAGTAGTCCTTATTGATTTTGAGGTCATTTTGAGAGAAGGTTATTTATTTGTTCACATTTTAATCAAAAAGTTTTCTTTTTACGTTTTTAAAATTATTTTTTTTTGTTCTAATGCAGCTGGCAAACACTTAAACAGCTTGGTCGCCTTAAGGAAAGCGCTGCAAAGACATTACTCACTTTGCATTACCCAGGGGGCGCGTGAAACTTGAAGATACTTAAGCGGAGTAACAATGCCCCCGCAATGCTCTACGATCCTATTAGGACCGGGACATACAGTTTAAAGTGGATTCCGAACCAATACAAACATCCATGGCACCGCCGGGACTTGAACCCGAAACCTGTGGTACCGAGCGCCAGAGCGCTAGCCACTCGGCCATTCAGGCCCCGTTTTTAAAATTATATCAGTGAACAAAAAAGGGGAATTCGCTCTCTCTTTTCTTTTAATATATATATACTTACATACCAATCTGTCTATTTATCCATCTGTCTTTCTCTCTCTCTCTCTCTCTCTCTCTCTATATATATATATATATATTAATTGCGACAAATTAGCGAGTGTTTCCTTACTTATCAAGCCGCAATTTTTTAAATTAAAATGGATAAGTCAACAGGTTCAGTTAAGTCAATCGTTGAAAATCTTTTAAGAGAAGGATTTACTTATGGAAAGAATTTCCGTTGTTGATTCAGAATGATTTGTTTTTAGATATTTAATGAGTTGCATCGTTTCGCTGTCTTCAAAGTTTTTTTTTTATTAAGTTTGATTTTTTTTATTTTTGTGTTTATTTATTCTTCTTAACCGCTGTCTTTTTAATACAATCTGAAAGTTATATTCTAAAAATTTGAATCATTCTTTTTCGTCACTCTGCATCTATTTTGATAATTAATTTTCTTTCGCCTAAGATAAGTTTTAGTATTTTTAACGTTTCAGAATTAAGTGAAATTTTTTTTTAAAGGTGTTCTTTTTTCCAGAAATGTCACGTGATTCGACGATACCGGCGTTGACAAGTCTGTTGAAATTCCCAGACGACGTGCTGGAAGAAGACTTTCACTGTCTTTGTCCTCTCGGCTCGTTCTTACACAATAATTAGCGCCTATTTTTATTTCGGTCTTGGAACATGCCACTAGAAAAAGTTTTATTTTAACTACATTTAGCGGATCACAATAAAAAAAGCATACTACTGTGTCCAAAAAGTAAGACAATTTCACAATTTAAAATTGGCGGGGCTTATGAAATTTCAATTTTTTTTTCTTTTTTAGGTTGTTAACACTGCCCTTGACATCTGTGTGAAATTTGACGTCAAAATATTCATTAGTGTTTGAGTTACGCTTGGCTTTGTGAAACGTTAAAAGTGATTCCGGCGATTTTTGAAATGTCTGAATTAATTAAACAAAGAACTTGCATTAAATTTTATTTGCGGAAATGTATATAATGTTGCAGAAGGCATTAGGTGAGCATTCTTATATCGGAAAGAAATGTTTAGAAGTGGTATAAACAGTTCAAAGAAGGCAGAGAACGCGTTGAAGACGAAGAGCCCTCTGGCCGATCATCAACCTCAAACGACGAAGCTCACGTCTAAAATATTAAAGATTTGGTCCTTGCAAACCGTCGATTTACAATTAGAGACCTTGCTGATGATGTTGTAATTTCAAAAGGATCGGCCCATTCCATTTTGGGCCTCAAACACGTCAAATCTCGATTGGCACCGAAAATATTGAATCACAATTCACACACTGCATTGATTCTTCGTGAAAATGAAACTGCTACTTCTGGCTATTCCCTAAACTCCAAAGACCACTCCAGGGACACCGTTTTGAGTCGACTGAAGAGATTCAACTTGAATCGTTGCGCGCTTTGAAGACCATCCCTGCCGATGACTTTTTATCATGTATTGAATTGGAAAAAAAGTTGGTATAAGCGCATTGTGTCCGGAGGGAATTACTTAGAGGGCGCTGAAATAAATTTGGAAGAATAAATAAAGGGTTTTTGGAAAAAATAAATAGTTGGTCTTACTTTTTGGCACAGTAGTATTAGAATAAGTATTAAATAGATGTCGAAAAGTTTTCAATAAGTTTATTAAATTTTTCTTTTTTTTTTTTATGTCGCAAAAATTTTGTTTCAGTATGTACATAGGAGTTTGAGGAAACAATTGAAAGCGGGTAAAATTGCTATAATCATTTAAATCAGCCAAATTTGTAACACATTCCTGGAAGGATATTTTTGTAACAATATGAAATGTCTTTCTTTCAATAGAAATTTTGTTTTTCATTTTTTTTTTTTGTTTTTGTTCAAGCTGCGATATGCTGCACGTATATGCGTTTTCTAACCATTGAAAAAGCTATCCGCTAAGGCTATCGGCTTTTTTTAATCATTAAAAAAATTAGGTCTGAAGAAACCCAACGCATGCAGTTTCATTCAAGGTGAGTTTCTGTAATATTTCTAGGGAGTATACACTTTACGATGACGTACTAACCTTTACCAGACACGTCATAAAATTTTGAAATCAGGAATAGAGGAAATTACATTGAAAAAAATGCAAGAAGTGTTATTACATCCTTTAATCTTTGGAAAAATTCCTGATATAGTGTATGGAAAAGTAAGACAAATTAAAAATTTAAATGGATTTTTATTTCATTTAAAATTTATTTGATAACATGATTAATAATTTGAATTTTTTTCCCTTTGAATAAAGATTTTGTGACTTTTTACTTTTAGAGGCTGTACTGACAATGTTTTCTAACCCTTTTTCAGGGGCCTGATGGCCGAGTGGCTAGCGCTCTGGCCCTCGGTACCACAGGGTTCGAGCCCCAGCGGTGCCATGGTTGTTTGTAGTGGTTCGGAATCCACTTTAAACTGTAGGTCCCGGTCTGTTTAGCCCAAAGTGTGCACAAGATGACCGTAGAGCGACAAACCAAACCAAACCTTTCTAACCATTTTTTTACCTCTGCTCGAAAGTCGGAAGCAAAGAGTCTGGAGTCGAGTGTTTTTTGAAGTATAAAAAGTATTTTTGAAGTATTTGATATATAAAAAGCGACTTCCTATTTTTTTTAAAATTAATTTGTAATTTTTTTTTTTTTTCCAAAAATCTGTGGTTTTTCTAATTGAAGGCGCTGGCGAATTCACGTGAGTTTTGCGATTGCCAAGGGGCGATACATAATTCCACTTGGTGATCATTGAATCTTATTACGGAGGGTTATTTTATGGAAACCCTACTGACTTATCAATTTTGCCAGAAAATGGATATTTGCGGAAGAAAAGCAGGAAATTTACATAAAAATTGGTTATTTGGTCAGTTATTCTAATTTGGTGATTAAAATGCATGGTTTTCTTTTGATTGTCTTAAGCCATTCTATAATACTTGGGAATCTGATAATTTAGTACTGTTTTATAAGATATATTTGTATATATGTATATTGTACCCAAATCTAGAGTACAAGAATATCTGAAGTTTGTGCAATTAGTACGCATTTAAAGTTGTAATAAATACATTAGTAAAGATCATAGTAGATAAAATTACGGTAAAGCATCAGGAGTTTTGAGGTGGTATAAAAAATGCGGTTTAATAAATTAAAAATTTTAAATGGAGTTTTATTCTATGTAAAATTCATTTGATAACTTGTGTAATATTATGAAATTTTTATTTTTGAATTAAAATTTTGTGACTTTTTGTTTTTAGGGGCTGAGCTATGTATGTATGTGCGTTTTCTAACCACTTTCCACTGGTTAGAAAACGTAGATATGTGGTAGATGATTGTAGATTTTCTACCACTTTCCAGTGGTTAGGAAATCTCAACAGGTGGATGATTTTTTTTAAACATTAAAAAATTTATCGCTGAAGAAATCCAACTCATGCAGTTTCATTCAAGGTGAGTTTCTGTAATATTTCTCGGGAGTGTACATTTTATTGATGACGCACCAACCTTTAACAGACATGCTATAAACATTTTGAAATTAAGAATAGAGTAAGTTAATCCATTCTTGGAAACATTGAAAAATTGTTAATCCATTCTTTTATATTTGAAAAATTCCAGAAATAGTGTGTATTGAAGTAATACGATAATATATACAGTAATATAAATTAACTCTGACGCTCGGTTCCACCGGTTTCGGGTTCGAGTCCCAAGGGTGCCTTGGAGGTTTATAGTGGTTCTCCACTTTAAACGATAGGTCCCAGTCTAATACTGTTGTAGAGCATTGAGCGTAGTACTGACAACCCTACTCTGTAAAAAGAAAACATCTCCGTCTAAATATCTGCCACCTACAGACGGCCTTGACCCACCATGGAGCTGTTGCGTCACTGATGATGATGAATATAAATTAAAATTATATATATATATAGCAATATTATTAATAATTATATAGTAATATAAATTAATTTTTATTTCTTTTAAAATTCGCTTTAAAACGAAAAATGTTAAACTATATTTTTCTATACGAACATCCAACCGACGTGACGGGGAAATGTTAAATTCCGATAGGTCTTTTAGGGGAAACTGCCCCGCATTTGCGGATCGTCAGGGGAAAAAAAACTCCACAAAAACTCTCCCCAAGCAGCTTAACAGTCGATGCGTGATGCTTGTACACGCTGTCTAAATCGCCATTGACTCTCCTCATTTCTAAAAGCAGTGACTTCAACAGAAGCCGCTAGTGGGATCGAACCCATATTCTTCTGTGTACAGACTGTGCACGTTACCTCTGGATTACGAGTCGACAATTTTTTTCATTTGTAAAATTATTTTTAATTAAGTTACGTCAAGAGTTATAAATCTTGGATTTATTCCTAGTTAAAGAAAGAAAATTGATCACTGAACGAAAATTAGAAATAGGAGATTTAAAAGAGTAATAGATTGAACATTTAATATTAAAAAAAAAATCTGGTTTGTCAAAGTTTATTATCAATCTTTATTGACAGTCTAATAAATAATTTAAATATATTCCAATCTAGAAAATATAATTCCTGCAATTTCTGATTCCGAACTTAAGGCAAATTGTAAGGTTTGGTTTGTCGCTCTACGGTCATTTTGCGCGCACGAGGGCTAAATATATTAGGACCTACAGTTTAAAGTGGATTACTACTACTACACCACACCACATCGCTGTACCTAGAGTTGAGTTGCCCCTTTACAGTTTGGGAATGATGTGGGTGAGAAGAAGTCTGAATGGGCTCCGTGACGCCGTGCGGTTATGAGACCACGACCTACGGCTTAAAATGGATTCCGAACCACTACAAACATCCATGGAACCACCGGGATTTGACTCCAAAGCCTGTGGTACCAAGCGCCAGAGTGCTAGCCACTTGGCCATCAGGTCCCTCGATTGTAAAAGTATGATAAATGATAATAAAATACTTCGAATGTTGTGTCAAGTTCGGTGTTGGCGATATCATTAACAGCAGTTTGTTGCGCGAAAGCATTTGCTATTTATCACAATAATGCAACTTTTCCAGAAATTCATAATATTAACTATTCGATTAAATTAATTAATTTCGCAAAATTAAATTAACAATCTTTTTATTTTACTTATTGACATTGTTACATACAATTTTGTTTTGAATAATGAAATAAAATTTCAAAAATTTATATTTATGTGTTAAAAATGCCTTTTTTTTCAACAACTCACGTATTGATATTGACTAACTTAAGTTGCGAACTAAATATTCAAAGGTTTGCATTTGGGTTATTTAACATTACATATGCATATTAAACTTTTTGTTACGTAAATAAAATATTTTCTTATCATACTTACGATAATATAATATTACACCCGTAAATCACGATAACTGAGCTTTCTTGAAGCTTTTCTGATAGTATGTTGAAATGGTTTTGCCTCAATAAAAATCGCAAGGGAATTTTTCGTCCCGAAAAAATGGCTTCAGAAAAGGACATTCTATTTTTGTTCTGTTATTCCTGAAAAAAAATTATAGTAAACAGGACTAGATAAAAAAAAATATGTATATACAAAAATATGTGTTTATATTTATATATTGTACACAAAAGTAAAACAAAAGAACTAGAAATAAAATTCAAATATTTACGAAATTGGACAAAAAGGTAATTGGTATAATATTAAATATATAACTATGAGCATTAAAAAGGTCCAGATTTTATCAAGTAAAGTACAAAATCATTTAATCGAAAATGTTGCAAAATCATTTAATCGAAAATGTTGCAAAATCATTTAATCGAAAATGTTGCAAGAAAAATTACGATATGAGAAAAAAGGATAAGAAAGTAAAAGTTGCTTTTGCTTTTAGAATTTTTGTTTATGATTTTTTTATTGGTTTGGCTTTTCGCTCTACGGTCATTTTTTTTGCAGACTTTAAGGTAATTAGCCTACAGTTTAACGTGTATTCTTAACCACTAACAAACATCCATGCCACTTCCAGGTTTTTTTGTGAGGTTATGTTGCTGAAAAATAATTTAATTATGGCGAAAAATAATTAAAAAAAATGTTGAATATTTATCTGTTAATTAACTTAATTTATCTATTTAAAAAGGTTCATTTCAATGAATAACGAGTACTTACTAATATAATAAACAAATTAGAAAAAAAAAAGAAAAAAATGTCTTGCGAAAAGCTATTCTTATTTTTGCTAACAACGAATAAGCATCTGTAAAATACGAAAGAAAAACATAAAAATGAAGGAGGAACGGTGCTTTATTGATTCATTCGACTCATTAATAGATTTTTACTTCTTAAATTAATTAATACAATTAAAGCCAGTTGATTAAAAAAAGTACTGTAAATTCTAATTAAAGATGAGGAAATGTTTAAAGGAATTAGAATGCATATTAAGTCATTTTTATCGAACAGAAATATAATTAATACGTTTTATATTTTTAACAATATTACAAGTAGCATTTACGGTTTTAATGGTGAAAACTGAGTACATCAAAGGCTAATGTTTAGGATAATAAATAAAAATTATAAATGTTAATCATGTGCATGGGTTAACACATCCAATTATAATGAATTTAATACACAAATTTATTCCTGTATATGTGTTAATTTTCCGCCCAGAATCTTCCAAAGAAAAAGGAAGAAAAATCTTAAAAGTTGTCTTATATATGCCACTTTTTATTATCCCAATCCATATTTAGGTTTCAAATATTACGTATTTCGAAACCTAGAACTCAAAATCCAATAGGCATCAATGTATTTCGTGTTTGACGCATGTATTTATAATTATGATTGTTAACACATCCAATTATAATAAATTTAATACAAATTTTTTTTCCTTGATATGTGAGAATTCTCCGCCCATAATCTTCCAAAAAAGAAGGAAAAAAAAAAACTTAAAAGTTATCTTATATCTGCCAATTTTTATTATCCTACTCCGTATTTAGTTTTCAAATATTACGTATTTCTAAACCTAAATATCAAAATACAATATGCCTCAATATGTTTCGAGTCTATTTAGTTTATGTTAGTATATGTTTTAGTCTATTTAACTTTTTTAGTAGCCTGTATTTATAATTATGATGCTTAATACATCCAAATATAATAAATTTAGCGCATAAATTAATTCCTGAATTAAGGAGTGTATAGACGGAGGATTCCCATGAAGGAAAAAAAAGAAAGTATAAAGTTGTGCATTTATCAATTCTACTATTCTATTTTATTCTTCCTTCCTAATCAATTTTTAGGTTTCCAATATGTCGTATTTCTAAACTTAAATATCCAAATCCGATGGCCGTCAGTGTGCTTGGAGTCTGATGATCGTTTTCTTGAAAGCGGCCGATAACGTGATTTGGAAGGTGCTCTTGAGAGCTTCCCTCGACAATCCATGCGAGTCTCTTTTCTCCTTCACCAGATGGCGCTGCCGGCGGGCCATGCTTAATAGACAGGCATCGCGGCTCGTTATAGCGGACGGCGGCGGCGTTTCGAGCGACGTTTTCCGTCGGAGGTAGGATTGCGAGTACTGATGCGTGCAGACACTCGGATCTCTAAAGCTCGCTCTGTGCAACGTGTAGATGACTTGAGAGTCGCACGGTAGACAGTTAAAACTGCAACAAAGCTCCAGCTTGCAAACAATTTTTTTTTTCTCTCGACTCCTTTTTTTTTTTTTTTTTTAAATTAGTTTTTTTGTAGCATCGAAAACAGTTCTGATTCCGTGACATTTTTTTTTCTTTCTTTCGTTAAATTTCTTATTAAAGAAAAGACAAAAAAAAAAATTATTCTGTATGTTGTGCAATTGTGAAAGAACCGAACTTTTCTAAGTCTTAAATGGCGGTGAACCGTTTTCCAGTGGTGGACTGCTTTCTGCCGTGGTGTGTACACGTGCTGTGCATCGCTACCATCATCTCACAAATAGGTAAGTACGCACTCTATAATGTATTCTATTCTATTCTATTTTACCCTTTCAGCAACGAATCGTAGCTAGTCGGCCCGGTTTCGGAAAAATAAGGTTTCCGTTCACACAAAGTCCTTTGAACCCGGTCTCTGAAACCCTTATCAAGACTTGCTGGTAAAAAACGTTCAATTATGAACGCTTTTTACCGGCGAAAATATCGCCGGTATCCCGACGACTGAAAAGCAACTATACCGTAAGCGCAACTGCTAAAGTTCCCTCGCTAGAACTTAAAAACAGCGCGTATATTCAATCCACCCAATCAACGTAACAGTAGCGTAACCTATTCAAACCGTTTTTCATTTTTAGGGAAACCAAACCAAAAAAAGAAATGAACGCTGTGATTTATTGAACATCCAAATGCAAATCTGGAGCTAATTACTTTGGATCGCGATGTTTCATCATAGAAAAAGCATTTTATTTTTCGTTGTCTGGTTTCAAGGCGAGTGTTAATTTCAGTCATGCTTGTTTAAAATAAAATACTAAAATAGCGTGCATGAGTTTGCTCATTCATAATTCAATCTAGTAAGGAATTATTTTCTGCGAAGAGCTTTCGAAATGTAGAATGGTTGTCAATTTATTAATCATTTTAATTATGAATGCATCATTTTTATCGTTAAAGAATCTAGGATTTTGCAAGTAGTTTCCGTAACTGTTTTGTGTATATATTTATGACAGCTTAACTTGAAATTGGGGAATTAATTATTAAAAAGTTATGTCATTTTTTCAAATAGATATTTCTGCAAAAGTATTTTAATTTATTTTTCCAACTAACGTCTATAAAATTTAATTTTTGTTTTTCTATTTGAAAGTCATGAACATAAGAATAAAATTTCCTTATTGTTTAAAATCAGATGCATGTTTTTGAGTCTCAAAAAATATTTATAATATATTATGTTTACATTTTGTTAAGTATATTTGCTTTTTAAATTTGCCATTTTTAGAAAGACAATGTATTCTATCATATTTTATAATTTACTATTTTTATAAAAGGAATTTTTTTATAATGAATTTTGTTAGTATATATAATTTTAATTTGAAACTTCTCTGTATATATGTCTGACAAATTTTGCTATACATTGGATCTTAAAGTTAGTCTTCTTAGTTTATTTTCAATTTTATTGAGGATTATATATTTATTTTAAGTACTAAATTTCTTCTGAAATTCACATGAAAATGAAGATTTAATCCTTAGATTCGTTGTTGAATGCAGTACATTTTAATCGGCTTAAATAATTAATAACTTTTCAAATTATTAATTTACACATGAAACAATTTGAACTATGATTACATATAATTCTAGGCACTTAACTGTGACAGACTTTAGCTGTGTTTACTTAATATGAATTAAAAAAAAGTCAAATATTTGATTTATAAAAAATATTTAGGTAATTATATCTGTAAAATTAATACTTAAAAAAAAATTATTAAATTTTGTACAGGCGATATGTTAATGGTAAACAACTCAATTATGTGTACTTTCATAATAACTAGGAATTTACCAAAAGTGGTATTTAGATTCTTTTACCGTGGGAAAAAAAGTAGTTTTTAAGCTACTTTTACTCGTTTTAATTTGTGTAATTAATACATTAGTGTCCGATGCATTAGTGATATACATTATTTTCGTAATTTTTAAATTAAAAATAATTTTAATTTACGAATTGACTATAAAAAGATTATATATAAAGTATTATTTGTTTCTATACGTTTGTATTTAATTTCAGTTGATATAGAAAATTGGGAATGGAATTGAATAGTTTAATATCTCAAAATATTAACTTCAAAGAGTCTCAACTCAACAACTGCAGTTTTGGAACTGTGTTTCACACTTGGTTGAAACTAGACCGAAAACTGAAATCTAGCACAAGCGCTTCAGTAGAATTTTCAGTCCGTGGATCTGCATTCAGATGACGAAACCCATGGTTTCATTTCAACCAAATAGTATACACGTAAAAAAAAAAAAAAAATTTTTTTTTTCTTTTTCGGTCGCTATGAGATGATTCGTTTCAAATTATCATAGCAATCTTTAATCCATTTATTTGTAATCGGATTTTCAATGTTTTCATGTCACTATAATGGCTTAATCAATTTTTCTCACTTCCCAGTTAACTGCGAAGAAATATAAAATGTATACTTGCAAATATTTCGTTACAAATTAATAAACTGATAAATTAATAACCACTGTATTTTTGTTTACATCAATAATTTTTAAACTGATAGAACATGAAAATTTTTTATTATGGAATTAAAACAATTCCTATGCCTATTATTTTCTTACGGAATTTAAATTATTCCTATTATTATTTTCTTACGGAATTTAAATTATTCCTATTATTATTTTCTTACGGAATTTAAATTATTCCTATTATTATTTTCTTACGGAATTTAAATTATTCCTATTATTATTTTCTTACGGAATTTAAATTATTCCTATTATTATTTTCTTACGGAATTTAAATTATTCCTATTATTATTTTATTGGGGAATTTAAATTATTCCTATTATTATTTTATTACGGAAGTTAACTTATTCCTATTATTATTTTTATTGGGGAATTAAAATTATTCCTATTATTATTTCATATTATGGAATTAAAATATAGCCATTGTAAATCATTGCAAAAATAATAATAAATAAATAAATACGAAATATGGGAAATGTTTTTGGAATTCATAATATCAAAATGTTAGACAATTGATTATTTTCTTCTTTAGTTATAAAAATTTGTAGCAAATAAATTAAATATTTGCTAGTTCTTAAGCACTTAAGCTTCATCTAGGGAAGTTAATTTTAAAAAGCAAGAGTTAATTCTACACCAAAGAATATTTTATACAATTTGATTTATTTCAAATTTTATTTGATCAATTTATGATTTTATTTCAAATTTTATATTATCAATTTATGATTTTATTTCAAATTTTATTTTATCAATTTTTGATTTTATTTCAAATTTTATTTTATGCAATTTGCTATCTTCATTATATTCTAAATTGTGTATTCATTCTTTAATTTTTCGTATTAATAAATTCCTTTTATAGTTTAAGAAATTATTTTTCATTATGAGTGCAAGTATAAAGGGGAATAAAAAAATAAAGTTAAGCTATTCTAAATCATTTAGAAGAACAACAAATATAATGCAGGAAATGTGCAAACTTTTAAACATAAACCATTTTTAACTTTAAGCCATTGATTTGCACGTAAAAATTTCAGATGGTAAATAAAATATCATTTCGAGGTGTTAGCTTAGTGAACTATATTTAGACTTTTAGTAAACCTCCTGCTTTTTGTTTTAAATGGACTGGTGCCAGAATTGAGATGCTTCATCTTTGTGTGTTATTATTCCGTTCAAGAATCCTGAATAATTTATCCTGGGCAGCGAGGTCGTGTTTCTGAGGCATGTAACATAAAACAGGAAATATCTGCCATTGACTGTCTAATTATCAACTTTAGTTTTGTCGACAGGTTTTTTTTTTTTTTTTTTTTTTTTTTTTTTCGTTGTCAGTTAGAATCCACGTCAAAAAACTTCGGAATTTTTTTAAATATTTGCGATTGTGATTTGTTTTAGTACTCATTATTTTATTCTTTATTGTAAAAATTTTTTATTTATATATTTTATTTATTTTATATTTTTTATTTATTTGTGTTCTTAATTGAAACGAATTTCTTTTATTGAATTTGACAGCATCAAATTTCTTTGAATCGCTTTTTGTTTAAATGTCTTGATCGTTGTGGTGATTAATTTTGTTCTGCCCCCTTTCTGGATTTCAAGTTTTATTGTAAAATTTAAATTAAATGTACACAAAAGTGTAAAAAAAGTGTTCCAAATGATTTAATTTTTTTAGATTTTTGATGAACAAACTCATTTTAAGTCCTTTGGCCTTTCTGTGTTTGAATCGGTTCAAATAAAATTTTTATTTCAATAATTTTTTTCAAAAGATAAAAAAAATACTTTTATAGATATTGGCAATTACAAAAGAAATATTACATTGTCTAAATATTTAGTTTGGAATTGTAAATATTCTAACTTTAAAACAATACTTGAATTCGCATATAATTGATGCATTAAAAATTATATTTAATGAGTATATATAAACATTGTCCACTTAAACGTTGTGTAATGTGAGGAACCCTTTTAGGATGTTTTTATTAAAAAAATTAAAATTTAATTATTTAAAATTTGATCAAATGGGTTGATTTAAAAAAAAATTCATTCCAATAAAATATTATATAATTAAAAATAACTTATTTTATACTTATCATTTCTATTATATAAAAGATATCTGAATGTAGAAAGTTAATGAATTTAAAAAACTTTTTTAATACTGATTATTTTAAGTAAAGTAGAAAATAATTTTTTTTTATAAATTATATGTATAAAATTTCTTTTAATAAAAATAATTTTTAAATCAGAATAGGCAATGCAGAGGTATTAATAAACTAATCTGAAGTTAAAATTACTAGAGTCTCTTTGGCATTACCTTGCTTTATTTAAGATGTCTTTATATATTATATAAAATATTATTTTTAATTGTATAACTTATATTTTATACTTGAATTGATAGATGAATGATGAATGTAGAAAGTTAATGAACTTTTTTAATAATTATTTTAAGAAAAGTAGAAAATAAATTTTTTTTTTTAAATACAAAATTTCTTTTAAATCAAAATATATAATGTAGAAGTCTTAAATAATTAATCTGAAATTAAAATTACTAGAATCCCTTTGGCATTACCTGATTTATTTAAGATGTCTTTCTTTTTTAACGCTTTTTGATCGATACGTTAAAAATTGAATATTTTTAATATGCTTTTATTAGTTTCACCTGTATGTTTGTTTGTTTCCAACTGACTCTTTGGGCACGATTTTGCCCTACTTTAAGCGATCAGATTTAATTGAAACGTTGTAGACTTATCAAAGACCGACGACAATAAAATATTTTGATAAGTTTATTATCTCATCAAGATTAGGATCGCCAGGATTAGTGATTTTTAACTTATGAAGAGCAATTTAACCCATGTAGAATGAAAGTACCTAAGACATTTTAACCTACGTGGGACAGTGGCACAACGGATCCCTGTTCGAATCCTGGCTGGCTCGACATATTCACATTTAGCCTTTGTTTTACTCACGATTAAATTATTGTAAGAACTATAGTTCCAGTCCTCCGTACCGGGACCTCATTTAAATATTATAGTTTAAAAAAAATAAAAAACACGCTTTTATTCTTATGTTAATCAAACTAAAAAATTGTTGACATAACATTAACATAAGAATAAAATTACTGACGAGAAAATGAATGTCACTGTTCTAAAAGCGTGGGGTGCTCGATATCAGTTATAATTTTTCACTAGTTTTATTCCGAAATGCAGAGTTAGTTTAAAAATGTCATACAAAACACCCCACGCTTTTAGTACAGTGACATTAATTTTCTCGTCAGTAATTTTATTCTTATGTTAACAATTATTTTTTACTTTTTAGTTTGATTAACTCTAAAAGCGTGTTTTTTTGTTTTTTTAAACTATAATTTATTTTTTTTTTACCTGAAACCCCTTGCATTTACGTTTATTCGAGTTACTTGAGCGATGACCAGAAAGCGACTATTTGTGTAGCAGGCAGAGGACATTAGCCCCTCTGTAAAAGGGGGCACCACGAGGGGAGGGTTGAGGGGTCTTTGAGGGCGCATACCAAAGAGGCAAGATAATCCCCTAAAGCCACTCCCCTAGCGGCTGGGGATCCCCGACAGATTTAAAGTGCCTCATGACCACTCATATTCTATTCATCTCTTACCTCAGCTCGAAGCCTGTCTGGCTGTTTTGGGTCAGCTTTTTTTTTATTGTAGTGATTCGCTTTAATGTTAGAAAGATCATGAAATGATTGTTTGGCTTTGTGTGAATAGGGTATTTAACATTAAGTACGGTTTTGGCACAACCTATTAAAAAAAAGACAATTCTTTTTTAAATACAACTGCTGTTTTTAGTTGGATTTTTGCTGCTTTTTAGTTGGGATTGCTTTACAATGAACATGTGCTTTTTTAGGCATTGTTAATCAGAATAAATCATAAAATGAAAAAAATAAGCATCTAAAAAGTGAATTTGAAAAAAATAAGCATCTAAAAGTGAATTTATTAAATAATACCAGCATTCCAGTTTTTATTAATCTTGTTATTTTTGCAATGCATTTCTGGATGTGTGTGATAGGTTCACCTTTGATGTACGATATTTTCTCAATTATGCTTGTACTTTTCTTTGTTAATTTAAGTATCATGCTTTCTCAAAAATTGTTTGATTTCTTCAAAATGGTATTTATAAAACATTGCCATTTTTCGTTAATTTAACAAATTGTAAGTATATGTATAACTGTTACATTTTTTCCCCTCGAATAATGCAATAGTATTTCATTGCAATGTGACTAGTTTTACGAGTTTCCTAAAAGCCCAACATTTCCTCATTTACATGCAATAAGGTATCACAAGTAATAAGATGTAAGTAAATGTAATAATCATGGTACAAGGATACATTTCATCAACTTTTTGTGTGTTCGTTTTTACTTGTTCTCCCAGTCATATTTTTGTAAAACTTTTGAGACGCAAAAACTAGTTTAATAAAAAATACAGAAGCAAAATATGCATACAACTGTGGAAATAAAAAAATTTTAATATCTGGACAAAGATCAATTTGGTAAATTCTTCTAGGCGCAGCAATTTTTTCTTTTCTGCCCAAAATGGAGGGCGAAAAGGACTGGCCTCACCGTGGAATTCATTTCTTCGCGCATATTTGTTTTCAATTGAAGATTAAAAAAAGTGTGATTAATGATATGTTTTGCTCTCGTATCACTTTCATTTTCTGTGGTGTCTTTAAGACTTTTTTTTTTTATAAAATGCAACCTTAAGAAGATGCCGATTAAAAATAAAAGCGTAAAATTTCATACCCAAATCACTTTCTTGGATAAAGTGATTTATAATTTAAGCTGTCTTAACAATGAGTAATTCTTTGATAATCTAATTGCGGCAAAAAAAAAAAAAGGTTCCTATTTTATATTTTAAAAAGTAATGATAAATATGTATAAAATAAATAAAAGTTCTAGTAATAAAGAACCAGCGATATAAAAGATATTTATTGTTGAATAATATTAAAAAATATTTATTATTGAATAATATTAAAAAATATTTATTATTGAATAATATTAAAAAATATTTATTATTGAATAATATTAAAAAATATTTATTATTGAATAATATTAAAAAATATTTATTATTGAATAATATTAAAAAATTTCTTTTTTGAATAATATTAAAAAAATATTTCTTTTTTGAATAATATTAAAAAAATATTTCTTTTTTGAATAATATTAAAAAAAAAAATTTTTTTTGAATAATATTAAAAAAAAAATTCTTTTGAATAATATTAAAAAAAAAAAAAAAAAATTCTTTTTTGAATAATATTAAAAAAAAAATTCTTTTTTGAATAATATTAAAAAAAATATCTTTTGAATAGTATTAAAAAAAATATTTCTTTTTTGAATAATATTAAAAAAATATCTTTTGAATAGTATTAAAAAAATATCTTTTGAATAGTATTAAAAAAATATCTTTTGAATAGTATTAAAAAAATATCTTTTGAATAGTATTAAAAAAATATCTTTTGAATAGTATTAAAAAATATTATTGTTGGTGAATAGTATTAAAGTAATGTTTTTATTTTAATACATAAAAGCATTCATTGATAAATATACTTCTATAAATTAGTCTCGATTGTACTTTCTAAAATAATTTTGAATGAATGAAATTCCTTTAATATAAATCTCTAAATGCAACGCACCTCACTATATTGCGCATTCGAATATTTCTCACTTTCATTCGAAAGAAAAATTGTTTCTCAAACAAGTTTTTGAGATTTTTAAGAAATAAGTAGAAATTTGAATAGCAATAAGCATAATTGCTAATAATGCAATATAAGAATTATTCATTTGCTAATAAGTAGAAATTATTGAATAGCAAGTAACAGTATTTTTCCGCTTGCGATTCTTGTTAGTTAAAACTATATTTAGCTTTCAAGTCTCATTTAATAATTCTGAATCACCTCTGTTAAAAATTAAACTAACATTAGAACCTAGATAAAATCGTCATTATATATACCTCTTTTCCTTTGCTCCCAACATGTGCCTCGATAATAAGTATCCATTAAATTATCGAAGATTGAAAGATTCAGTTAAATTGGACACTTTTTAAAATTGTTCATAAAAATTCATGCAAAATCAGGGCGACGTTTTAATTTGATCAAGAGTGAATATTCCTGCGATACATTCTCACTCCGTGTGTTGCCACATGAAGCATTTTTGGCTGCAACCATCCATTAGGACGTCATGCTGAGTTCACTGATCCTTTGTACTCGTAGTAATCTGAAACATGTAATGCTATTGATCGCCCGAATGCCAAACAATTACTTAATCACGAATTTCTCCGAGCGATATAATAAATAGGTGAGTTATTAGCACTTTCAAAACACATATGCTCCTTGGAATAAGATGCTATGTACGAAATAACGAAGGATGTCATGAATTATAATAATTTAGAAATTAGGAAAATGTCTTTGAATAAATTTAAACATTTGAAAAATATCTATAATTCATTGAAAAAAAAATTATTCAAAGCAATTTCAGATGCTTGTACATAAGCATAGTTTGTACATAAATTATACATAAGCATAGTTTGTACATTAATTATACATAAGCATAGTTTGTACATAAATTATACATAAGCATAGTTTGTACATAAATTATACATAAGCATAGTTTGTACATAAATTATGCATAAGCATAGTTTGTACATAAATTATGCATAAGCATAGTTTGTACATAAATTATACATAAGCATAGTTTGTACATAAATTATACATAAGCATAGTTTGTACATAAATTATACATAAGCATAGTTTGTACATAAATTATACATAAGCATAGTTTGTACATAAATTATACATAAGCATAGTTTGTACATAAATTATACATAAGCATAGTTTGTACATAAATTATACATAAGCATAGTTACATACATAAGTTATACATAAGCATAGTATGCTTGTATATAAGCATAGTATAAGCATAGTATATGCATTTCTGAACGAGTCTTTTCCTATTTCTGCACTTGGTCTTGCTAACGATACGCTCTCTGACTCGGACGATCGTTACAACTGTCTACAGATGATTTACTTTTCAAGAAAAAATAGCATCCAAAGGACTTTGATCTGAGATGATTTTTTTTTAGTAGCTGTCTTTGTGGATTAATGAAATTGTTTTCTTCTTGCCAAGTAAATAAATTATTGAATTATAGTGGATCTTTTTGTGTCATCCCCTATTTGTTTGGGAAAGTTGATAGTTTCGGCTTAGTAAATAATGTTTGTATTTTGAACTAAAGCACGGCATATGTAAATGTAATCCTATTTCCTCATAAGGTCATATTTATTAATATTTATTAATAACTTATACATAAGCATATTATGCTTGTTCCTTATCACAGTTACATAAGTTATACATAAGCATAGTTGTTAACACATAGTATCATTCAAAGAATCCATTTGTAAAACATATTAACTGACAGGAGATTGTGAGAAATCACCAATTCTAAATACTCTAACTACTCTCAAATTCTTTTCTAAATGACTTGGGGTAAAAAGTAAGCATTAAGAAATCTTATTTATGTATCTGATACGTAAAGCAGATGTAGAACATTTTATGATAGAAAAAATTAAATCATCATATTTGTATTTCAGCTTATGAAACTAGTCATTTGAATTTCTTTAATATTTTTATAACAAATTGACGATTTAATTTATGAAGATTATAACAATCACGATACAAATACTACAGTTTCCATTTGAGGCAGTTGTAGTGTGACACACCATTTAATATTTGGATGAAAAGTCACCTGCTTCATTCAATATACCGATCAATAAAGCATAATCTATGTTAAACTTCATGTCTTGATCAGTAAATTATGACATATATTGGTTGAATTTCTTATATTAGTTGTATTATTTTAAGAGCCTATTATTTAAGAAGGAAAATTTTATTTAAGAAACCGTACTGATAATCACAATAGATTTTTATGGAATTGTTATTTTTGACAGTTCAATTTTGTTACCATGGCAGCAACATTGAAAACGGTTTTGGGAGAAAATTTTTGAAAATCATGTTTTCAACGAGTTAATTTGTCAATATTGAAAACACGTCTAGGCCAATCAATATAAACTGTGTATCTATGATGAAAATGAAGTTTCTTTTACGCAATCTGTGTAATATAATAAAACTTGTAGATTGATTTCAGAGAAAGGCTTATTGTATTTTGTGACCTTTTCAAAACCTCTATAGTCTAATCGTAAACTTTTTTTCTGTTGCTGTGAGAAATATTTCGCAATCGTAATTCTTTATATGGTTACGGATATGTTTGTCCTCGTACCTTTTCCCCGTGGTTACAAAGCTGAGTCAATATAGTTCTTTTACAATGGATCTGTTTGATCAACATGCGTTTCCAATTGATATTTCAGCGTTCTCTCTTTATAAATTTAACCTGCAAAATAGTATTCACATATACTATACCTTGTAACAGACCGGCAAATAAAGTGTATTCTTTGGCTTTTTATATTATGCCTGTTATTTTGATTATAAACAAAATGAAGTATTTTATAGTGTAAGTCCACCTTTTTAAAAGCGAGATGATGGCTAATACTGACGAATAATAATGAATGGAATACAAAAATGAATGGCAATAAACTAAAAAAATATTTGTATCGCCATATGTTAGTATCATGAAACAAATATAAAATCTAGGTCTTAAAACTTTTAAACAATCTCTATAGCTTTACAAAGGTCTTATTTTGAATCTTTGCTGCAACTTTGCTATGCAGTAACCCCTAGCTATATCACTTATGCTGGAAGACAAAGAAAAATCACAATATGACTAAGTTAAAGGAGCCACACAATCTTGGATAAAGTGCATTAAATATATGAATGCGTGAAAAAACAAGAGGCCACTGTATTACCTTGAATATAATAAAAATTTTAATTTTTTCTTTAATAGTAGCTCCAAATTGTTATAATTTTTCTTGCAAATTGATTAATAGAACTTAACTCTGCAAAAAATTTTAATTTATAAAAAGCCTTGCAAAACGATTGTCATAGGGGTTCTACATTGTACTCTTTTATAGTTTACGAGCAATTAAATTTTCAATTAAAATTTATTAAATATTATTTGTATATATTACGTATTGTATATATTAGATCTGATTAGAACTTTGAAGAATTTTAATCTCAATATACATCCTATCATGCTAGGCAATCTTAATACAATGCATGAAAAACAAACTATTAAATATCTTTCTGATTAATAAACTGACAAATTTAACCTTACATACTGATGTGAAGAATATAACTTTATATAGGAAGGATATGTTTTATATATATTATTATATTCCTTGTAAATGAAGAATATGTTTTTTTTAATTAGTTATTAAAGATATTAAAAAAATTACTGTACATATTAACTGCTCCATACAATTTTTTTTAAATTTTAACGTTATTCAAGTTCTTGCCATTTTTACTATTAAATGAGGGAAAAAAACAACTATATGTTAGTAGTTGAAGGTTATTATCAATCTGTTTAAAAGTTTTCAACGAATCTTATTGAACTAATTCCCCCAAGCGATTTGCCAACTGTTTAAAAAAGGGTTATCTAAACTAGTAATCAGGATCTAGTTAATTAAAAAATGCACCCAATTGCTACAAGGTTTCGAATCGGAGTGGTTTGCCTCTTTTCTGTTAATGCAGATGGCTCCCTTGCTGCGATTAGTTCCACCTCATCTCCTCTTCAGAGGATTCACTCATTTAGAGATGCAATTTGAATGTCCGCTGCATTTCTGAACGAGTCTTTTCCTATTTCTGCACTTGGTCTTGCTAACGATACGCTCTCTGACTCGGACGATCGTTACAACTGTCTACAGATGATTTACTTTTCAAGAAAAAATAGCATCCAAAGGACTTTGATCTGAGATGATTTTTTTTTAGTAGCTGTCTTTGTGGATTAATGAAATTGTTTTCTTCTTGCCAAGTAAATAAATTATTGAATTATAGTGGATCTTTTTGTGTCATCCCCTATTTGTTTGGGAAAGTTGATAGTTTCGGCTTAGTAAATAATGTTTGTATTTTGAACTAAAGCACGGCATATGTAAATGTAATCCTATTTCCTCATAAGGTCATATTTATTAATAGTGAAACACTTTGAGGGTTAGAGAAGGAAGAAATGTATGTGTTGGTTCAGTGCATGGGCCATAGAGCAGATGAATACGAGTAGTTTGATCTTGGTTGTTATTTGCTTACAGTGTTGTTTTTTTCGACTTTGTAAATTCAAGTCTGGTCTATGAAGGAAACTGACTAAATAAAGGCATGTACAAGTCATGCCTTTATTTAGGAAGTGCTGGAGGAAGTACAAGTCATCGCAAGAAATTACAGAAATTGAGTGTAGAGTAGCTGCTTAGATGTCGACATGGCCATTTCAGCATGCTAGATAATGACTTATTTCAGTTCTCCCTTTACAATTTAGATTGGTCACCGTCTAATTAGCCAAACGTGTGCACAAAATGACCGTAGAGCGACAAACCAAACCTTACAATTTAGTGGCTCCGTTATATTTAGAAATTGTTTATGGAATTTTATACTTCACATCTTGGTTATAGCATTAAAATTATTTGTTGGTTATATCCCACTTTAGAGGATTAAATCTCTTGTGAACCAATAATGAATATCCCAAAGAGGAATGTTCTTTCCTTGAAATAATCAGCTATAAATATTCTATATGAATCGCTAATTTAATTGCAAATTATATGCTGGAAAAGAATTTACTCGTTTATTTCTAAATTTAGGAAATATTTATAGTTGATGCTTAGAAGTTTAAAATCACTCTTAGATTTCCACTTAGTTAAATTGCTTCCATAAATGGAAGGCAATTTATTATTAATGGAAAGTCGCAAAGACTTAATGCAAACTGCCTTCTAAAATTTTAAATGTTACGGCTTTTAGTAGAGATTAACATTGATAAGTAAATAAACACGGAAAGTTGCGGCGCAACCAGCACGTATAAATCGGGTACATTTCAAGTTTCAGCTTATAAATATTTTTGTTTTTAAATGCGTATATCATGCGACGGGACTTTTCTCTTGATTGCGATACAATAAATAAAAATAGGTCTCGTACTTATTTTTCGATTATTCGATCAAAATATTGAGGACACCTTTATTGTTGTTTACAAGAAGTAGTATTATCTTGCGTAGTTAAAAATTATTGATTTAAGGCGTACAAAACGAAATCATTGGTATTTAACTATAATTATAAATTGTCTGACATTTTGAACTGAAGTGCTCACTTGGTAAACAAAGAACATGAAATTCTATTAAGTTAATTTCTATATTAGAAATAAAAATTGATATAATTGTACTCAAATCTACATTAAAAAAAATCTGTAAACCACTAAATGTGCGATTTCTCGAAAGATATAACATTAGACTGTGAAAAGGAGATATAGGGCTATGAGAGAAGAATGGATATAGGGCTATGATGGGCCCAAATTATGTAACAATTATTTTTTGAATTTTAAGTTACATGCGGACAAACATCAAATGTGAGGTCGAATGTATCGCTTTTTTTTTTTTTTAACAAGAATAGATCTTGGATACTGCTGAGGAAGTTCGTTCATTATATACAGGGCGCTGCAGTAGGTGTTTTTGTAGGTTTTGTCATTTTTATAATGAAATAAAAAAATTTTGATTACTTACCAATTTAAAACCAAAACCAACCCATATATTAAAAATATATATAATATATATTAATCGTGTTGGACATATTTCGATAACATTTATTGTGGAGCAGCGATGTGATAAAATTTCAACCGAAGAACTGACATAATAGGATATATATTATACGTTTTGCATTTTCCTCCATAAAATATATGTTTGTTGTTGTTTCTTATCCCACTTGGCTGGCCAAGCCCACAAGCCCATATGGACTCATGATTGAAGGGTAAGGAAGCAGCTTCTGTTGTGATGGAGCACCCGTAGGTAGAAGCCTGACTTTTGCTCCGTGACGCTCTTACAGTCATAGAAGACCGGGACCTACGGCTTAAAGTGGATTCCGAACCACTACAAACATCCATGGCACCGCCGGGATTCGAACCCGAAACCTGTGGCACCGAGCGCCAGAGCGCTAGACACTCGGCCATTCAGGTCCCAAATTTGCCAACGGCACGCAGTGTTCCCAGGTGGTCACCCACCCAAGTACTGACCGCGCCCAATGATGCTTGACTTCGGTGATCTAACGAGAACCGGTATATTCAGCATGGTACGGCCGTTGGCATAAAATATATATATATATATATATATATATATATAAAATTCCACAAAATTTGGTATTAAAATATGTTCTGCAAACCTACTCATAGCATTTCGCTTTAGCACGTGTTATGAATTTCCACAATATTTCGCATGCTGTTGAGAGATCAAAATCCGGAAGAGTTTAAATTCCAGTTGAAATGGAATAATTTCGCCCGAACAACAAAACGTCAAGTGTGTGTGTATATATAATATTTAAAATCTCAACCACGGGAGGTGACGACAGTTGAGCCTATCGGAATGAAAGATCCATTCTTCCATTCTTCTGAATCTTTCTCCAGAAGAAGAAAACCGTACCGTAATAGTTTAAACCCGAGTGAAAAGTACCTCCTCAAGAACTACGACGTCGACATCCTCCGAACATCCGTCCGACATCACGCTTTTTTCCCCTCTTTCCCGCCTATTCTAACAAGACATCTGCAACAAGGAAAGAAAAAAAAGAAAAAAAGCTCTGCTAGACGTCAAGGTCGTTGCGAGTTGTACGGAAGGTAGACACTTGGTGGAAGGGGGAAGATCTTTATTGCAATGAGATACGATTGAGTTGGGATAGCCTTCTCATATCCATCTTCTGTGCTATGGAACAGGGGTTGGGGTGCGGGGTGACAGACCGGTTAGAAAGAGGCATTTAGAGTGGCCGAGGGATAAAATAACTACAAGTTTCTCAAGCAAATTGTCTTAAGTGAATGCATCGAGTTTTTGTTTTTTGTTATGCTCGGGTGTTATTTTCTTTCCGGCGTAGTAATGGACGTGTTTACCACTGTCATCATAGAGTTACATTCTTCAAAAATTGGACCCTGCTGTAATTAGATTTTTTGTTTTCCCCCCAGATGGTGTTTTTTATTGGTTTTCGAATCGGGTTAAATAATCTGTTGGCTCTTAAAGAGGTGTGATATGTTGAATCGTTCCTGTGCTGTGTGCTATCATGCGGAACGGAAGTGTCTGGTTAGTGTGAGTAACATTGTTGGATTCGTGTCTTGTTATTTTTGCATTATAACGGATCGGCAATGGTTCAAAATCGTTCAAGAAGGGGAGAACTAACAAGGGGTCGTAATTAGAGGGCGTAGAACTATCTCGAGATGTAGTTAACTTTAGTGTAGTGAAAAGTCAATTGTTAATTTTTCCTCTTGAATTCTTGAAAAATGTTTACAGTTTGTGAGTAGAAAATTTATATGGATTGGTCCGAAAAAGGGAAATAATAAGAATACCAAAGGAAATGTAAACCCAACATTTTTATTGAAAAGAATTAAAATTTTTTTTTCTTCTATTGTGGCAAGAAAGATTGCCTATTCATAATAATAAGCAAATTCATAAAATTTTATTTGTAAATAGTTACCGACAAGGAATTATATAAGAAAAATACGTGTATAACATATATGCTGTTAAATCATTTATATTTCCTTTTAATCTAGTAGAGGTTTTTTATTTTATTTAGCTCACAATCCCCCCAATTAATTTGGGCCGTGAAATTAAAAAAAATTTCTTAAAAGATATTAGGAGAAATTGGCTTTCGTGTTACCGACATTTCAAGATTCCAACCGAGCTTAAAAATTATCCTAAATCGAAATGTAACTGTATTTACAACACAAAAATGCTGTACAAATGTATTCAAAGCACAAAAGTTACTTTTTTACAAAAATTATCGAAGATGGCAATATTTTTTATAATGAATTATTTAACACTTAACCATCGCTCCCCTCCAATTCTTCCTACTGTAAGTCCCGATCTAATTAGCCTAAAGTGTGCACAAAATGACCGTAGAGCGACAAATCAAACCTTTATTTCTTCTTACTGTTGGCCCCGGTCTAATTAGCCTAAAGTGTGCATAAAAGGACCATAGAGCGACAAACCAAACCTTCATTTCTTCCAACAACATGCAATATAAGTTCCAGCTGTATACATTTTAAGGAACAGTTAAAATTTCTGATAAACGTCTAAGTAAAATTATTCATTAAATCCTAGCTGTCTAATAATTTAATTTATTTTGTGTCTAATGTTAAATTTTAATCTTTTTAAGAAAATACATATTAAATTCTATTACTTTAACCTTTATAAATCTCGCAAGACATGCCATTGAATGTTTCATTCGATTTTTTTTTAATGGATAATTTCTCATTGATTGAGTTGGTACATCCAAATTGTTAAGGTATTATGAAATAACTGCTCATCTTTATTCATGAACAATGAATTAAGTTTTCTTCTTACGTGATAAAACCCATGCTAAGCCATCTGCTTATGAAAATGTCTTATTTTCTCACGACTAAAATCATGAATAAACGTTCATCCTCTAAGTAATATGTTAGTTTTGGGTTTTTCTTTTTTTATATCTGAAGAAATTAATTTTGGGGGGAACTTCCCGATTTCCCAACTAGCCGGAGGAGTGTGTCCAAGTTGGAGCTTAGATACGTGTTGTGTGTACATAAAAATAGGGTTTTTTTATTACGTTATTTTCTATTCTTCCTATTATATGAGTGAAGAATGCTAAGGCCAACCAACATCCACGCTATGTTGTGGATTATGTCATGCTAATATATGCTAAAGTTGAATATAATCATAAATGTTCCATTAACTCGTAACATTTGCTTTTTCATTGAGTTTATTAAATCACTTTTTCCTTGAATTTAAGTGGCTTATTTTTGGCGAACTTTCCTGTAGCAAGCGTTTAGAACTTGCTACATTGGCAGTTTTCCTCAATTAGTTTCCAGTTTTTCGGTGTATCGACTACATGTTACGAAATGTTTAAGATTTGCATACCTACCTCAAAAAGTTGGAAAGAATTATTTAAATTTGCAGTTCTGCTTAGTCTTTTTATATTTATTTTGGATTAAATTCGGGATTTTGCCCTCTTTTGTTTTTGTTCCAAAGTTGTTTTTTTTCTATTTGAGTTTTTAAAATATATTTCGATATTTTAGTTGCACTAATTAAGGTTAATACGTATTAAATGTCGATTTTTTTCATTCAAAAATTTATTTCATTACAAAAATTATTGTTCATCAATATATACTTTTCCACATTTTTCAGACAAAAGACTAATTTCTTGTCGAAGGAACGACCCGTCTTTTGAGACAATCCACAAATTAAGCTAATTTTTAACTTCTTCATTAGCGTTCTGGCCCTTGGTAGCACAGGCTTCAGATTCGAATCCTGGCGGTGGCATGGATGTTTGTAGTGGTTCGGAATCCACATTAAACTGTAGGTCCCGGTCTAATTAGCCCAAAGTGTGCACAAAATGATCGTAGAGTGACATACCAAACCAATCTTCAAAGGAATAGAAGTGCTGTTCAGACAGACCATGTGTAATCATTCGAAATAAATGGTATTTCGATGGAACAAAGTCTGGAGAATAGGGTGAATGGGGTAGGACTTTCCATTGAAGCGTTTCCATATAATTTTCGACTTGCTTCGAGATATGTGACCAAGCAATGCCTTATTGAAGAATAACTTTGTCTCGTATTCTCGCTGACTTTCCATTTTCTGCTTGGCTCAAACGCATAAATTATAATTAATAACTTTCACCAGTAATGGTTTCAATTTCCTAACGCTCTACAGTCATATTAGACCGGGACCTACGGTTTAAAGTGGGTTCCGAACCATCACAAACATACATGGCACCGCCAGGACTCGAATCCGAAACCTGTGGTATCGAGCGCCAGAGCACTAGTCATTCGGCCATCAGACCCCTTTTAGAACTTTAGCTTTAGAAAACGTACAGGGGTCGACTGTACACGAAGCTTATGTACAGATCCTACACAAATTTACAAAAATGAAGTAAAACATATAATTTACAAAAATGAAGTAAAACATATAATTTACAAAAATGAAGTAAAACATATAATTTACAAAACTGAAGTAAAGCATATAATTTACAAAACTGAAGTAAAGCATATAATTTACAAAACTAAAGTAAAACATACAATTTACAAAATTGTAGTAAAACATACAATTTACAAAACTGAAGTAAAACATACAATTTACAAAACTGAAGTAAAACATACAATTTACAAAACTGAAGTAAAACATACAATTTACAAAACTGAAGTAAAACATACAATTTACAAAAATGAAGTAAAACATACAATTTACAAAACTGAAGTAAAACATACAATTTACAAAAATGAAGTAAAACATGAGATTTTCGATTGTAGATAGTTTTCAGTTAACGGTTTGGTTTGCCCTGGCTGAAAAGAATGTCGCATACCTATGAAGTATGAAATCAATGAATGTATCAAGGAAGCATTCTCTTACACTCATGTATATGAGACACTTTGAAGTGCTGAATTGTTTCTGAAAGTGATCAGCAACCTTTCTGTTTAGAATCAAACACTTTCCGATTGGTTTCATGTTCGTGGAATATGCTGATTAATCCCTTCGAAGGATTCCTTTGCTGGGAAAGATCTAGGCCACTAAATGAGCAAAATGCGACTGATGTTATCGTTCTTGAGAAGGAAAGGGATTCGTACTCGATTGCTGCAGAGTAAAGAACTTCAATAGGTCTCTATCTCTGAATCTTCTGAGATTCATATATGATGTGTAAATTCGACCACTGATATGAGAGACGATGTGGGCCGGTATCTCTAAATCCTTATTTCATGCACAAATGCAGAATGTTCTTTCTCTAGACTTTAAATCGCTTGTTGTCAGGTTGTTCATTAAAACGGAATTCGTCGTGAAATGAACGTTACTACATTCTTCTCTTCCTCAAATAAGATGGGTGTTGTTAACGAAACACAATTCAACATAATGGAATCGGCTTCGAGTATTTTCAATCGAAACTATAGCGCCAGTAACCATCTAAAAGTGCTATCGCAGTGAAGTGGCCTTCAAATTGTCGTTTCTTCTGGCTGTTAGTGTAGAATACTGATCCACTTTTTGTGTTGTTACACGCCTGCGACCTTGTCCTGATGGACAATAACCTGAAAATGACTCTTTGGGGCAATCCCAAGGTTTCTGCTACAACTGAATGCGTTTGATCAGGCTCCAAACGACTGATTACTTCCAGGCTGTCTAAGTCATATTGTTGGAACTTCTTATTCTTTGTTACGAAACAATCAACGAATGCCAATTCTTTCTAATCTGCTTTTACATAAAGATTTCGGCCGAGTCCTTTTCACTTTTTATATTAAGCAAGTAGTTTTTATGTTGCATACAATTACTATTCCTTTAATTTCATGTTTGCTGACAAGGTAATCGATGATATGTTTGTCTCATACCGAACTCGCAATATTCTTTAATTCCTTATATTTACACTGAAGTGACAAAAGTCATGGGATAGCAATATGCAAATTTTCAGATGGCAGTAGCATCGCGTAGAACAGGTATAAATGCGCAGTGCTTTCGCAGAGCTTTCATTTCTGTTCAAGTTATTCATGTGAAGAGGTTTTGATGTGATGATGACCGCACGACGGGAATTAACAGACTTTGAACGCGGAATGTTAGTTGGAGCTAGACGCATGGGTCATGCCATTTCGGAAATCGTTAGGGAATTCAACATTCCCAGATCCACTGTGTCAAGAGTGTGCCGAGAGTATAAAATTTCAGGCATAACATCCCACCATGGACAGCGCAGTGGTCGACCGCCTGCACTTAACGACCGAGACCGGCGACGTCTGCAAAGAGTCGTAAATTCTAACAGACAAGCAACACTGCGTCAAATAACCGCAGAAATCAATGTGGGACGTACAAGGGACTTGTCTGTTAGAACTGTGCGGAGAAATTTGGCTTTCTTGGGCTATTCTAGCAGAAGACCGACTCGAGTGCCTTTACTGACAGAACGACATCGCTTGCAGCGACTCTCGTGGGCACGTGAGCATATCGGTTGGACCCTAGATGAATGGAAAACCGTGGCCTGGTCCGATGAGTCACGATTTCAGTTGGTAAGAGCTGATGGTAGGGTTCGAGTGTGGCGCAGACCCCACGAAGCCATGGACCCAAACTGTCAGCAAGGCACTGTTCAAGCTGGTTGGCTCCGTAATGGTGTGGGCTGTTTTTTCATGGCATGGACTTGGTCCTCTGGTGCGACTGGACCGAACATTGACTGGAAATGCTTATGTTCAGCTACTTGGAGATCACTTGCAGCCATTCATGGACTTCATGTACCCAAACAACGATGGGATTTTTATGGATGACAATGCGCCATGTCACCGGGCCACAACTGTTCGCGATTGGTTTGAAGAACATTCTGGACAATTGCAACGAATGATCTGGCCACCTAGATTGCCCGACATGAATCCCATCGAGCATTTATGGGACATCATCGAGAGGTCTGTTCGCGCCCAAAATCGTGCACCATCAACGCTTTCACAATTATGGACGTCTATCGAGACAGCATGGCTCAATATTCCTGCAGAAGACTTCCATCGACTTGTTGAGTCCATGCCACGTCGAGTTGCTGCACTTCGCCGGGCGAAAGGAGGGCCGACACGATATTAAGAGGTATCTCATGACTTTTGTCACTTCAGTGTATTTATATAATGTTTTGTTAATTTACATGCTAATAATAATAATAATATGAGTAACAAGTCAATATTAAAGGATATAGAATTTTATTAGGTGAAATATATAGAAAATAAGTCACCGCCTAACATTTAAAATCGGAACAGATTCGAGTATAATAAACAGCTGTATAACCTCTTTTTTAACAGACGTCATTTTACTAATTATTACATGCATGAATATGGCTAACCACATGCCCAATTACTGGCGCATAATCGGATGAACCGAAATTACAGAGATAGCGTGGGATGATGAATTTTATCGAATTTTACACAATTACACATAGACAGTTTGTTAAATTGTATGGCGTGCATAGCCGTAAAATTAGAGGTTATAGATTTTTATCTTTGTTTCAGTGTCAAAGCATAGGAAACTGGTTTTCCCATTAGTGGCTGTGCTAACAATATCTATAAATGTTAGAGATGAGGGAAAAAATTATTGAGCCATATATAATGTAATAACAATAAATGCTGCGGTTTCTTATAAAACGGTGAAATTTCTTTTTCTGTACCATTAAAAAGCATTCATTTCCCAAATATGTTTTTAAATGTAGAAAAAGCAAAGTTTAATTTAAGATATTGAAGTATTTTTCTTTTAAAAAATTATAGTACTTTATATAAACGGAAAAGAGCAACTAATGTATCTGTTTCGAATTCTTTCCTTGTTTATGATATTTTCCCATGGTGTTTTCATTTAATTGTGAACTCTATTATGATAAATAAAAAGAAGAAATGATTACTTTTCCTTTAATAAACATTGTATTTTAAATATTGTAGTTTTAATTAGATATTCGCAATTAAATTCTATAAATATACAAATGAATTATTTTTTTATACCTCGGTTGATTAATTAGTCTGTGTTTCACAGGAAACACAAATTGGAATTTCTATCTTTCATTAAACTTATTGAAATGTTTTTAAAAACTTGCATATATTTTAGAAACAAGTTGTTGATTATTTTAATCCTAATTGTTTTACTGAAACATTACAATTTTCATGAAGCTTAAAACAATATGACTTAAAAAAAAATTGTTGTTCTGAAACGTATATTCTATTATGTCTTGACTTCGTAAGAAGATTGAACAAATTGATTAAAAGCTTCACAAACTTTTTCCCTAAACTAATTATGTATTATCTTCAAGTACCATAAACTTACATAAATGGAAGTGTAGCTGGAGCATTAACTGGTAATAGCTGAGTTGTGAGTTACATGGCATTATAGCTTTCACTTACAACACCAGTAGTTAATAAATGGGTCGATACGCAGTTTAGCAACGAATTTAATATCGCAATCAATGGATTGCTATGTTAGGTGCATTATAAATTTTGCTAATATGTCTTGAATTTTAACTTTTAACTAGCAAATTCTTCTAAGTTCCTTTATTAAGCTGTAAATTCCGTACATTATATTTCTAAATAATACTGTTTTATTAAATCAGAAATCCTAAATTTTCAAATTCCAGTTAATTCAAATATAATTGCACATTTTTTAAAATTGAAATGTTAGGAAATTTCCCGGAATATTTAATCAATTTTATTGTTTTTATTTTCAATAGAATTTCCAACTACATTTTCTACGATTCTTCTACATATAATGTATGAATAAATCACGAATGGAATTTAAGAAATATCGATTTGAAAATCGTCTTTACATTTGAGAAGAACTTTTTTTTATACGTCTAGACAATTAAGTGAAATTGATTTTTAGCTAACACAATCAATGACATTAAAGTTACTTGCGCAATCATAATTTTAATGTTTCTCAAAATGTTTTTAATAAATCTTGATGAAAACTATTTAAATATGTCTGTAACAATTCTTGATTGTCTCGTATTCACTTTATTGATGAAATACAAACACGAAGGATTTATTCTTTGTTTGTAAAAATAAGACGACTTGGAATTAAGAAATGTATGTTTTCAAATAGTGAAAAAAAAAATCGATATTTGAACTGAATGTGAAATCATTTGAACAATAAAGCATCATCAAGTTTCAAACCTCTGACAACAAAATAAAATTCCCAACGTCATTTGAAAACCTGACAATTCTATTTTGAAAAGTAGAAAAGAACGAAGCTATTTTGTAATCACCGTTCCAGATGTTCGAAACAAGGCCGTTGAATAACTCTAAAAAAAAAAATAAATAAATAAATAAAAATCACTTTTCACTTGCGACTGGCAATACTCTCGACATCAGTAATAATAGATGAACTTCGTGAGAGAAAATTCTCGCTTTGAATTTCCTCCATTTCTGAAAGAGCATTCTTATTTGAATTTTCTGTCGCTTGCTGTATTTAAATTGAGAATTATTGATAATGAAAAATTATTTTCTGAAATTAAATATCACTTTCAACGGCGGAGATAATTAAAACTTTTAAGATTTCAATATTTCATTAACAATCAGTGCTTAGTTAAAAAAAAAAAGTCGATTGCTTGAAATCACCTTGGCTGTCATGTAAAGGTGTCTTTTGTATTTCAAATAATTCAATGGGAAAAGCTTGCGATTTTGGTGCTTTAAGTTGCAAATTTACATTTATCAAAAACGTATGTGGTTTAAATGAAATGGTTTCATTAATTTTCATTTTGAACAATGGATGAATAGACAAAGTTGCTTCCAAGAGAAAGCTCTTGTCCTGATGCAATATTATTACTTATTTATCATGGATATTTAAAATGACTATATGTGGGGGACAAGTACCTTTCTGTCCTATTGAATTTGTTTTTAGATTTAATTCTTTCTTGACCTTTTTAGTTAAAATGATTAATATATTTTATTGTGTTATTTATATAACTGTTAATATAAAATGATAATTAAATAATATCGATTAAAATTAATGAAAAACTGACAATTAGCGCAAGATTATCACAATTTCTCATAAATGTATAAATTTTTATTAAATTTTGTTATACTTTTTTATAATACACTATTAACATCGAAATACGACAGAATGAGTTGTATTTAAATTTTTAATTCTGGAAATTAATTATTAAGAAACATTCATTACTAAATAAAGTTATTGAAATTTAATTTTTGAAATCTATTTTATTAAAGGAAATTCTGCATTAACCATGTCCTTAATTAAAGGACACGGTTTTGTCAAAACCTATTTCGTATTTGTTAGAAAAGGATGATTTATTGGCTGATTCCATGTAGCAATTTCAATATATACGCCTTTCTAACTTTCTTTCCGTTGAATATTAAGTGAACAAGACATTTGAAAAGAATTCTTTAACTGAGTACGATTTTGACTTCTAATCAAATGATTGATGATGTTGGTTACGTTCAGTGCTTAATTACATTTAATCTTTGATGAAAGCAAAGATGAGTTCCATGAAATACAAAAGAAGACATTGTCCCAGTTTCCTCGAAAATCCTGTGCAAACAAGAGAGACGAATTAAGAACAGCGCTGGAAAATATTCCCCGAAGAAACTTTATGAAAAAGATAACACTTCTTTTTCCAAATTTGGCTTTCTTAGATAGCAGCAGTTAATCTACCGCGATTTCATTAGATGAACGGTTTTCTGATGGTAGCTCGAACTTAACAAGCATATTAGGGTTCACTAGAAATAACTTAAGTGTCGACTTCTAGTCACTGCCCGTAATTGAATGATGTTCAGTGTTTGCTTTGTCTCTTAATGTTGAATGACATTTGTTAATTATCATGTTTAATCTCTTCATGGGCCATTGTGTAAGAGATTTACCTTAGCTCCTCTGTTTTCTTAAGACATTGTTTAACTTAAGACAAATATTTCTCCCCTGTAATGTAAAACTTTATTGTTGATTAACCTTAATGTCTTGTTAGGTTTAGATTGCTTATAAAGAGCTTTGATCATTTGACAAGATACACTAGAAATAAAATCGGAATAGTTTAAATAATCTTGGTATCGCTTGAAAATTTCTATAAAATGAAATGATTCTTTTATGAAGCAATTATTTTATTATATAAATATAGTTTTACTCGTAATAAAATTTTAATGCGAGACTGTTGTTGCTTTGAAAAACGAGTTGACTTGATAAAGATTGTGATGGAATAATTCTCATCGATAACTGGATTGCTAGATGTAGTTTTGTGGTTTGCCTTGAATGTTCCCGTAAACGATGGGCAGTTATCGTTGAACCCCATCTAGATGACATTTACCTTTTGAATGATTCATCAAGGTGGTCAATTAAATTCGCAGGTTCATGTGACACGAGCTGACAATACAGGTGCCTCAACATTGAAATAATACAAAAAAATTTACATTATAAGTTGATAGATATCTTAATGAGGTGATAAAGTCTAGTTTATTCAAAAAAAAAATACCATAAAACATCTATAATTTCAAGTTCATTTATTCAAATTCGTAACTTCTTGACGGCCTTGGTCATATATGTAAACATTTAATTTATTATTATTATAGTTACTATTATTAATAAAAAGAACAAAAATTTGATAATAAAGTATTAACTACAGAAATTCTCAATAAAAAAAAAATATATAAATCTTGTGGTGTGTCTTTACTGATAACTGTATTTATTTTGTACAATTTGGAATATGAAACTAGCTTAAAATAGTATTTCGACTGTCGGTGCTGTTGGATTATTTGAACAAATCATTAATATTTGATACAATACCAGATATATTAAAAATATTTTGTTTTAATAATTCCTGGAATGTATGAAATCATTTCACTTATAAATTACTATTAACTCTCAGCTGCCACAAATGTGGACGTTATGGTTTATTGTACATTTTTATTGCATTTCCCATTTTTTAAAATTCCTATCGATATAAAATGAATAAATCGTAATAAAACAAAAAAAAAGTTATTTTTTTCCTCACTATAAAAAAAATTTGTCCATGACGAGTTTAATTATGTTTTGCAATTTAATGTTGAATCATTTTTAATATACTAATAACTTAATAAATTTTATGTAATATCTAAGTACTATTTGCAATTCTGTATCAATATACGTCATAAGTTTTGTCTTGAAATATTTTATAATTCGTTTTTACAAAAAAACCTTTAATACTTTGTAAAGAAAATGCACAATAGAATTAAGCGGCTGTAATTAAATGATACAATTTTCAGTGTAGCTAAAGTTATTAAAAATGATTTTTAGCAAACCTTGAATTGAAACTTTTATATCTTGACTTTAATTTAGAAATATTAAAGCCAAGGTGCTTGAAAGAATTCATAAATAAGTTTTTGATTTATCAGATTTTTGAATAATTCCATTAAAAAAACATTAATTTCCGTATTTCAGTGTTTAGTGGAAAATATATAAAATGGGTCTTTGTAATGAAAGAACAACACTCAACATTAATTGGTTTTCTTGTTTTAATACCAGATGTTAAGTGCTTGTATCGTAATAAAAATATTACAGTTCTAAACTGCTCAAGGCTTTGTTGATCATCGTGCTAAACAGAAGGACGTCCATGACAATTTTTGTTTTTTAAAGTGCCCGAAAGAACTGCAACTCGAAGAAAACTTTCTTGAGTTACCTTTTACGAAAACATTAACGTCAGTTAGAGTCGACAAAAAATACCTTGTAAAATATGGTATGTTTCAGAAAACCCTATTCTTCTTTCCAGAAAATTTCTTGTCCTCGATTTTTCTCAAAATCTGTCATATCTTAAAAACAATAGCTTTGTCGTCAACACGTTTGTTCTTTCTCATTCTATACCAACACAAGCTTTAACTATTTCCGGCCTATTTTGAATCATTTGTTTTCAATGCAAACTGTAATCTCTTCTACTGTTAAACTGTTCTTTAACACATGAAAGCAACTGATTATTTATTTAAATTTTTAGTATGTTAATTTTTTATGAATTTAAAATTTTCTTTATAACTTTAGATTTTACCTTTATCTGCAGTTAAATATGCTATACTATTTTTCATTCTGAAATCTAAATTTTAAAACCTTAACACGTATCATAATACTACTTTTTTTCCTTCTGAAAATATTACTTTAAAGTAGTGGTTGACCTACAGAGGGCCCAAATAACATTGTCAGGGCCGATTAAAACATTTTTGGGTATTATTTTAAGGTCACTATTTAATTCAGTTTACTGAATTAATTTTATTTGAATAGCGAAACAATTAAGAGTGAATCATACGAACAAGGACGTGTAAGATGGGTCTTTCTCAAAGCCTTAGAATCGTATAAAGAATTTTGTTGTTAGTCCTGTTATAATTACATAAGTCAATAAAAGAGGATGGTTAAATAGTCAAACTCTTGGGGATGTTGATGGTCGAAGAAGTTGTCCTACCCCTTGTGTGAAGGAATGACATTTGAGATTTTAGAGTTGAATACTTTAAAAAAAAAAATAGGCGAAGGGTCTTGAGCTTCGATGAGAAAAAATCATTGTAAAATCATCTAATGTCCAAAGGATTAGATACAAACTAATTTTTATATTTACAAATTTTATAATTTTAAGGCCTTTAGTAGCCATTCATTAAAAAGTTACCCCAAACGATCGACCACTGTTCCAAATTACAAATCTCCTTATGTCATAGTTATTGCTTTCCCTTTTCAAGCAATACTTTACTTCTTGGCACCATATTCATAATTCATTTTCGGTAGCATGAATCATCTTTAGTGGAATCTTTTTTTTTTCCCGGTGCTTTTTCTTAATGAACCCGATTCCTTACACTTAACACTCAGATCATAGGAAGTTTGGCATGCCATACACATTGCCAATTGATATTAGCTTCCTATCACTATTACAGAAATATTGTTTATTCTCATCAATACTTTGAAATGACACTATAAAAAACAGCCACTAGATAACAGCTATTCCTATGCATTTAAATGTTTTATTTAATGCATCTAAAAAAAATTATATTGCCCTATCAATTGATTACAAGAAACGGTACAAGTCGAATTTTTTATAGCAAAGAGTAAAGGAAAAGTTCAAGCTCGAATATGCTATTAAAAGCGATTATTAAACAATTATAAATTCAATCAGTATTCAATTAATAAGATTAATGGCATATTTCATCATTAATTTCAATTCAACGAAAGCATTTTTACTCATGATAATTAAAATTTTACACGTGATGATTCAGTTTTAAATTAATATCTTTTTTGATATCAGACTTGTACAAATTTTAATCATTGAGAAAAATGGAACTTGAGTTACAGTATTCTTAATTTTGAGAGTAATTTAAATTGATTTTTTTCCTCTACTCGTTCTTTATCATAGTTCCAAAGTATTTTAACTTGAAGAGTATGTTTGCAAAAGTAACTTTTCTTGTGAAAAATTATTTCATGCTAAAAAAAAAATACAAAGATAATACTGATTACACACATTAAGAAAAAGAAAACTATTTTGTTAAAATGTATTCTCAAATTGAATTCTGCACCGTGCTTTCGGAAACATTATGGAGATCTTTTATAACTGTCTTGATCTTTTTTGCGAAGCTTCTGCAAATTGTAATCAGCGAGAGAAATAAAGCTTAAATTTCATTAGTTTTAATTTTTAAGGACGCTTTAAATTGATTTTTCTCTTCGCAGTTCTAAAATATTTTATCTTAAAGAATTGGACAAGTTACTTTCGCATACATATCCTTCTGGTGAATACTCATTCTCATTATCCATCTGAACTCTCTCTGCTAATGAACTAGACAAGACTAGTAAAAGTTAATTGATATGTTAAACAGGCAAAAGTCTTTACATTGCTAGAAACGTACGAAATCTTAATTAATGGTGAGAAACCTTTAGAAATAACGAGATCGATTTAACTTTTGCACAAAAGTGAAGCAACGAAATGTTTCTCCAAGTGTTAAGGAAATCAGCGTTGTTCTAACTTTTGTTTTACTTTTTTTTATTTTTATCTTAAGTCATTATTCTTTACCAATATATGTTTAAAGTACTTTCACTTAAAAGTATGCGTGTATTTGTATCTAACTTCATTCTTGAATAAAGGGTCTAATGAAATAATTGCGGAATTTTCGACTCATTGTGCGGAAATAATAAAACCAAGTCTGCTTGAACTCTACAAATTGCGAAAAGTCAATTCCCTTTGGGAATACTGGGTATAAAAATCTGCCATTTTATTCTGAATAGTGTTGAAATTCTCGTTTCGTTTTGCATTATCTCATTTTTTCCAATGTTTTCATTTCGAATAAAAGTAAGTGCACTTACCCAATGCATTTATTTATGAATTCATAGAATTTAAAAAATAAATTTCTGTTAGCAATTTCACAAGATTTTCCTACACTTATCTTGTTGACACTTTTTTTTTTATATATAATTATTTAACTTATTAGATACAGATTTGAGTTCAGTCGTAGTAAAATGGTGGTTTTCTTCTTTATATAATAATAATGGTGATTAATTTCTTAAATTATTTAGTAACCTTTATTCAGACCTGACCATCTCTTTGGAAATTGACTCTAGGTTGTAATAATTCTTGTAATATGTCAAACGAAACTAGCCAAATGAAAATTTTCTTAAGCTACATATACGATTTAATTTTGAGCACCAAATCAATAAAATTCAATAAGTTTTACTTTCATAAATCTGTGTGTTGCATTGATTTAAAAATCATAGAAGCTATCTGAACAGTTAAGACATTAATCTATTTCCAGGAAAAAATGCGAATAGATTTCACTTTTATTCTGCATTTTCAAATTTAGGAATGAATTTCAAAGAAGTAACGAAACATATTTAAAATACTATTTCACTATTTTTTTTATTTCTTTTGCACAAAATTCACAAACTTCTTAAAATAGTTTAGTCAGTCGTGAATTCCTTTCTTTTAAACATTTTTGAAAACCAATCAACTCATTCGTTTTATCAGACGTTACAGCTAGTCTGTTATACTTAAAGTAAGTTTCTTGTAGCATATAATAATTGCCTATTGAGGACTAAACTTATGGAAGTTTATACTTTAAAGCAGCACTGAATTGTTTAATCTTTTTAAGATTTCTCTTTTGCTGTTTCTTTATTGAGGCCAACTTTTGAGTCCTTTAATCTTCCGAGACTCAACTAATCCTTTAATCCTTGAAGATTGGGCCCAGGAGACCTTCACTGTTTCCCGGCTACTGTCTGTGTGTAATTCTCACTCCAAACGAACTGGTTTTGTTCTCACCAAGTCATGATTTTATATAGCCTCTAGCCTTTTCTTTGAGTTTCATACAATAGTGGCCAATGAAAATGTGCCGCCTTAGATTTTATAATATTTGTGAGGTTTTTTTTTTTAAATAACTCCTTTTAAATAAAAATTACAATGTAATGTTAATTGTTACAATGTTAATTCCATTATAATGTTACACTGTCACAATATTAATGTTACAATGCTAATTGCATTATAATGTTACAATGCCACAATGCTAATTGAATTATAATGCTACAATGTCACAATGTTAATTACATTATAATGTTACAATGTGGCAATATTAATGTCACAATATTAATGTTACAATGTTAATTGCATAACAATGTTACAATATTAATGTTACAACAATGTTAATTGCATTATAATGTTACAATATTAATGTTACAATGTTAATTACATTATAATGTTACAATATTAATGTTACAATGTTACTTACATTATAATGTTACAATGTCACAATATTAATGTTACAATGTTAGTTGCATTACAGTAAGTAAATGTAGAAATGAAAATTAATCAAGTTTAACAAGGAATAATTTTGGTACATTTTTCATTCAAAGTGTTACTGACTTTGCATTCCTTCCTATACAGCACTTGGTAAACAGGAATTTGAAAAGAATAATACAATTACAGTCATAGAATAACACCGACTTTTTCTGTAATTACAGAATTATATCTTCTAAGAGTACTAGAAATTGGTGATTTAATGACATCCATTCAGATTTCGCGATGCCACAAATGAACTATGGCCTGAGGCTTCTTTAGCTTCCTCGCAAAAGCTTTCTGCACCGAGCACCTGAAGTGAAATCGATGTATAAAAATGCAAGTGCTGAAGTTTCCACTGCTACAGTTGCACAATCTCAAATAAACCATTATTAAATAAAGTGATGATTTCAAGTTTGTGTTTACGACTATAATACAATTTGACCTCAATAAAATGGAATTAAATAAAAATTTTAATTATATATATGGTCTTATACGCATTACTTTTACTACACTTTTTACTAGAATAAATAAAATACTTTCACAAACATTAAACTTCGTATGCAATTTCTTTTTTTTAAACGGCTTGACACACTTCATTATTTAAATTAAACTTGTTTTGAGTTGCAGTGTTAAAACTTGTTATAAAAACATATTTTTTTTTATTCAGTACATTGGAAAGAAATTGTTTTAATATATTTCCAAGACCTACATAAATGGAATATGTCGAAAGGTAACTTTTTATGCGTTAGTAACAAATATCATCTAAAGATTCAACATAATCATATCCGTATATAAGATCTGGTTTTGCTTTGAGGTCCATGGTGACTTGTCTCAAAGTGATATATTAATAATGGTGATAAATCATCATTTCTTTAATCGGTTATTTCTGAGTCATGTGGTGCCTTCTAATTTCATTCGGTATGTATTTCCTATTTATATTATGCTAAATTGTAATTTATCATTAAATTATTTTTTAATACACACAATCTTTAAATGAATTGCTAGTCACGGATAATTATAAGTTGTTATACCAACCTTTAGCACGATTATTTTACTATGAATATTCCATTCAGTCGCAATATGTTTATTTGCAATAAATTTAATTTTGATATATCAAAAGCATTTTTTAGCATACGCTCCTGGTAAAACCTTTAAAAAAATATATTAGAACAGTATTCTAGTTGACCGAGGAATCTTATTCAATAAAAAAATATTGATACTAGTTTAATGTATAAAATTTTCACTTTTTGGTGAAACTGGAAATTGCTGAGTGCATTGTTAATTCAGAAAACAAGTTATAAAGACGCTTTATGGACACACACACAATTAAAATATTTATTACAAAGACAAATGAGACGACAGATAAGTGAAAATTATTACGTAATTAGACATGTGCTTTTCTTTTTTTTTTCCTTTTTTAACTTAATACATCTATTCGGTGTTCCATTAGTGCACCAAGAACATGAAGATGGTACTCGATTTCATGCCATGCTTGCTGTAGCATGACTTTATTAAGGGTTGCAATGGTATCAGTGATCAGATGAGTCATGTCCCGTACCTTTTTCGATACACGCTATCTTTAACTTAATCCTGGATATCTCGTACACTCGATTTAAAGCTGTCAGACGTGGAACAATGGTACAGGACATGACTAATATACCTACGACTGACTGCTTACTGCAATAGGAACCATGATCTTAACTAATGGATTTAGAAAATTTGCGAAATAAATTAAATGATTTACTGAAATCTATCAAAAAAGTTGTTGCAAAGTTATTTTTTGCAATGTCAAAAGTGCAGTGTTTGCATTGATTTAAAAGATATGCTTGTATTCTAAATTTGCTTATAAAAAAATATTTTCTATAAAAATAATGGTACTAAATTAACAGGTACTGAAGTATTATAGAATAGCTTAATACAAGCAAAATAAATTATACATTTTAATCACAAAGATTCTATATTAAATAGTATTTGTTTTTAAAATTAAACTAGCTTGTATAAGATCTTTTATTGTTGATCTAAAATAGCTTTTTATGAAACTCAGTGCTGAAAAAAGTCTCAACACTTTAGTTTGCTGCTAAAGTAGTAATTGCCTTTTGCTAGTGGCTGCAATATTGAAGGGTATAATTGAATTGTTTCTTTAGCATTTAGTTTTAACATTAATTATCAAAATAAAAAATAAAAAAATTTCTATAAAGAATAGGATTTTTATACTGACTCCTTGCTTTCGACTCTTGACATCTGCTTGCTTGAAAAGTTAAATCAAATTCTAAAACACTCATTAAATCAACGTAATATCAGCATAAAATATAGCTATATTAAATGAAACAAAAATATGGTGAACAATTATCAACTTTTCTGTTAGAAGTCTGTGCATTTCTGATTTAAACTATTTATGAATAGAAAGTCATGATCTGCCACACAAGCCCAAATCTGTAATAGCAGAACAATTTCGGAACATAATGGCTTACGCATGCCAGGAAAATTATTATCTAAGAGAAATATTACTTGTGTTGCAACAGTTTTGAAGCAACATAAGTGTGTCTAAATGCTTTGATATTTTATGATTGTTTTCTATTTGGTGTACAGTAATAAAATATGCGTATAAAATTCTTTATTTATATTCCTCTATTCTAGAATTTCCTCTGTATTCTTTCGCTATTGTACCTCCGGTGAAATGACACCTAACGCCATGAACTTCGCTGCTCATAATCTAAGCTGCATGAATTATGAAATAAGACCTTGCTCTTAACATTCTGGGCTATTAACGAGAAATCTTCCATGTTTTATTTGCGTCACATGGAATGATTCACTTGTGCTTGACAGTTGATCGCAAAACAGCTGTCAAATATATTCGTCACTCTAAGATGGTACTTGTAACGGAAGGATTTTATTGCTTTGGTGACAAAAGCATTTATTTTGAAATTAAATCTGAACTGTGTCACCTTGAAATACTTAAGTCATTTTCATTCCACTCAAAATAGTTGCACTTTTATGAAAAGTATTAAATTATTGTGTGCAGTTTCTACTCATCTTTTGTGTGTTCATTAAAAAGAAAATGCGATAGAGAAAAATAATTGCACTGATTTAATGATTGAAATGAAATGAATTTAGTGTTTTAGTGTTGTATTCTGTTTTAGGCAGTCACTTCCTATACCGTACTAGCAATCTAAACTGTTTTAATTTTTAGTTTCCTCTATTTGAAATTGCTGTCTTTTTAAATCAATAGTTTACCTTAGATTAATGAAATATGTTACTATCTAGGTTCTTAATAAGGATTTAATTTAAAAAGAAATCGTTACCAAAATTTCAAAACACACACACACATTAAATTAAGCTATTTATTTCTAGGATTAACAAAAAGAAGGTATATTTAAAACGATACAACAACTTCAAAAATTTGTAATATTGCCTCAAGAGCTAAATTTATTCTTGCTTGGAAAGATTATATTAATTTCTCTAATTAAAATTTTAACATCCTTTAAAGTAAATTTTTTTTTTTGGCAACAGTGTAACAGTTTTCGTTAAGTTTTGACAGATCTCAAGGGGAAAAAAAAAAAAAAAAAAAAAAAAAAAAACAGCATTCAGTTCTCTAAAAATGTATTCATTATTGAATACATTTTGTTACTCTAAGCAAAGTTTATTTATTTTTAAACACACACATTTTTTCCTAATGTTACATTTCATTGCAACTTATATATTTTTAAATACCTATATTCTTTTAAGAAATAAAAACTTTCCACAATGTCAGTAATATGGTAAAATAAATAATAGAGAAATTTTACTTTATGGCGAAGTTGTCTTAATATGTATGCAAATTATTATGTATATAAATTTATGTAGGCAAATTTGTGTTAGATATCTGTTCATTGAAACCGTTTTAAGATTAAAATGAGTTTAAATTTGTTATGTGAAACAAATGTTAACAATATCATATTAATTACAGGGTAATTTTTCCTTTTATTTTTTGCAAATAATTGAAGGGATGACCTACTGTATTTCAAATAATTACTAATTTAATTCTTCAAAGCTTCATATTTAATAAACAGAAAAAAAAATCATTAACTTATTTTAAATGTCTGACTTGTTTGATGATGTGAAATTTAACAACCTTCAATTTTTCCTGCAATATAATCCTTGCATATTAAATTATTGCAATAATTACTTCATTATTTAATTTAATCTTTTGTTATAATGCTTCGTAAAATTATCTCGATGAATACTTTACATATTATTAAAAAGTATATATTAGTAGAAAATTTAGTGAATTAACACTTTTTTCTAATATAATTCTTTTAAATACCGTTTTATGTAAAAGATGCACATTTAAATAAATGTAGAAATAAATTAATCGATTTCTTTTTAATGTTAGGATGCAAAATGTTCAATCTCCTCTGAACAATGAGCTACTACAGCATTAATTATTTCTAGTGAATCAAAAAAAAAAAAAAAAAACTGCATTTATTCAGCTAATAAAAGTATACTGTAATTTATATTTATTAAGAGCGACATATTGTTATATTTGGTATAATAAATGCTTCCTTCTAACAAAATTACTCAAACCTGTTTTCTTTATGCGATACAAATATAATCCCGTTTTATTTCGACTAGAAAATTTTTATTATTGTTCCGAAATGAATTATTTCTTTATTTTTTTAAATTACTAGGTTAATAGGATCTATTGCGTTTTGGATAGATTATCATTTTATTTAATTATTAAAGTTAGATGTATTTTTCTTTCTTCAGTATTAAAATAAAAAAGCAGTTTTTTTGAATATAATTAAAATGTTTTAGGAGTTTCTAATATTTATCATGTAATTTAAAAAAAAGTTGAAAATGTCTTCATCCTTTCAATATATCTTAAAAACTAGTTTTAAAATATTATCGCAAGCCAACATTTATTTTTCCCACTCATTTATTCACTCCATTCAATCGGTATGATCAACTGTGCAGTTTAAAACCGCAGCTGCCTGCAATATTATCAAAACATGAGTAATCTCTCTTCTAACTGTTGATACAATCAGACTACTGGTTACGCTTGTGTGGAAACAAGGCAGGAAAAAGCGTTGGGTTTTTCCCATCTGTGATACTACAGCCCCCACCCCACTATGAGCTGAACAAATGGTAGTTTGACCTTTTGATGCTTTGTTTTATTTTATTATTTTTTCATCTGAAGGTGAACACATGACTTGGATTCCCGTTTTGCGACCTTAGCACTCTTATCACATTAACAAGAAAAATATTGCCTTCAGACACAATTCTTCATTTCTGACAAAATGGCCAAATGGTAGAAAGCCAAGCTAGACGGTTGAGTGATTGCCGTTTAACGGACAAAGGGTGGAGTGCCATCTAAATTCTACTGGCGAACATTTTCTCAGAAGTTGTTGATTGGCGAAAATTTGAACAATACTCTTAAGTGATATCTTTTTTATACACCTGTTAGCTTCTTTCCAAAACTCTTTTCAACAGTGCATATCATTCATAATGTCTGATTAGTGCTTATATACAAGGTCTCTAGCGATTAATGTTACTTTTTGTGTGCGTAGCTTCTCATTTCGCAACTAAAAGAAACGCTTGAGTGAGGCTAAAGTGACTTTCAGTTCCATTATTTCAAACTTCGTTTTCGAATCGCTATAATATAATTTCTATTTATAATTAAACTTCAATGCGTGCGAGCATTTTGATAATTTAAAACAATAGTTACTTATCTCTGAATTCAAGTTTTCATAATCTTCTTCTACAAGCAATTTAGTTTTTCATTGCGATTATGTAAAATACTTGGAAGCTTCGACCTGATGTTCGTCATTGAATTTTTCTTTTGTTTAGTCTCGCACGTTAGAAAAATAAAAAAATAAATATAAAAATTAAAATATTACTTCTTATTTTATATTTTAGCGTAGAAAACACGTTTTTTTTTTAAAATTTTTATTACTGTATGATTGATGCTAATATTTTTACGTTTATATATGTGGAATTCAGGTATAATGGAAATAAAAATTTGCATACAAATGTTATCACTTATGACAAACTGTTATTTATGTTACAAGTTGTACCATTATTTAAGCGTTACAAGAAGTGACTTAGTGCTGATTACATCAGACAATTAAGTGCTTAGAAATTCTTCTGACTGAACAGTAAATCAGACAAGTTCTTTACTTCTAGAATTTTTCACACTCCCATTTTAAGGTAGAGAATGATCTAGAATGACAACATTAGCGATTCATTCTCTCTTACCTAGATCCATCCATACATGTACTAAACTCCCATTAAAGTAGCTGTTCCTAAAGTCTGCATCGATGTCTCCGAGTTTTTGCTTGTTCAGCTGCTTGGCGCCAGTCGCTTGGCCCGGAAAGTACAGTGAGACCATCTCTCAAATGAAAATGTGATTTAAAGAAGCACTAGTTTTTAAAAAGAAAAATGCTTAACTGTTTTTCCATCGCAACTTTCCAAGGTTAAAACTCTCGATGCTGTCAAACATTGTATTAAATGAGCTGAAACGTTGTTTTTTTCCCCTGCTATGCATGTGTTATACTCTCTGGGGAATGAAACCGTGTGAATCAAAGTAAAACAATGTTGATTTCTTTGCACTCATTTTTGTAATTGGTATCGTTTCTTTAAACGCTCGACATTGTTTCTCCCAAGGACAGCTTCCTACCAACCTTCCGATTCAAAGCAGCTGTAATAATCAAATGAGTCAAAATTAGAAAGAATGCTTCAGTGAAATGTTAGTGATTTGTTAAATTTAATAATTTCGATTTTGGAAACAAGGAAGAAAACTTATCATTATGACAGATTTATTTTGTTTAACAATAAAATTGAATAGTTGAAAAGAGATTAATCTTCAATATATTCGAAAGACTATTCTTTGTCTTTGTTTCGTAAGAATTGTATTATTTTGCATAACTTTTGTTGAACAAGATTGAGTAATTTTTAATAATCAATCATTTTAAAAGTTTAATCAAATGTTAGGAATTTTAGATGAGTATTTAAAAAAAAAAATTTGATCTTTAATAATTTATCGATATGAATTCCAGGCTAAGAATCTCAAAATTCATTTGCATTAATATTCGTAAATTCTTAAACTTAAAAAGTATGGTTATACAGCAATCCGTAGAATATCTAATATTTAAACGGGGAAATATTTTCAAATGCCACGCAGTTTGACTTGAGGTCATTCTGTACTAGAACGACAGATTTGTAACAAATTTAGCAGTCTAGGGTGCCTCACTGGGGGCCTGCTACAATGCACAAACATTTTTACTTCAACAATTTGTAACAAGCAGTCGATCATCTGGAGGTTAGCCCAAACTTAACGCGCTAACCAAACAGTACCAGCCCATACTTTTTAAAATAATATGTTTGACTTTTACGCTTATACTAACTATTCAGTTTTTTTTAGTGTGGTTAAAAAAGAAAGTTTCAGTTATTTTACACATTGTTTTTGTTTAAAAACTTTTTTTCACGAGAAGTAATTAGAAGCTAATTTGTATTTTTGACTAAATATGCATATTTAGCTCATTTTCGAATCGTTACTTTAAAATTAACCCATCAACTTAAGAGGCAAAATAACATTTATGAAATGCAGTGGAAGGAGAATCTTAATTTTTTTTACTTTTAAGATTTTTTAGTCTAAGGAAATTGGTTAAGAAAGAAATGCTTAAAGATAGTAAAGTTATTTTAACAGTTGGGATGTCAGAACTTAGGCAATGAATAAATGTATTTGAAAATGTCATTTTACAATTCATTCTACTAAGGCATTCTAGAAATATTTCTAAGATAACATTTTCTGTCGAATTTTATTATCTGTGACTTCTACAATAATTCTAACGTAAAGATACAGAGTAAATATTCTGAAATAAGAAGATTTTTAAAAATACCATTTTTATCTGAATTAAATTAATTTAATTATCGTAATTTCAATGGATGATGGCATCTAAAGAACTTTCTGAGCAAGCATTAAAGACAACAATCATCAATTACACATTAATACCTCTTCAATTGCACATTGCGCATGAATTTAAACAAACATTAGTTGCACATTAGCTTTATTTTGATGAAACTCGACGAAAGTATTTTGGAATTGAAGTTTTCCCTCAGGAAAGCAGGATTGGAAGGAATTGCATAATGCATAGAAATTAATATCTTCAAATATTCATAAACCAACCATTAATTAGAGCAACACAATGGGCTGCTAGATTTGTGCTAGTTTAGCGAAATGATAATTCATAATTAGTAATAAATCAAATACTTAACTAGCAACTGATTCAGATAATTATTGATTCTAGGGAAAGAAAATCTTCCACGCAATAATAAAAAACGCTGATGTTTAAATTTTTTTGATACATGTAAGGTTTATATAATGTTAATATAATTCGTTACATATAATGTATATATTTATATAGCTAAGGAAAATTTCTGTTAACCATTTCTAACAAACTTTTTAATTTTCATTAACATTTCATCTTGATCTACATTTTAAAAACTAATAAACAGAACAAAACTTTTAAATTAAATTGTTACATTTGGGATATGTTTTTGGTGAAAAATACCTTATTCGATCTTTATTATTTTAATCCATTAAATATATTTTATTTACAAGTTTTAAGTGTTATGTTTCTATCATGACTAAATTCTATGCTTGTATTATAATTTACTCATAATGATATATCGCAATAGTTTTCTGGTTCTTTTATTATTGAATAATTATGAAGTTCTTAGAACTGCACAATGTAATCATTTATTATGACAACGAAATACCGTAATATATTTTAAAATAAAGACCATAGATGATGAACGAATAAATAAATCATCTCGTTTAGCAACTACTGCTACAGCACAGCACAGCACTTTGCCTAGAATTGAGATGGCCCTTTACAGTTCTTGATAATGACGTGGATGAAGTTGTGCCTATGAGGTACGTTAATGGGACTGACTTTATAGCCCCCTTTGAGAAACCCAACGAGAGTCAAATGACAGCTCGAGTACGATAATTTTAGACATGTCTGAGCCTGCAGAGCAAACCTCATCACCATCGAATTCTAACATAGTTTCCTCGTTAGTCGTGATTAAGTGTACTTGCATTTTACCTTTAAAATGTTAAGTGCTGAAATTGAACAGCTTGTGGATTTGAAATTGAACCAAACGCCAACTGAGTGTTTACAGACGCTTACCCTTGTTTATGATGAAGACTACATGTCCAGTATGCGAGTGTTTAAGTGACACAAAAAGTTCCTGAAGGCCATGAAGAAATGGAAAACAATGAAAGCTCAGGGCAATCGGCAACTTCGAGAACCGAAAAGGGGGTGGGGGGCAAAAAAGCCTAGATTGTTCGAACAGACCGTCGACTGAGTGCCCAATTGATGTCTGAAACCAACATTGACAAAGACACCGTGTGGAAAATTTTGCGGAAGGATGTCGGTATGGAAAAATAAATTTGTTCCAAGAGTTCTTTTACTAGAAAAATGGCTTCGTCGGATACAGCAATCTCCATAAAGTAGTTTTTAGTTGAAAAAAGTATTGCAATACTGGGACATCCGCCATATTCATCTGATTTAGCACCCTGCGACTTTTTTTATCCTAAAAATAAAATCTGTGCTAAAAGGAAACCATTTTGAATCATTGGAGGCTGTTAAGAAGAAAACGTTACAGCTCTTAAAACAGTTAACAGAAAATTGTTTCAACACTCTTTTGGCCAGTGAAAAATAAGGATAGGTCGGGGGAATGGGGAACGCTAATGGGGAAACACATTGAAGGAGACAAACAATAAATTTGCTATAAATTGTAAATAAATATCTTTTTTGAGTCGGTCCCTTTATTGTATAGACAAACCTCATCAAGGTGGAATGTAGGGGGAAGGAGTTCGAACACTTCTCGAGTAAAACGGATTTGGTTTGGTTTGGTTTGCCGCTCTATGGTCATTTTTTGCACACTTTAGGCTAATTAGACCGTGACCTATAGTTTAATGTGGATTCTGAATCACTATTCATGCCACCGTCAGGATTCGAATCATGCCTGTGGTACCAAAGGTCAAAGCGCTAGTCAATTGGCCATCAGGTCGCTGTAAAACGGAAAGATGTTCTGCCCTTCTGATTTATGGTAGCCCGCTCCTGCTCGTCATTGCTTGACAAGTTTCGAACTGAAGATTTGGGGCCTGATGGCCGAGTGGCTAGTGCTCTGGCTATCGGTACCATAGTTATCGGGTTCTAATCCCGACAATGCCATGGATGTTTGTAGTGGTTCGGAATCCACTTTAAGCCATAGGTCCCAGCCTCATATGACCGTAGAGCGTTAGAGAACCCAATCAGACCTCTCACCCAAGTCATTTCAAAACTGTAAAGAGGCAACTCAGCTCTATGCACAGTGATGTGGTGTAGTAGTAGTAGAAGAACTGGAAGACACGGACAGACTGGGAACGAGTTATCCACTACACTGCTTTGGAATCCCGTTTAGTAAGTAATAAAAAACGAAGAAATATCTTAAACAAGAAAAATGTACGGAATTAATTATCATTCATTATAAATAAAATAATTTTACAATCATTAATATTTTCTATTTGACTTTGTTCTCTATTCAATGGATGATGCAAAGGAGCTTCTGTATGCAGTAGTAAAAATGTTGACGTACGATGTTTTTGTTCTGAATGTGTGCTCGATGTCCGAATTTCTTTCGCGCCAAAGAATAGACGCTCCATGACCCTGGGAAACTTCACTGCTTTCGTGAAGCTTCCTAGTTGCAGAGTCGTGGGCGAAATTCCCACCATCCACTCCAACCTCCATTGTTAGGGGAAACGATGCAGATGCTTCCTTATTTTCAATACAAACACGCGACTCATAAATTTTCTTTTCTTTTTTCAAGAAATAAGTCTCCCTCGTTTTGTGTGCATTTTTGTGGATATTAACAGTAAAGTAGTTAAAAGTTTCCATTGATGGCAGCGAAAACAAAGGAGTTAATTAATAGGTTACTGTTGGTGGTGGATTTTGTTAACAGGAAAAATCGATGCGATTTGAGGTTTTTCTGTTATGTATTAATTCGGGCGATAAATTAATAGTGAACGGAAATTTCGCGTGGGAACTTTTCTATGATGATTGATAGGCTTGTGAATTGAGAGCAGACGTTTAAAGTAAGCGTTTTTGTCAGTTTTGGTGGGAGAATAAGAAGATTCTTTGCATGGTATTTTTATTTGAGTTGAATTTTCTATTTAGTTATATACTTAACTAAATGTAAGCTATATTCTTCTGAATATTTACTATTAGCATAGCCTAAAATTCCTAAGCCTAATTCTTCTTCTAAGCATAGCCTAATTCTTCCGAATATTTACTATTAGTTGAGCCTAATAATAGAATTTGCCATAGCCTAAAATTTTCTTATGATATTGTTTATGTTGCATAGCTAGTTTTTTAGAGACTGCTATAGTTAATAATATTTTAAAATATCTAATTTTTTTTTAAATATTAAAATAAATATTTATTAATTTAAAAAAAAAAAAACTTTTAAATAAACAAATATTAAATATTTAAATATTTTTGAATTTTAAAGACGGCTTGCATAGTTAATTTTTTTTTACCCAATGTCAGTCACGAACGAGGGGCAACGGGCGTACCTGTTACGGAGTTCCTAAGTGGTTTTAAGAACCACAATACCTCCACATCTTCATTTAGTTAGAAAATTTGCATAAAATGTAGTTGTTTAAATTATAGAATATTAATAAATAAAAATAAAACAATTAAAATTTAGGAAAAACATCTCTTGCTTGAGAACAATTAAAGCAAGAGATCGAAAAAGCTAAAGCTATAGGTACAATTAGGAGTCCGTTGACGATGCCCCCCAAAAAAAATACAAGATTAAAGTTAAAATTAAAAATTTTAAAGCTAAAAATAAAAATAAAATAAAGGAATTAAGATAAAATGGAAGTGAATATAAATAGCGTAAACAAACATACAAAATAAAATCATCAAATGCTGGTTGACTGGCACGCCGACAGTCGCGAACGAGTTGAACTCGAAAAAGACTCGGAATGAACTCGTTCTGGCGGGTATCGCACACTTCTGCTCATGTAAGCCCAACACGCCTTTCAGTCAAATGTCTTCGTGCTACCTGAACTTGTTCGTAGACCTTGCGGCAGGGACACTGGTTTATCAGCACAGCTCGTTCAGGATCAGCAATAGGTTAATAATTGTCATGCTTTAGAATAAACAGTTCAGCACTTGAAAAATATCTTCATAAACCTTACATGTAGTGCATGCAGTTAGTAGAATAAGTTGTCAGCAATTTTAAACCACAGATGATTTAATGTAGAATAATTTTAAATCGCATATAATTTATTTAATGCAGAATAATTTTAAATCACAGATAATTAATTTATTGTAGAATTTTAAATCGCAGATAAGTAGTTTTATGTAGAATTTTAAATCATAGATAATTAGTTGTATGTAGAATTTTTAAATCGCAGATAATTAATTTAATGTAGAATAATTTTAAATCGCAGATAATTGATTTAATGAAGAAGAATTTTAAATCGCAGATAATTAATTTAATGAAGAAGAATTTTAAATCGCAGATAATTAATTTAATGTAGAAGAATTTTAAATCGCAGATAATTAATTTAATGTAGAAGAATTTTAAATCACAGATAATTAATTTAATGTAGAATAATTTTTAAGTTACAGATAATTAATTTAACGTAGAATAATTTTAAATCACAGATAATTAATTTAACGTAGAATAATTTTAAATCGCACAAATTAAATAAATCTTAATAATTATTAGTGATTTCCTATCCAATCCACATTGAAAAATTTCATGCTTGTCAATATCCAGATCCTTGGGTATGGTTGATCTTTAAATTGCCAATTATTTTTTTATAACTTTTCATCTGAAGGTAATTTATTTTAAAGCGGGATGAAGTTTGAAAATAAAAACAATTCTTCATTTTTGCTTGCATTAGCAAAATTTTTATCATCCTTCAAAACTTTTAATTCAGAAATATTCATGTAGGAGTTGAATTCTAATTTGTTATTCAGGGATTAACAAAAAAAGAGATGCTCCTCTTTCAGTTAATGGAATTTTCTCGAATTACTGTTTTTATATTGATTATATTTCTTCCTCACAACATAATAAGAAATAAATAATTTTGTTCGTAGTAGGGTTTTTAAAGTTTAAATTACATTTTAGATAAAGAAGAATTCTTAAAAGGGATGTCTCCCATGTTAATGTGGAGGAAATATATTCAATAAAAAAAGATGCTGTTATTGAAGTTCATTCATTTGTTGAAAAATTATAAACTCTAATATTAAAATAATTCCTCCGTATGGAAAAGACGCCAGATTCATTGAAAAGTGTTGAATAAGTCCACATTGAGAAATTTCTTGCTGTCAATATCAAAATCCTTGGTTATGGTTGATCGTTAAATTAACTAACTTTTCATTTCGTAAATAACTTTTCATCTGAACGTAATTTATTATTAAAGATAAATTTATTATAATAAAATATAAAATTATATAAAGGTAAATTTATTATAATAAAAGATAAAATTTTATAAAGGTAAATTTATTTTAATAAATGGTAAATAACTTTTTAAAATTTGTATTTAAAACCTACCTGCTTGTTATAGATCTTTATTTCCCTTCTTTATTAAAAATAAAGCAAAGACACCAAAGCACACGCAAAATTCCATTTGAAAAAAGGGAACTGTCTTTGTTGTATATTTTGTGAACTGATGTTCAAAGAAGCACTAGCAAGGAAGCTGGTGTACGATTCATAAACTTGGAAAAAATGTGTTCCTGCTTAAACTAATGGAGAACGACATTAACCTGGAGGTTAAACTAATTGTCGAATACTGGATGTTTGTCTGAATTATTCTGCCTGGAATATATTCTCACTGCTCTCATCCATGTGTTTCCTGATGGTCTTATTTCTACTATCAGTTCAGGTAGCTATCAAAAGTTCTGCTATAATCTCGGATGTAATTCCAGAACTAAGTTCGAGTGACATTCTATTTCGCTCTGCTGAATAGGAATTCAATCAATGCCACATCATCAGGTTCATTAACTCTTTCCACACCACCACCACCCTTCCACCCTGACTGCTTTGTTTGTAAACGGCAACAGTGGAATCAATACATTCTAGGAAGCTTTCGCTTTTACAAACAACAATACATTTCTTATGAGCTTGCTTTCTAGTCATAAGTTACCATTCACCGTTTTAAGCTTTGTTTTTTTTGGTTATAAATTTTATTAAAAATTAATCGTAATTTGATTTACATTGTTTAAATCTGATTTAGTGTGTCCATTTATCCAGTTGTTTTAATTAAATACGTGGATTTATTGTCAAGAATTAACACGCCAATTTTCAAAAACACGGAAAGACAATTTCAATTTTGGAAAAAACAAAAGCTATTTATTTTAATGCCAACTTTGTTTTCCGTATAGATTTCAGAAATATTTATCAATTAGAATTTAATAAACCATTGGGAAGCTGTTCATCAAAATTAATTTTAAGAAACAATGTTTATGAGTTAGAAAAAAATATTCAAAGTGGTAATGTTTAGTTTTGAACAAAATGCATTAAGAAATTATTTCATTATAGAAAGTTTTTTATTCATCCAACTCGTACAAATAAAAGCAATTTGTAATAAATATCGGATTCATCAATTGTCGATTAGTCTAGCTATCGATTAAAGATGTATTTGTCATCGTTGGTGTTTAATATTTAAAAGTATTTTATTAGGAAATTTAAATACAGTCTGATACTTGTTTTGCATAGCCCCATCATGTTTCCCGACCTGGGTTGGACGAGAATTGGATCAATGCTATTTCAAATGATGTCGAGTTGTTTTTAAGTACATGGATTTATTGTCAAGAATTAACACATCAGTTTAAAAAAATCTTAATTAAAAAAAAAAAAAAGAAGATAATTTTCAAAAAGATTCGAAATACTGTCCAACTAAAGCCATTCAAAAATGGTTGACTGACTTAAATTTCTGCAACACGCTACATTGGTCTAGTTGTGATATTTACGCACGTGTGAGCCAGCTAAACATAAAGAAAAAGAAAAAAATACCTCCAGAAAGCCAGTCCTGTTTTCCCCCTGCTATGATTTAGTATCCTCTTCTGTGGTACACCCTGTATAATATTGAATCTTCTACGAATCCGCGTATTAATGGTAAATATTGGCAAGTGGAAAAAAATTCTTCCCTGAAATAAACTGATAATTGACTTATTATCTATGGACATTTTGATCATTTTTTTTTTTCAAAATTAAATGGTATTTGCTAATATTATCCTGAATTATGTTTCAAATTGTATTAATATAACAAATTTAAAGTTAAATAAAAAATATAGGAAACACAGACTGAAATTTTTGTAACTAATTCTTATGGTAAATCATTATTATTTATGCTCCAAAAAATAATCGAATGTGTGTAAAGATGCTGTCCACGAGTCGCAAAGTCGAATCTTTTGCCGTGTCTGATTTTTTTTTTTTTAAATTTTATCTTTAGAAAATTTAATAGATTTTTAAAAAAATATTTCTATTAAATTAGGAACAAAAAGGTTTGTAATTGTGTAGACATTTGCCTAGTCTAAGAATGGCATTACTTAAGCATTGCGACTTTGTTGCATAAAAATTTAAAAAATTGTAAATTTATATTGGTTATTGTTGTTCTAAAGCAGTTGGCAATACAGAGACAGTTAATCGTTATACCATAAGCAAGGGTTGCACTGCTGTTACTCACTTAGCACTACCCAGGGGGCACGTATAACTTGAAGATACACTACGGACGCGAGTAACACTATCTCCACAACGCTCTACGTTCATATTAGACCGGGACCTACGGTTTAAAGTGGATTCCGAATCGCTCACAAACGTCTATATCGCCGTCAAGATTCGAATCTGAAGCTTGTGGTACCAAAGGCCAAAGCACTAGCCAATTAGCCATCAGGCCTTGTTGGTTCTTTATATTATATAATTTTTTTGTAAATATTTACTGGCTTAGTCAGTTAGACATTTCATCTTACTGACCTACAGAGGTTCAATTTCTATTTTTTCTTAATTTTATGTTAAAGTTATGAATTTAAAGGTTTAATTTGAGCTTTACATTGGTAAAACTTCTGGCTTTAAAAAAACATTTGCTTATAATACTAACAATCTATTGCTCTTTTATTAACGCCTTTCTTTCCGGGAAAAGTTAGAAGCTTCCTTATTCTATTCCTCCACCTGATTTAATCCTGCCAAGTCAAATTGATATCCAATGTGGAAATGACTAGTCTATTTTCATTGTTGGGGTGATGAATTTGAAGATACATTTTTCATGTTTTCATCCTTTCAACCACTTTCAAAGAGGATGCGTGTTTTGCTTTTACAGGAAGTGATGTGTCTGTACGAAGGAAAAACAGGTGGAACATTCCAACTGTAGCTTTTCATTCGCCTGTATCCTCTGACATTTCCGCCTTAACTTTTGTTTGACCTAGTGCACAGTTTCCGTTCGGTCTGAAAGACAGAGCAGTTTCAAAGCACGAATTCGTTCAAATGGTATTCGGTGAACCTTTCCATGAGGCAAATGAACTCGCTGTGCAAAAAACGAAAAGTAATTGTTTCCATTTAAGGAATATTATTTGAACAAATATTTGCGTAGACTCTGAACCCTTCAAAAGCAAAATGAATGAATGAATGAATGAATGAAATGGAAATGAAGAGCAGAAGAGGGGAAGGGGCAACTAGCCGAAAGAATTCTTTTCCGATGTGAACTTGTACAGAATTCCACCCACGCCATTGGTTTGAAAGTTGTTCGGTCACGTGACCTACTTCATCCAGTCATTTGCTCTTGTTATTTAGTACATTATGAATGCACAGATGACGCGTTTGCTAATTTAAAGTAAGCCAGACTTTTATACCGTTTGCATTTCTAGTATCAAAGTGTCATTAGTAATAATTTTGAAAAAAGTGTGTAACATCATTTGTAGTGTTATGTTTGCATTTGTAGTGAATCATTCATAAAACATAAAATAATTATTGCAATATGCTACAGAAATTCAACGAATCATAAATAAAAACAAATGAAAGTCACATTTTCTAAAGCTGTATACAACTATTCGTTAACTATTAGATGTATCATTAGTTCAGAAAGATTTGTTTAGAATACATCATTAGTTTGCGTATCGTTAAATACTAAACAGATTTCTGAGCTAATACATTTTCACTTATTATTATTATTATTTTTGATAATCTGTAACATCCCAATGTACACTAGGTTGACGTATTCTTTTGGAGCTATTTAGCCCCTGGAGGCACCATCTCCGATATGACAGGGTAAATACAGTTGAAACAATGAAAAATGCCCAGAATATATTTACAAATATAATAAAATTTACTTACAATCATAAGCAAATAAAAGAAAATAAAAACATTTAAAAATTAAATTAAAATTTTGCGCGGACGTTTTAAATCATTATTGGGTAAGTAAGAGTCAATCTCCTGGATTGCAGAATTTTTATGATTAATAAGCATGTCAAAAAATTTAATAGAGATGTGTTTAACAAAATCTTTTATAGAAGGAATGCTAATAGCAGATCAGAATTGCGCATGAACCATTTAGCAGAGGTCATTTGGCGGATAGTGATTTTTTGTAAAGTTTCAAAGCTTTTTAAAGTTAGATTTAACTGCATAGGACCAGACTGGGCAAGCGTACTTGAGAATTGGATAAAGCATAGCAGTATAAAGAAGCATTTTTTTATCCTTGGGCATGGTAGTCCAGTGTACACAACTGTTGATGAACGATTTTGTAGGAATTTTCTAAGGGATAAATAAACTTAAAACGTAACATTTCAGGTGAATTAATTTAATTTTACTTCCGAATCCGAGTTTATTTAGATCTTTCTTTACAAATGTTTTCAATAATTTTGTAATTAAAATTACAAAAATCATTAACCCTATTTGCACTAAATATTCTCGATTTTTTTTTCTGTGAATTCTTTATTTCTATAATCATGTATAACAATGAAGTTTAGTATTCATTTATAGACATCGAATTTTTTTTTCTGTATGTATTCCACTAATGCCAATGCTGTCTAAAAATGACTTAAATGTATATTCTTTAGAATAAGTTAATTTTTCTTACTTTAACAATGATAATGATTTACAACAATGATTTACAGCCAGCATTAGATTGATGATATATTCCTGGCAACTGGCGTACCGATTACGGAGTACCCATAGGGATAGACTTCTTAACCACCTCCTCTTAATTCATATATATATTTACAGTTATAATTGACTACTTTAAGTTAATAAGCAATAAAAATAAAGTTTCTAAAAATTAAAAATGATACTCTAAAAAATTAAAAAATAATAAAAAGAAATCAAAATAAAAAAAGTTAAATTTAAAAGAATTACAATTCGGTACAATTAGGGACCAGCTGTCGATGCCATATAACTCTTGATTATGATTTAAAAATTGAGATTGCTGAATGTGGGGGCCATGACGATGAATCTGAAAATAGAAAACATTAATATCACCCCTCCCCCTAAAAAAAAAAGGCCTATCTTAGACGAAAAGTTTTGGTATTTTATTTTTTTATTTATTTATTTATTTTTTCATTATTTGATAATTTTTTTCCCTATCCTTTTGGTTTACTCAAAAAAAGGGGTAAAAAAGAAAATAAACATGACTGTGTCACTAGTCGCAAAAGAATTAAGGTGCACTTACTTCTTAGCTGGATAGCGAAAGGAGCTGGGTTTAGATTCGAACCTTCGACCTGATGATATATTCCTATTTGTTGGTAGTTTCACTAAGGAGAAATTTAATATTGCCTGTTATGAGGGAATGTGTTTTTTGAAATAAAAGTAATTGTCCAACATTTGTATTACTCGTCAGAAATACGAATACGGTTTGATCACATCTATGCATGTTGCTAAAGTATACAACATTTTACAATTTTTAAGTGGCGAAGTCCAGACAGAAATCTAATGGATAACTTTTCTTCGAAGAAACTTTAAAGACAATTCTCGCTGATACTCTAATTGACCAATGCATGGCTAGACTTGTTTAAAGTATTAAGAAAAAAAAACTCTTTCCGAATATTTTTCCAAGTTCTTAGCAAACGTCGCCTTCCAAAAAACTCTTTCTATCTGAGCGGGAAAACGAAAGGAGCAAGAAAGGAAAGAGTCTGGTGAACTAATTAAATTCTATATGTGCAGGAATGCCATAGGGAAAAACTAAATGAGCTCGTTACTCTTCTGCATAGCTCGGCATTTCCGACGTGACATTCGTAACATGGCCTTGCACCACCATTCCTTCAAATTTGGGCCTTCTTCATTAAGCTTCATTTTCATCGTGAACAGACCACTGAAAGAACTCGTTCCCAGTGTAAACGAGTAGCTTTTAATTATTCACTGTACTCAATACTGTTTATTTCATTTCGAAACTTCATTCCCAAAGGATTTCAGCAAAGAAAAATTTCAATGTGAATTGATTTGAAAACGGAATTGAATGAAGTAGCTCCACACTCTTTCTGTAACAAGAAGCTCCTCGTCTGGAGAGGTATCTAAGTTTATTTTATCTCGCCAAATGTTTTTACTCTTAATGTCGCTTGTGGTTATGCGTTGGTATAATTAAGTTAAGATTTAATTTAAAGTGTTAGAACAGCAGAACTTCATTTGAAAAGAGGACTAGTTTATATTTCATTAAATTAGCAGAACATTCCAGTTTTGAAAGTTTTTTTTATTTGATTTCAAAATAACTGTCTTCTTTATTGGTATGGCAGTTTGATTTAAACCTTGGCATTCTTAGAAGTTTTATCCAGGCGGATATCAAATTTACAGTAATTTAATTCAGTTCTATTGTACTTTTCGGCAACGAACACACTTAATAAGCGTTTTAAAATGCCCAACTGTTTGAATGGATATTAATTGTGCTTTATTAAAGAGACAAAATACTTCTCATCTGAAGTGAACAACTACATTTATTTCAATTACGAATATTTTATGCAATGAGAAGTTTTTTGCTGATTGAACTATGTGCGTACACTAATTTGCATCATGCTAATATCTTGCGATAAAATTTTTTCTTAAATAAATAATATATATTACAGAACTGAACTTATTTGAAGGATTTAAACGTCTATTAATTATAAGTTTACCAATATATATATATTTTCAACTTAACTTGAATAAAAACAGAAATTCTCGAGATTAAGATCATTTGGTTGATTTTAAAAATAGAAATAATATCAGAATAATCAGAATTATAATAATAATGTCAATATGAATATTATAATTAATAATTATAAAATTAATTAATAATTATAATATTAATTAATTAATATTAATATTAATTATAATATAATATTATCAGATTTATTTTAGTAAATCTCACTAACGATTGATATAACAATCAGAAAATAATAATTTTTAAATTGACTTGTCTGATTAATAATGACAATTGTATGAATTTGGTATGCAATAAATAATATTAGTTCGTTTTTTGTTTCTAAAACGAATTAATTTTACATGGAATGAATACACTAACTTAAAAATCTTTTTAAATGCAGGTAGTAATATATTTCGGTTTCAGAGAATTCTTTTCTTTCTTGAAAGATTTTTTATTTATTTAAAGTTTGAGATTAAAAAGCACCGGCTGCAGTAACTTTTTCTAGTTCAAGAGAAACTATATAACACTCAGTTTCTTTGACTGTGAACATATTTAATTTTTCGGTTTTCATAGATTTCAGCTTTTCCATTTTTTTCCCCCCGAACTTCGACTTGAGATAGAGATCTGTAGATCGAAAGCTTATTAGATGACACGGTTTTACTCTCTTGCCTTTGGGCACACGGCTTTTACCCCAAATAAAGCCAAATAAAATCCTCCTCGTTTCGGTTTTCGAGTCCTAACAGCTGGATCCCATTAGCTGAGACGACATGAACCCCAAATAGATTCCCCCTCCGCCAACCTCTGTCGGGTCTTCCCTGAGTTCGTTCTTTTTGTATCTCAGAATTCCCGTTTGTTGCCTCGGGGCTGTTGTCGTTCGTTCCTTCGTTTTCTTTAAAAAAACTACAAAACTGAGTTTTTCTGTCATTTTTAGCCCGAAATATCCCCATTTCCTTTTTCATTTTTATTTTTAAATTGTGCTCTTAGCATGTTCTTTACTCCAATAGGATGTTTCACTTTTGTCTATCGTCATATTTATTTTTTTTCTTCTTTTCACTTTATGAATAATTTGATCAGCCATTTCCAAAATTTCTTTTCTAACGTTAACAAAAAGTTCGGAGTGGTGCCTTTTAAAACTTACTCCCGCGCTGCGATAAAATATTTTTTATTTTTATTTATTTCCTTTTTATGTATATAAAAAGATAAATACTTGGAGAGTAAATTGAAGCTATTTAAGGAAGAAGAAAAAAAAAAAATAATAAATCGAAACATTTACGTTTTTTAATGCTTTTAAAAAACGAATGAATACCATAAACCTTTTTTGCCAAGCATTGTTGTCTCGAAGAAAACAAACGTTGGGGGGAGAGGGGAGGGGTGTACATTTCCACAGTTTTATTTTGAAACAAATACATATGACAGTATTTTATTCTACTCCACTACTATCATAAAATTGGACTTTTCTTTTGAAATTCATTTTGATTGTGTGGAATGTGTTGCCTCTTTTTCCTTTGCAAATATCTTCATGGAATTTTTCAAACAGAGGTGCATAAAATGTTTTCATAAATTTCAAACAGAAAGGAGAAAATATTTTGGAATCCCATAAAAACAAACCGAAGTTTGGTAGCCAACACATTCTCACAAGAGGTTGTTTATAAAATGCTTTTCAAAAATACGGAAATATTTGGGAAATACCATATCGGGAATGTTCGCAAAGAGGACTTTGAAACTAAAAAAAAAACTTGGCAATAAAACAATTACAAATGAAATACACATGCAGTATTCATTATGACAAGTCTAATTTAAGTATTTGAATGCTGTTTAATACAATAAGACTAATTGTACGCTTTTTGAATTGTTACAGAAAATATACCTTGTGATATTGTTAATGGAATGAATGATCTTCTAAAATAATGAGCAGTACACACATACACGCCACACACAAATACACATACACACCACACACAAATACACATACACGCCACACACACACACAATTGCATAAGAACATAAAATGCATAAAATAACAATTTAAATTCAATTTTTTCTCAAGAAAGGAACACATCTAATCTTTCTCAGTGCTTAGTATATTATAATGTTTTGTTTTAATTATAAAATTTGTTCGAACATTTTTTCTTTTGTTGATCGTTTAGCACACATTTTATCCATTTTTATACATTGTAAAATCAATAAACATAAAAGTACCCTCAATAAACAAAGAGATTTTAGGAAATAGTTAAGATGATTGTGCTGTTTATGCTAACATGTTTAACTTTGGATTAAATTGCTAACATGTTTACCTATTATGAAATATTCTTATTAAATTGGATGAAATTATTTATATCGAGAGCACATCATCTTCAAAAAAATAGGTTTTATAAGTAATTTAAGTTAAGTTTAAGTTTTAGTATTGTTAAAAATACGAAAAGCAAAAAAAAAAAAAAAAAAAAAAAAAGTTATCAAAAATTGAAGTCGAATATTGTCAAAATTAAAATTTATTCCTTCAATTACACAATCCTTTGGGTTTTGGAATGAATGTCTTTTAAATGATCAGAATAACACAGAACCCTTAAAAAAAGAAGTTCCATCAACTCTCTAGAATAAGCACTCACCCCTTGATGAGTTCATTAGCTTTCGTCTTTCTAATAAAAATCCTGAGTTTTCACTTTGAAGCACCGCAAACAATAATATTTCATACGAATTCCGCTAATTAAATGTGCCATTCTTCTCTTCCTGTTGCTGTAAGTCAGTCTCTACCATATGCAACAAAGTAAATGAGTTGAGAAGAGGAAGTTGCCCTTATCTGGCATCGGACATTTTTGCTGTCACCATCAGATAACTTCCCCTCCTCTGGTGCGAGTTTTGTGTTTTTGTGAACAGAATGATGCTTGCCTTTCATTTCGTATTTGGTTTCAACAATCTTTCCATTTTAAGTATCCGTGTGAAATACATAAGAAGAATGCAGTTTATTATTGTTGATGTTTCCAGATATCACTTTATGAGGTCGCTTCATTAGTTGTTCAAAAAGATTTATCCTTAACTGAGAAAAAAAAATTTTTTTTTTTCTTTCTCCCGATACTGTTTTTAAAAATAGATGTTAATTTATTATTAATCAAGTAACATTCATTACTTAATTGATACCCCATTAACCCCAATACTTAATTGTTATTAGTATTTATTTTTGAAACATATTTAATTTCTGCCAAGTACGATCAATCCTAATTGTTTTCCTCTTTGTTAAAAACAACTCAAAATATTTAATAATTCATGTGCAACAACCAGACCGATCCGTTTTCAGCCTTGTATCCGTTGACATATTTTTCTTTATTTTACATTGAAACTGTTTCGTATTTGCATGTCGAGTGGAGAATATCTTCAATATTCTACTTACAATATTTAATAATTCATGTGCAACAATCAGACACTATCTGTTTCCAACTTCATATTCGTTGATTTTTTTTTACATGGAAGTGCTTCGTATTTGCATGTAGATTGAAGAAAACCTGGAATATCTCACCAGTCAGTTCAACAGTTAATGCTTAGTTTCTTGCACGCGCTTTCGTAATCGTCTTCGAGTCCCATCATTTCTGAAAGCAGCGACTTCAACGTTTGCCATCATCGGAGTTGAACCTGAGACCTGCTGTACGTATTGTCACTAGGTCACATGTCGACTTTCGATAATTTTTATATTCTGTATATAGATGATATCTTTATTTATTTTTTTGCTTAGCTTGAACAGTTACGATATTTGTTTTGGAATAAATGGGAGAATACTTTAATGTTCCATCTTTTGATAGTCAATGTAGAACGCACTTTTCTTTTAATTTTTAAGGATCATTTTATCTTCTTGCAAAATTCTTAGAGATAAAAATAGCTTGAATTGAATAAATATAATTTTTCCATGACTTGTGCAAATAAGAGAAGAATAGATAGCTTAAAAATAAGCTTAGAAATAAGATGTAAACTTATACGTTTCCTTAAACTTATACGTTCCTGCATCGTATTTCTAAGTGCATTTCTGATATTGTCTGGTGAGATATCTCTATATTTTTAATCTGACGGGTATTATATGTCGTATCATCATCATCAGTGGAGCAACAGCCCCATGGTGGGTCAAGGCCGTCTGCCTGCTGGCAGATTTCTAGACAGATGTTTTCTTTTTACGGGGTGTCAGTCTAACGCTGAACAACCATATCAGACCAGGACCTACGGCTTAAAGTGGATTCCGAACTACTACAAACATTCGGGATACGCCGGGACTCGAACACGAAACTTATGGCCCTGAGCGCCAGAGCACTAGTCACTCGGCCATCTGGCCCCGATCTGTGTTGTATAACAGCTCTTAATCTGTTAACCTATCATAAAAGTAAACCTTTTCCAATTAATTGCCTTAAAAAAAGACTCAATTTTGTAAATACTTTTTATAGAAGAAATTTGCGGTTTATAATCTATAACAAATGTGCTTGCAGCTTTTCAATCATAAATTTACTTTGCATAATTCTATAAAAAAACAACAATTACTTAACCCATGTGATTAGGTGAAGATTTACAAACGCATCTTTTCTACTATTACTACTACACTACACCACACCACACCACACACACCACACCACACCACACCACATCACTGTGCCTAGAGCTGAGTTGTCCCTATACTGTTTGGGAATGATGTGGGTGAAATGAATGGACACAAGATGGGGGAGGGAAAAATTGTATAATTCAATTTTGGAGGTACAGAAGTCTGAACAATGGGGAAAATTCATACAAGAACAGAACTAAATATAAAAAAAAAAAAAAAAAAAAGTTTGAAGAAGGATGAAATATAAGAAGGATGAAACGCATCTTTTCACATGTTGAATTTTAAATCCAGGGAAAATTCCGGGACCGAATAGAAACCGAGAGAAGAATTCGTATAGTTAGTTAATTTCCGTCGCCATCATAAAATGTTCCTCAGAAAAATTCGTGAAACAGCTGCAATTGCAATCTAGTATAAAAAGTTTTTAATGCACTCCTTCTCGGAAAAAATAGGTCAAACAAGGCAATAAACTGCAATCCCACGACAGATGGTTACATATTCATTAAACTAGAATGTTTAGCATGTTTCAAGAAGTTTTTAATTTTTTTTTGTTTTATTAAATAGGCTATTTCTGACAGAGTATTAAAATTATTGTAAATTCAGTTTTGCAAAATCCGACCACCGATCAAGTGGAAAACTGACGATTTATCCAGCACGGATTCTAAAAGAGCGGCGTCATAAGGAAGGAAATGTCATTTACTACAGGAAAGGATTTTAATTGCAATAATTTTTTTAAAATTATTAGTGATTAACCTTTTAGATTAAACGTTTTTAAAAAGTAAAGCTAGATGAAAAAAATTCCACACTTACCATTAAGTATTTTTCTTTGAAAGCAACTTTATGCCACGTATATCTGACTAGAATCCCTTACTATTAACCGATCCGTCCATTTCTTCCTTTAAACCGGATGTTTACTATTCTGCTCCATCCGTGGTCGGATTATAACTGTAAACAAGGGGTTCTTAATTTTATGTATTAATTTTTTCCCTCATCATCATGAGCGGCGCAACAGCCTCATGATGAGCCAAGGCCGTCTGCCTATTGACAGATTTCTGGACAGGAGATGTTTTGTTTTTACGGGGTAGGTTTGTCATTCTTACGCCAAACGCTCTACAGTCATATTAGACTGGTACCTACGGTTTAAAGTGGATTCCGACCAACTAATCTCCATGGCATCTCCGGGACTCGAACGCGAAACCTGTGGCTCCGAGCGCTAGTCACTCGACCATCAGGCCCCCTTCTCCCCCTACCTATTCATTTAGCTAATAGGATAATAGCCACTCCCCTCTTATGCAAGTAAAATGAAGGCCTTAGTCCAATATTTTAAAATTTATTTTTTTGCGTAATATTTCTAAATGCTTATAAAATCAATTAGGTCAAATTAATTAAAAAATGATGCTATAATAATCAATGCGCTTTTTTAAGCACGTTAAATAATAAAATTCATTATGATGTTTTAAATTTTATTATTAAAAAGGATGTCAATGCTTTTAGAGTTTGTTGTTTATCTTGCATGTATTATTTTACTGAAAAGGATCTATTTCTATTCAAAATCTCGGATGTGACTAATACTATTATAATTTATTGCGTGTGTTTTTGATATAAGCAGGATTTTATTGAAGGTCAGGGAAAATAAAAATTATTTTTCTTTCACCTAACTCGGAAATCTACCTGAAACTCGTCTACCACATGTCACGGAACTACGTCTACCACAATGTATCCGTGTTCCTTCATCGGAAAATGTTACATGTTTTAGAATGGAGGAAAAGAAAGAAAGAAAAAAAAAAAAAAAAAAAAAAATCCCATCCATAAGATTAAGTTTTATTTATTACAAATATACACAAGTGTTTCAAATATAACAGTTAAAATAATTAAGTTTTAAAAATAAATCGTTAATGAACTGAAATTTTACTTGACGTATCTTCTTTAGTAGAATATAAATAAATTTATTTATCCTTAAAATTTTCTCTAAAAATGTATTGTGAACTCCTCAAAGTGAGAACTCGGGCTATTGGTACCACAGGCTTCAGGTTCGAATCCTGGCGGTGGCATGGATGTTTGTTAATGGTTCGTAATTCATGTTAAACTGTAGGTCCCGGTCTAATTAATCGAAAATGTGCACAAAATGACCGCATAGCGACAAACCAAATCTCAAAGTGAGAATTAAATCTACGTCAAATTACTTCATATCTGTAACATCATCATCCTCAGTGGCGCAACAGCCCCATGGTGGGCCAAGGTCGTCTGTCTGCTGCCAGATTTCTGGACAGGAGATGTTTTGTTTTTATGTGGTAGGGGTGATAGCCTTACGCCCAACACTCTAAACAGTACGTCCCGGTCTATTATAACTGTAAATTGGATTCCGAACCAGTACAAACATCCATGGCACCGCTGGGACTCGAACCCGAAACCTGTGACACCGAACGCCAGAGAGCTAATCACTCGGCCATCAGACCCATATCTGTAACAACCTGGTTGAAATTAGGTGCGGTTGCAAATTCACAAAAATTGGCCTCTAAGGAGCTTGATCCACCGCTTTCCCAATCAGACTTCTCACCCACATCATTCCCAAACTGTAAAAGGGCAACTCAGCTCTAGGCATAGTGATGTGATATAATAGTAATCCACGTTAAACTGTAGGTCCCAGTCTAATTAGCCCAAAGTGTGCAAAAAACGATCGTAGAGCGACAAACCAAGCTCGTTATAAACACTCATCAAATATCTTTTAAGATAAAAAACACCTTTTTTTGCTGTAATTGTTTATTAAATATTTCGTATATCCAGATAATTAAAAAGACCGAAATATATCTGACATAATTTATAAATTTTTCGAAGTGTAATTAATTAATTGAGAGATTGTATACGTGAACTGCATTCGTTTATATTAAAGAATAAGAGACATTTTTTCTGGTAATCACTGCATCGGACTCCGCCAGCAGATTGGAACCAATGTCCTTTGAAGCGCTAGCTGTAAGCGTTACCACTAGCTAACGGGATTTTGATTTAAATGCATTGTTGAGAGGTAGATTTTTAGAAAAGAACCATTTAACTTGATCCTATAAATTCTTTTATTTATTCTGATTACTTGCTACAAACAGTGCCTTAATGTACCAGCATGAAATTACTTCAAACAAGCAATATAAAAACAAATTTTTTAAAGTCAATTCCTTTTTTTTTTTTTTTTTTCACTATATTGCAGAAAGTCCTTTATAAATAATTTTCATTCATTTTTTAAGTTTATCTGGCGCCATCTATTGGTAGATATATGCAACTTAAATCTAAAAAAAAACTAAAATTAATTAATTAAATTTAATTACTGAATTAATATTTGAAAAAACTGTATTAACATCTAGTGTCATCCACTACAAGTTCAAAAAAAAATTTATTTGAACTTGAGTGGATGAATAAAATGTATTTTATGAACGATTGAAAATTTGAACGCGATATATATAGGGAGAGTGTGAGCTAATAGAAGGAATTTAAAGTGAGTGTCAGCTAATAGAAGGAATTTAAAGTGAGTGTCAGCTAATAGAAGGAATTTAAAGTGAGTGTGAGCTAATAGAAGGAATTTAAAGTGAAATCAGTATTTGTTTTTCAACTGTCTTCTTCTTCAGGTAATTAAATGCATGTAAAGTTTACTTGTGATTGTTTTACTTCCTTGATGGATAAGCAGTCATTGCCAGCACGTAGTTATGGATAAATATGTAGAAATAATGAGCCTCCGATTTTCAAGGTAACCTTGTTATTTTCTTAAACTTTGCGAAAACAGCTTTCCTTGGCGAAATTTGATTGCCAGACCGGTTTGGTCTTAACTACTCTCTGGACATCTTTCTTTCTGGAAGGCATTGCTGAACAGAATCCACGTCTAGTACTGGTCGCAGAGGAAAGTGGATTCTTTTGATGATTCTTTTAACAATGAACTGACCTTCATTTTATCTTTTATGTAAAAGAAAAGATTTTTTTAACACAATTCATTCCTGCAGTTGTTATTCGCCGACCCGTTTTTAAGGAAAACTCATCACTTTTTTTTTTTAATATTTCCAACAGGGAGAAAAAAAAATCATTTTCCAATAATTAGCCAGTCCGATTTCTATTAAACATACGTCACTAAGCGAGAATTTGATCAAGGCTCTAAAGCATTTCAATATCGTTCTCGGTTAGAATAGAAAAGTTTGAGGGTCGGTGTTTTTGAAGTCGCATTTTCATCATTTTTAATGCGTATTATTAAATTTAAAAGTTATAATTTTTTACTTTCGTTTTAAACTGGTTTTAAATAAAAAGGAAAACTTTACTTCTCTGATTTTAACCTTTATATATACAGGGTGATTATAACTGAAGTCCCACTTTCAAAATGCTGTAAAAAACAAGAACCACTCTTCACGATGGGTTCAAATTGAAGATAAAGAAGGGCAAGTTCCAAAGTGTATTAATAGATGGTGCTGTAAGCTGCATAAAGAAAGGGAATTCGGCTGCCAGTGATATTTTGAATCGAAAGTATTTGGCATGAGTTGCACATTAAACCAACTGTAGTGTTCAATGTGCTTGACTGTTTCGGATTTTTGACGGAAAAATAACTTCCAAATCATTCAACAGTTATGACACTGTTAGTGGAAAGCCCATCCATCACGGCAAGACCATACCAAATTGGATAGGAAAAATCTGTAGAACTTTTTTTTGATGCCATACCGTTTCGCTCTTCTTCAAGTATCTTCAGTTCAAATTTAAACTTATTGTGACGAGTGATTCATTTCTTACAACAATTTGAAAGTGGGACTTTAATTATAATCACCCTGTATATTCATGCTATTTGCCCTGTATATTTTAGAATTGTGACGTTTGCGAAATAGGTTTATAAACTTCACATAAACTTTATCTTCAACTAATTATAAACTTTATCTTAATTTGAAAAAGTTAAAGTGATTCAATTTGCTTTATTAGGTTGCGATTTATTCATGTTAATTACGTCAAAATCAATTCAGTAACGGGTAAAATAGAAGAAAAAAACCCCATATTATGCGAGATATTAATTATGTCCACGTATAGGGTCCTTGAACGCTAATGACAAATTACAAATGAAATTATGTCCTACATTCAAGGTCTACCTGTTCACTCCCAAATGTAGCGAGTTTATGAAACATAATTTTTTCTTTTTGCGGGTTTTTTTCCTCGGATGATAACATTTACGGTATAAAATATTTAATTTATACATTATATAATATTTGTTACAATATTTTAAAATCAATTTTATTATGCATTACAAAATATTAATGATGAGATTCTTGCATAGAATGTAATATGTAGAATAAATTTAATTAAACAAGCCGTGCAATTATATGTTAATGTTTAACCGAGGTTAATGTTAATCTGTAATAGGATAGTAATTAGCTGGACTAAACAGATAGAATAATTATTCTTTTTCCATAAAAGCTGATATTGTTCTAGTAGAATGAGCGCTATCAAATTAGAGATATACATAAGGAGAATAATAATAACTGAATTAGAATAAATTATAAGCCGATTAATCTGTTCTGCCAATATCATTTCAAAATGTTGCATAATTTATTGTTCTAAAAGATTTCGAGAAGTAATCCTGCTTGAATTCAGTCCACAATATTATTTTTTATATGAAGCATAATTAGATAGAAATAGCGGAATTAATTGTCAAAGGAATGTTAATTACAGAGATGTAATTCACTAGCATCATAATATAAAACGGAAGGCAAACTGCCAGTTTGCATTCCGTTTTGAAGGTAAAAAAATATAATGCGTATGGTTTTGAAAATAACCTTTGCAATGCGTATGGTTTTGAAAATAACCTGGATAATGCGTATGGTTTTGAAAATAACCTTTGCAATGCGTATGGATTTGAAAATAACTTGTACAATGCGTTTGGCTTTGAAAATAACATGAACAATGCGTATGGTTTTGAAAATGACATGGACAATGCGTATGGTTCTGAAAATAACCTGTAAAATGAGTATGGTTCTGAAAATAACCTGTAAAATGAGTATGGTTCTGAAAATAACCTGTAAAATGAGTATGGTTCTGAAAATAACCTGTAAAATGAGTATGGTTCTGAAAATAACCTGTAAAATGAGTATGGTTCTGAAAATAACCTGTAAAATGCGCATGGTTCTGAAAATAACCTGTAAAATGCGTATGGTTTTGAAAGTAATCTGTAAATTGCGTATGGTTTTGAAAATAACCTGTACAATGCGTATGGTTTTGAAAATGACTTGTACTATGCATATATCGTTCTTAATTGCTGAAAATTTGATCTGAAAGGTGATTATAAACAACCAGTTAAAATTAGCTAATTATTGTTACCGTTATCAAGTAGGAGTAAAATAAAAAGAAAAATTTGCAGTTCAATTCCTTGCAAGAAATGTGAGTTACATGGGGATGCAATCTCTCCTCTCCACTTTATCAACTGGAGGAGCCCTCATGGATCACTTTCAAGAGTTGAATATTGATCACATATTACAACACACACCCTCGTTGTAATCCAGGCGCAACATTCACTGTTATTCCGGATGAGTTTGAGTGATTGTTGCATCAATTACGTGGACAGTGTAGATGCGCGAAATAACAAGCCACTCTGTGAAATCAGATACAGAAGAGGACGAGGCTTAGCTGTCGTCTCAACTACCCAGAAGTTCAAGAGTGAAGCTTAGTTCTGAGCTCTCATTATCATTAAAAGGTATTGAAAGTTTCCTCTGTAGAATAGCGGTCCTTCCATTTAATGTCACCTTTGTTTAGGGAAGGAAGTCAACGACGCATGCTAAAAGATACTTGAATGGTAGAGTTGCCCTCATTTCTTAAATAGAGTAAAAAGAATAGAATTGTTTGTCTCATTCGCAAACTGGATAGGATTGGAGAATTGGTTGAAGATTTCCAGTTTCCAACGATGAATTCGCGAAGCTTTTGTTGTTCAGACCCGATTTTTCAAAACAATGGAGTTGTTTGATGTACACCTTTGTCTGTAAGTGAAAGCGTAGGTAGTTTGTCTTAACTTTTCACTTAGGATTACCGGCTCCTTTCAGCAGAAATAACTAATAAAATAAGGTCGTAAATGGATTCTATTCCATGCCCAACAGAGGGATGAAGCAATAGCTAACTATATACAATAATAAAAATAAAAAAAATAGCAGCTCTAAAGCAACTTCAGTGAAAAAAGTTATTTTCAAGGGCCTATGAATAATGAAAATTATTTTCTGAAACTGTGTAAAATTTTTAATCATCATAAAATTATCTGAAAGAAGATAGTTTAAAACTATCTTACGAATTTAATTTTACTTCAAAATCTAAAAAGTATAGGAGGTAATTCTATTATGTAGTGGGTTTTGCGCTTTATTGCTCTTTTCATGTTTCATTCAGAGCTAGATAATTCAATTTTTGCAACATTTACAGAAGAAAAAAATAATACAAAGAGAAGAATTTTTTGTAAACTTTATACATTCATTTATTCAAAACTAAAGCAAAAAAAAAAAAAAAAAAAAAAAGAGTATGCGGGGTGGGGGTTTAGAAATTGATCTATGCGTCACAGACTATGCGTATACACTATATCAATTTTTAAGTTCGATAGATGTAACATAGCTTGATGTACGTAACATATCTTGAATGTCTTTTTTTTTTTTTTTTTTTTTTTTTTTCATCAAATACACAACTTCCAAAATCTATATAGATGTAAATGTTCTTTTTTTATGTACATGTATTGTTAAGTGAAGTTACCCATATATTGGAATAATTTGGGATTTATCTCTAATCCTTTATCGCTCTAAAACGAGAATTATTAAAAAAAAAATATATATATATATATATATATTTCTTTAGCTTAAATTGCGAGTCTTAATTAAATATCGATGCTTTGTGTACGTTTAAAAATAACCTCTGCTTAGAGTAACAAAATGTATTTAATAATGAATTCATTTTTAGAGAACTAGACTTTTTTTTTTTCCCGTGATAGCTGTCAGAACTTAAAGGAAACTATTACACTGTAGCCAAAAGAGAATTACTTTAAAGGATGTTAAAATTTTAATTAGAGAAATTAATATAATGTTTCCAAGTAAGAATAAATTTAATTCTTGAAGCAATATTAAATTTTTTTTGTAGTTGTTGCATCGCTTGAAATATACTTTCTTTTTGTTAATCTTAGAAATAAATAGCTTAATTTTATGTTTTGTATTTCCAAGTTTTGTATAGCATATTTTAAAAGTAGTTAGAATTCGTAGATTAGAGAAAATGTGCGCTCGTTTTTGGTTTTGTAAGTCGCTAATATTTTAATTAAATTAACGGAAGTTCCAAAAATTTTATTGTATACTAACACTTAAAATTAATTAATGGACTTGTAGACAATTTTATCTTCTTTGCTATATCACTGTAGACAATCGTCAAAAGGACGAATAAAAAATACCTAAAATTTATTCAGGATAATGTATCTCTAAAAATTAATTGATCTGTTAAAAGTTAATTATTAATTCTCTATCCTAACTTATTTGATCCTTACCTGCATTTGTCTTGTACAAATTAATTTTACGTCTATGATATTTTTGTAATTTTTTTTTTCAATATTGCATTTTAAAAGTATATTGTTAGATAATTTATTAATTTGTGTTTAAAAAAAACATTATGAAATGGAACAGTGCACTGTAATTAATAAAAAATTTGAAGTGCTGCGAGTTTCGGTTATGAAATTGCTGTCGCAATTTTAAGCGAATACTCACATAGTCTTTCACCCTTGAAATTAGTTTGGCAAACATGACTCATTAACCGAGTTATTTGATTAATTTTGCATTTTATTTCTAATGTTTTCTCGAAAGCTAATTAATAATTAAACTCTTTACGCTAGAAAACATTTTTTCTTAAATTTTTGCTTAATGTTATCTAATTGAAAGAAATCCTTTATTTTTTAAATTTCGTTCAGGATTCAGTTCAGGTTTTGTTGATGCTGTGAATATACCAAAGTTCTTGCGGGAGGCATAAGTTCCTCAATATATTGTTAAAGGGATTTTATACGCTGGTGTTACAGCAATGCAGTGCTAAGATGGTTATGCTACATAGTTTTTTTTCTTTTTTTTTTAATGTTTTAGATTTTGAATGCCAGTAATTATTTTTTTTATCTTATATAATACTTAACTAAGTCTCAACCCCAACGTATCCTTCACAAGAACAACATATTAAAATCGGCAACTTGAGTATTTGAAAACATGCTTAAGATGGTATCTAAAAAACAACTTAAAATGACTTTTATTATTAAACGTTTGATAAAAGATATTTGTGGGCGATGTTTTATGACCCATACCGGTATTTTATTTAGCAGAGAATGCCGATCTGAAGTAACCGTCAATGGTTGATTACGAAGAATCCTCTGAAAGCAAGTCGCCCATTTTACGACTTTGTTACTGCAAGAAACGTGCTTCCTATATCGAGACGCGTTGTTTCGCAGGTCATTTATTCCTTTTGCATTAATGATTGAACGTTGCCTACTTCGATTTCGATGCATCGGATCTTTTATTGCAGGTGTAGCATCTCCAAAGAGAGACGGACTTCTTCGTTAATCATTAGGAGGAAATGACGCTATCTCTGTTCCCGCTTTTCAATAATTACCGTTGCCCATTTTCTTGAATTTCGTTATTCCCTCGAGATCTTTCTATCATCGTCTTCATGGAATAGGAGCAGGTGGCAGCTACCCGGCGATCAATAACATCCTCTCTAAAGAATGCTGCCATTTCATGTTCAACACAATTGTTTTCGGGGTGGGAAGTGCCCCCTTTTTTTTTTAAAACCTTTCATTTTAGGCCTTGTAGGAATTCAGTCGGCCGCTTCCGTTGTGGGAGATTTCTAATAGGAGGCGGGGCACACCTATTGGGGGATGGAGGATCTCAAGGTCACACGAAACAACAAATACTGATTGACGGAGACCATTAGTTGGCTAATTTCAGACAAGCGCTAATAATTCGCGTGAAATATTCATCGGCTGCGGTCATTGCTGGTAATGCATTCTATTTATACGAAGCGGTAGTACTAGTCATGTCCATATTCTGTATGTCCATTAGAGCATTTAAGGATTCGTTGCGTGTATATTGGAATTGAATGATTATTCGCTGAAATCTATAGATTTCCACTAGAAGTTTCTTAATAGGAAATCCTGAAAGTTCTAAACCATGAAATTCGTAGTTATCTAGGCATGTATAAACAAAAATGCAAAGAGAAATAAGAAGACTGTCATAAACATAGTTTTTTTTTTTTAATCATAGTTTTATTTTCTCATCTATATAGCAAGATTGTAAATTGTAGTCTAAATTTTACTCAATATATTAATGCCGATACTACAATCGTGGCAATTTTTATTTATATGAATGCGTATCTGTATGAATGTGAATGTGCGCATTTGAAATATGAATTAAAAATTTGCTCTATAAGTATAGCAGTTCTGTATTAGGGATATATGATTAGTTGGGCTTAAAAGTAAATATAAATAAACACAAAGGCCATCGATTATAAAAGCGTGATGAGAATTTTTTCTATTCGATTACATTATTTAAATACATTATTATATAAAAATGATCGCTAGGAAGTGATAAAATTCTCATTGTGTGTTTAATTTCTTCAATCATTATTATTTTTTTTTTTATTTTAATATATTTTCTATGTACAGTACAAGTTTTCCGTCTTATCAGAAGGAAGAATTTATAATTTAGAATGAAATCAGAGTTTGGTCACTTTTACAGCTAGTAAAGAAATAATCTAACTAACATCAACAACATTAATCGAATATGTATTCATCAGCCTTGCAATCCTACTGGAACAATGTCTTAAATCACTCAGTTATTGGACTTTTATGGTGTGTGGCAATCAGTAATATTTCCGAGAAGGTGATAGATAGTTGAATAATTTTTTTTCACACTAATTGGCGAGCTATGTCATTCTAAAGTTATTTCACCAACTATTTAATTACAAGTGATTTCAATAATTTGGTAATTAAGTCTACAAAAACCATTAACCATATTTTCACTATTTTTTTTTTTTTTGTTATAATTATATTAGGACACACATGGAAAATTTCAAGGATAGTTAAAGAAAACAGGCTTATATGTGGAAGATTTATTTTTTGAATGGAACTGCAATAATAAAAAAAAAAAAATCTGCAATCCCAATGAAAAGAGTGTAGAGGATTCCACATTAAAAAAAAAAAAGCATATTTCCTAATTGTCCTCATTTATGAAAAAGTGTTATTTTACTTTTTTCATTTACTTTTCTTTCTCTTTACCCCGACTCGGTGTGAAACAGACTGTAACGTTCATCTGAGTAAATCATGGCGAATGACGGAAACCCCTTGAACAACTCATGTTTTTAAGCATTTAATTAGTTGAGTAAAATAAACCTGAGTAATTTTTGAATTGACAAGAAACTCCTAAACATCTGTAATCGGGATAAAGTGTAATGCTTATATTGATAAAGAGATGTTTCTGTATTTGAAATAAAATGCTTGCCGATTTACGTTTTCACCTCGTTGAATTTGTAATGCATTTCAGCATTTCTCAGATAATACTTTCCTCTCCGTTAATTTGTTTAATAAGTTGAACAGAAAAAAAAGTTTGATTTTTCACAAATACTATTCAAAAGCACAGCAATATATTGAATTCGACCCTATGTAACGTCGAAAACATCCTTAAAACATTAGAATTTTAATGCATAGTTATTTTACTTTTTGAAAAGGTTTTTCCTCTAAAACGCCGGCGGTCTGATGGCCAATTGGCTAGCGCTCTGGCCTTTAAGTACCACAGGCTTCAGGTTCGTATTCTGGCGGTGGCATGGATGTTTGTTAGTGATTCGGAATCCACGTTAAACTGTAGGTCCCGGTCCAATTAGCCTAAAGTGTGCAAAAAATGACCGTAGAGCTACAAACCCAACTCTAAAAAGTCGATTTATTAAGTTATTTTTATAGAGTCTCTAAAAATATAAACTGTGATTACTTGGTTTTTTTTTTTTAGCTTAATTCTATTGAATAATAAAATAATATAATTTAATAATGCTTCTTTATTAAAATTTTATAAAAACTGCTAAAAATCTTTCGCTGTATAATCTTATTTTATTCATGCCCCCTAATTTATATTTATTTATTGTTATTATTTTTTGCAGCACTGACATTAGAGTATCTTTTTTAAGAAATAAATAAACGAAAATTAAATTGAACGCATAATATTAATGAGCATCTTCAAAACTCTTTAAAAAAAAGCATCAATCCATTGAAACGATTTGTTTCCCAAAAAAAGAATAATAATAAATAAATAAATAAAAACAGCTAAATAAAAAAACCTCTAGTAAAAATTTCCTACTTTTTTTTAATTAATTAAATTTTTTTTGTAAAAAAATTTAATTAATTACTAAAATACTAAAAATAGTGAAAATAGTGAAGTTTTATTTTTTAAAAAATCTATCTTAAATTATCTCTAATTTTAATTATCTAATTACAAAAATAAAAAAGGATATTATTTATATTTTTATACTATAAAATATTAAAAGGATATTTTATAATTAAAATTAGAAGAGGAAATGAAATAATATAAAATTATTTAGAGAGTCAAGGATATTTTATTATTAAAATTTAGAATTATTTGTAAGTACAAAACGCATAACACCAATCTTGAAAATCATTTTGAATTCTATAATGTTTTTCTTGAAAAATTTCATTTTCGTTTTGTTAAATAAATATTATGCATAAAAAAAGCTCGTCAAAGAAATTAAAAAAAAAAAAAAAAAAAAAAAAATTGTAAGCGGTCGGGATTGGAAAAACCCAATCCCTAAAACACTACACATAATTGGGGGTAAAAAAAAATGAAGATTATTACATTGTGTCATTTCTTACTTCTTTGCCACGATTTGTACTATAATGTATGCATTTTCTCAAGCGTGTATACAATGTATACAATTCATACGGTACAATAATATAATACAATGTATACAATTTTAATGAGAGCATGTATACAATGTACTATACATGCCACTATACATGCTCTCATTAGAATTGCCGGTTAAGACACTTTTATTTTTTCAAATATTTCACTAGGACGTCGAAAGTTGGCTGAATTTTAAGCTGATGCGATTTGGCAGACTTTTTTTTGTTTTTCATTGCGTGGGGTTTCAAATTGTGTCAAAATGACATATAGAGTCGTGACGAAATAATAAAATTGAAATGCATTGTATGATAGCGGAAATGTTCGTCATCGTATCTGGACGATGCGTTTTCTGGTAATTTTTGATTGATTGTAACCGACTATTGTACCCCACTGTAACCGACTATTTGCGGTGGGTCTGGGTTAAAAATAAGCAGTTAGTGTCCTTTTCTTCTGTACCCCCACCACTCTAACACGTGCATTTTCTTAATGACGACAACGCAGATCTATTCCAGAATCTGAGGGTGAGGTCGATTTGCGGGGGGTTGAGGTGGGGAGGGTGCAAACGACGTTTTCTAGGGGGGAGGGGGTTCTGGAAGGTTGCCAACTTTCCGCCATGTTCCGGAAAAGGTTGGCTCTCGGCCACTTTTATTTCACTCCTAGAGGTCGCTGTTTGGAGGAATGCCAGTTTCTTTTTTGTACAGAGTTTCTTATTCTGGTATTTGTGGACGGATGTAATAAAAACGAGTTGGTCGCTTTTCTTTTACCCAACTTTTTTCTTCTTTTTCTTTTTTTTAATAAAAGAATCCTCACTTCCGCTCGAAATGCAACTTTGTTTCGAATTCGCTTTCATTATTTGCATCCTTCCCGCGAAAAGGGTGTTAAAAATTCAAGAGGAGATTGGGGTGGGACGGTACGAATTCATTTAAAAACTTTCGCTCCCTTTTACGTGTGGGGAGGTGTTTGTTTTTATTTATGCTTATTTACTTTTTAATCTTTATTTTCTCTCTCTCTTGTAAATGTGGGTATTAGAAAATATGAAGAGCTTTTCTTTAATCGAAAAAGTATAGTTATCTCATTCTTATTTTATTTCTGGGACGTCATCCAAGTCTTTTACCACTAGTTACATGATGCCAGTTCTTTATAAAGCAAGGCTGTTTTAAAAATAGCTTAACCATCTTTATCATTGAAATTAAGAGACACAATTTTATTTAAACATTATCTTTTGTTCATTTTTTGCATTTCGAAATAAAAAATGAAAAAGAAATTGTAACTAAAATAACACATGTATTTTTTTTTTTAATGAACGCTTCAGTATACAATCCATCTGTTTATACAATGTAATGTTAATAATTATTTACTACCGTGAAAATCTATGTCTGAAATTTCATTTTAAACGTATGAATTAAAATTTTATATTAATAAACAGGATGTAAAAAAAGAAGGATTGATATTGAATTTATCCGAATTTTTTTTTTCAGACATGTACATTAAATTTTATCTTAATGGAACAAAATAATTATGGTTTGGTTTTTACATTATAAAACAATGTCGTATATTAAGAAGAGGTGTAAGTTGTAGGCTTTTTAGGTTTTCAAGTTATTTTCTTTAAAACAAAATTATGAGTAGAAATTAAACATCGTATTTTATTAGAACAATTGTTCATATAAGTAACATAACTGATTGCCAAAAGATGATTTCAATAAAGAAGCTTTTTAAGAAACGCATAATGAAGTCTTTATTTAAGCAAGTTCAAATGAGTATTAATTAAACTGAAAAAAAATTTTAATATATTTTTAAAAGAAAGGCGTACAGTCGTTAATTTAATTAAAATGAACAGGGTTGGTTTCACTTTAAAAACGAGATGCTTTGATTATTCATGATTGGTGTTTGATAGTTATTTGTGATTTACCTAAACAAAGAACTGAATTTTTCTAAGAAGTTAATTTAAAAAAAAAAAAAAAAAAAAAAAAAAACACATAAATATGATGCTTAATTTAAATTTACATTTGTTATCTGATATTATAAATGTTACTTCAATCGATGAATTTTCGTTGAAAATGCGTAATATTTGTATAATAAATGTGTATTTGTTTAATATTTGTTATATATAAATGTGTAAATATTTAAAGTGTTGGTATTCTTTGAAATTCTGAATTGAAATCCTTTATACAGAAATGAAGTATAGTATTATTTATCTTCAAATATAGTTTATAAAACAAATTCGACGGAAAAAAAAGCCTGTCTCTAAAATTACATTAAAATTCTTGGATATGAAGATAAATGGCATTTATGCTATTGCTTTCAAATGCCAGAACTTTGAAATTGAATCTTTCACCACTGGAACAGTAGATATGTAGAAGATTCAACGTTACCCAGGGTGTAACTACAAAAGGGGTAGAAGGCTGATGCACACATTTTGAGCGTTTCACTTTGAAACGCACATCTCCAAGGTTGGCATCCGAAGATTCGATTTAATCCTTGCCTTTCTTCTTGCCGAACGAAATTTTTTGTACTCCTTCCCTCCGTTAATATGAGAACCTTTAAAACAAATAGTTTTATAAAAGCAAACATCTTATCCAATCTCAATATGCCATAATTTACTTTAAAAGCATCATTTTTTAATGCTTTTGTGATTTAATTTTTAGTTTAGTGTATATGACTGAGCCTTATTAAATTTTAAATTGAGTTGTTTCAATGACATTGCTATAACTATGATTAACAATGATTGCTATAACTATGATTAACGATAATTGCTATAGATATGATTAACGATAATTGCTATAGCTATGATTAACGATAATTGCTATAGCTATGATTAACGATAATTGCTATAGCTATGATTATCGATAATTGCTATAGCTATGATTAACAATAACACTGCTATAACTATTATTTACAATAACACTGCTATAAATATTGTTAACAATAACACTGCTATAAATATCGTTAACAATAACACTGCTATAAATATCGTTAACAATAACACTGCTATAACTATTATTAACAATAACACTGCTATAAATATCGTTAACAATAACACTGCTGCAGGAGACGCAAGTGACTAGTGTCTGAATATGATGTACATATGTATTTTCAAATTGCTTAAGTTTTGATCAGATGCTAAATTCCGTAGTCTTAACAATAATTTTTAAAATAAAAGTATACTCCAAAAATGATTCTTAACAGTAGATAATGCAAGGTAACTTTGAGAATTAAAGTACATAATATTTAAATGAAGTTTTTTAAAAATGTTTTTATATTTTATGGATCATAATTACAATAACATTTTTTTTCTCTTTTTAGGTAAGTTTCGATCATGAAACACCACTCATTCTTTCCAAACTCTTCACTTCCATCTGAAAGGTAGGATTGTTTTGTTTAAAACATTTTACATTAAATATTAAAAGCTCATTATAGTAAATATAAATAAATTTATTGAAAACAATATAAATTTCAATAGTAGTGTAAAGGCTTCTTCTTTTAGTCTTCTATATAGATTTTGCTTTCTCCAATTATTTATAAATTTTATTTTAATAACGTTAAAAAAAATCTGTAGCTTCTATAAGATATTGGATTACCTTTTTCAAAATGGCAAGTAAAACTTTTTAAAAAAAATGTTTTTTTATTATTTCGATGGTTTTGTTATGTTTTATTTATTATTTTTTTTTTTAGTATAGTTTTAGTTTTGTGCTGAAATTAAAGGTAAGTTATAGTTTCCTTGTTAAAAGGAATTCCAAAATTTAATATATGAAATCGCAAATCTCATCCAAATTTACGAATTTCAGTAATACAATGTACATTTGAATAAATTTTCTTAAGAAAATGTTTAATATTGATAAAAGCATCAATAATTTGAATGATAAACGTTATCAGGCAATTATTATGCTATTTATACAATTACAGAGCGATTATAATTGAAGTCTTACTAGTTGTAAAAAAAAAAAAAAAGTAACACTCGTCACAATTACTTCAAATTAGAACTGAAGATACTCGAAGAAGGGGGAAACGGTGAGGCATCAAGAAAAAGTTCCAATGTGTATTAATAGATGGCGCTGTAAGTGTCACAAAGAAAGTGAATTCTACTGCCTGTGTTATTTTGATTCGAAATGACAACGTATTTGGCATGAGTTGCACATTAAATCAACTGCAGTGTTTGTTCAATGTGCTTGATTGTTTCGGTTTTTTGACGGACAAAATGACTTTCAAGTCATTCAACAGTGGAAAGCACATCCACCACTGCAAGGTCATAACCAAATTGGATAGGAAAAAATCGGTGGAACTTTTTTTTTGATGCCATACCATTTCTCCCTTCTTCAAGTATCTTCAGTTCAAATTTGAACTCATTGTGACAAGTTTTTTTTAAATTTTTTTTTGTAGCATTTTGAAATTGGGACTTTTATTATAATCACCCTGTATAACATACGATTAAAAGTAGAAGCAGTCATCACATTACTGTTGTATTATTCATTGAAGGCGTTTATTCATTTGAGTAAATTTTCGTGGTTTACTTTTTTAAACTGTCAATAGATTACTTGCTAAAACTTCTATCCCTGTTCAACGTAAACAGAAAAATGTTCCTAAAAGAATTATTTAATTATAAAAAGTTAAATCTTTAATTATTCAATTTAATTATTGATTTTTTGATAGGAAAGTTATTTTTTTTTTTTTTTATTATTTATTTTATTATTATTTTTTTTTGTGTCCTTTTGTCATATATAGATCACGATTCTATTGAACCTAATGATACCTATAAGATTTGGCAAAATATTTTCTAGCTACTACTATCTTTGATATAATTATTTTTGACAATTTTATTGAAATCAAATTTTTAAGGGACTGACGTGATCTGAAAATACTTTTAACTGAACCAAATGACTTGCCCTTAAGTAAAATGCATAATTTTTGAAAGGAAATTCATGTTGACTAATTTTTTTTCTCCCCCGCTATAAAAAGCTATTATTTATCGTTATATTTTTGGCCTCTACTTTAACCTGTCTGCGGCATTTAAAACTTTCATTTACTGAAGTAATTTGAATTAAATGAAACTCAGGCAACAAAATACTCTTCATTCAGATTAGAAATATTTATTCTAGACAATATATACATTAAAAAAAATTGATGAACTTATTTCTATCAAAAGAAAATGATACGACTATTCCTAAAATATCACCTGCCTGAAAACTATCATTATTATCAATTATTATTATTATTAAAATATCACCTGCCTGAAAATTATCATTATTATCAATTATTATTATTATTAAAATATCACCTGCCTGACATTTTAAAACATTTTTGGAAGTCTATTAACCAATCCCGCTTTTTCACAGTTAGTATTATAATTTCTATAGAACAAGTGATCATTGCAGTAAGTAAACAATTTTTTTTATATATCAGATATTGAGATATGAAACAAAATCCTGTTTAGAATTTGTAATTTTTTTTTTTTTTAAAGAATCAATGTAACTCATGTCGTTAGATCCTGTTCCACAAAACACTCCACATTGCATTGTTTTATAGTTTCCACTTGGACTTTTTAAATCAAATCCACCTGTTCTACTTCTCCCAAAAATATGTGGGACAAGCATAATATTTTAATGCTTTTTTTTTTAAATCTTGAATTAATATAGCATTCTGTAGCCTCTTTTCCTAAATTAATGTAACCATTTCCCCAGAAAATGATTCTACGTGGACGCATTTTTTCTGGGTAATTTTTTTTTTCGTAATACAGCTGGCAAATACTTAGACATTTATCTTTTATGCCATAAGCAAGGGCTGCACCGACGTTACTCATTTAGCATTAACCAGGAAGTGCGTGTAGCTTGAAGATATCCTACAGACGCGAATAATTCTACCCCCGTAACGGTCTACGATTATATTAGACTTTACCTACGATTTAAAGCGGATTCCGAACCATTACAAACATCCTTGGCACCCACGGAACCCGAACCCGAAACCTGTGGTATCGAGTGCCAGAGATCTAGCCATTCGGCCCTCAGGCTCCTATTTCCTGAGGCGGTCTGATGGCCAACTGGCTAGCGCTTTGGCCTTTGGTACCATAGGCTCCAGGTTCGAATTCTGGCGGTGATATGGATGTTTGTGAGTGGTTCGGAAGCCCTCGTGCGCACAAGATGACCGTAGAGCGACAAACGAAACCCCTTTTCTTGAATAATATTACATCATCCAAAATTTTTATGTCAATTATTATAATTTCTTAATCGATTCATATTTATTAGGCAAGATTATTCATGGCATGTCTTTGAACACTATAAACTTCACAACTTAAAATATCAAATACTTAATAAATCTGAATGTTCTTTTCGCATTTATTATTACTTTTACAGTTTTTACTTTTATTATTTATCTTACAGCTTGCGAAGGATACTATGTGTTCAGGGAAACTTTTTAAAATAATTTGTAACTGTTGAAGAATTTAATCTGCTGTCCTGACATTCAAAAGCGTTGTGCTATAACTATTTCAAGCATTCTCGAAAAGGTTAATGTTTTGATTAATTTCAGTAAATACACCTTATTTTAATATTTTGTAAGTTCTGATATTTTTTGATCCCGTTTGAATGAAAGTGAATTTTTCTCGCTATTTCTTTCACTCTTTGCAAACATTCATCAGGTTGGCAATTTATTTTCCTTGCGATTTGTCTTTAACTTTGAGCGGTTTTTTTTATTATTGTTGTTTGACTCATTGGAATGACTTCATAAAATAAACAAATCTGAAAATCTTTTCAAAATGTGACTTTTTTTTTCTACTCTTATTGTTTATGAAGAGTTTGTAACTGTGTAATTTTTTTTTCCCATTTAAGAAAACGAATTTTTTAAAGAATGTTTTGATAAAATCAGCAAATAAGTCGTTTGAAAAAAAAAAAAAAAAATGGAAAAGGTTTTATATATAAAAATAACTACTTTTATTTTAATGATTTAAAAAATATTTTTTTAATATAAATTTTTTTTTGAATGCAGTATTGTTTATTTTTAAATAAGTTTTATAAACAAAATTATTTTCTCGTCCAATTAAAAGATTTTACGAAATGATCCGTTAATGGGTTCTTTTTTTTAATGTAGTGTATAATTAAAATTTTAAATGATCACATATCTCGCAGTTTGAAATTGCTTATTGCCTTTCGAGAACTAGTTAGTTGATCCTTAAATTTTTGTTAACTGAGGTTAATAAACTTATTCTCATTTGAATGAAGAACATTTTCTTTTTCAAAATCATTTGAATGTTTTTAAATAGTTTAAAACTCGAATAATTTTATTTTTGATTTTCTTGCTTTGCTATTTTTCAAAACTGAAGAAATAATTACATTGATGAGATAGTTAAAAAAATTTTTTTTGTAATATATTATGTTGGAAATAATAAATTTTTGTGTGTTGAATAGTTTATCAAAACAATTGGAGTTTAAAATGCTATATATCCTATTTTTCGGTCCAAGTATAAATACTATTTGCTGTTTAATTCCTACTGTTAATAATATAACCATAATTGTTATTGGTTTGTTTTCTTATCATAAAAAATAACTAGTTCCAAGAAATAAATTATACTACGCTATTTAATCAGATTTTCTTCCAGTTTCTGTTTCTTTCATATCCGTCCAAAATAAATTCCCTTTCTACCACGCGTAAAAGTAGAAGTTCAAAATTTTCAATTAATTTTCTAAATTTTGCTGGCGTAACTAATTCAATTGGTAATTTATCAAAAGAAGTAAACTTCAGCTCGAAAAGATAAAGAACAGGAGAAATGATTCATCCTTTAAACGTAAATTATTAATCTGCTCATGTATCATAAACGTAGTTTCTTGTTCCTCCCCTTACATTTATTGTATTAATTTGCTGTGCATATTTATCATAAACGATAAATAGGGGATATGCATCATAAACGTTAAAATGCCCGTATTGCATTTGACAACGTTCCCTGTTTATATGAATATTTTTCTGAAGGATAATTTAAAAACAAAGATATGATAAATCAGAAAAAAGTATTGAAATTAGAATCCTTTCAGTTTTATTATAGGTAGGTTTTACAGATTATTTGTGAAATAATGTCTTTACAATTTTTTGTTTTTAAATAAGAAAACAAAGAACAGTCCAAATTTGGGGAAAAAAGGATTTAAAGATGGTTTTAGTTAGCTTATTTTCGTATTTGTAACACAGTTAATGGTATACAGTCCGCATATATTATTTAGTTTATTTTAAAACAGATTAGAAAAATATCAATGCAGGAGTAAATGGACTTGTACCACTTTCAAATAAAACTGATCGTATGTTAACAAAGTAGTAATTTTTATACTGGACCCTTGAGTATTTATATACTTTAAATGATAATGGCGTTTTATGTTTGAAAATAAGATTATTTTTTAAAGGTAGAAAAATTGCATCCAATCATTTTTTTTCTTTCTTATAATATTTTCTTAATTTTTTTAAAAATATGTTATCTGTTTCTTTTTCTTTTAAAGATACATACTTATGCGTAATCAACATTAGATTAATGCAATAACTTTAATGATATCCGTAAGATAATGAGACCACATCTAGTTATCTTAATAACTTGACGTGGATAACGAGACCACCTTTTAAATGTTTTATGGAAATGTTTTTGGTGCTGTTGTTAAATTAAGTTAAAAAACATTGACAAACATGGAAATCAAAAAATATAAATTAAAATTTTTTGTTAAAATTTAGCAAGAATTGCCAAATAAGTGCATTTTTTTTTTTCACTTTACGTAAACACTCCCAACTAAAAGAATAGTTAAAATATCCAATTTAGTTGCGTAAATGCAAATATATATCCATTATGCAAATGCAAATATATATCCATGAACTGATGGTACTCATATTATGGGCACTCTATATATGGTATTCATAATTAGCATCTAACCTAAAAAAGAAGAAAGCGTTTTGGTAAAGTAAGCGGTTCATAAGCCACATTTAAAGCCAAAATTTCTACTTAATCTTTTCTATTAATATATTTTTTTATTTGTTACACCTTTTTTGTCAATTTTTTCAAAATCTTAGTTTTTAAACTTTATTTAAAGACTCCTAAAATAATATGTAAAACATATCAAATTTACTTGCGTTAATTCTAACATATATCCAATTGGAAAAAAAAAGGTATTGTTTTTAACAAAAATGCCAATAACTCACCTTTAAATTTAATATTTTTAAAACCTTTCAGTTCAATGCATATATTAAAAGCATTTAGTTATAATTTTCGGAATCTAACGAAACTTTAACAGTTATCACAGCTATCATATAGTTGTGTAGCAAAAATTCTGTTTTTCATAAATTCAATTGAAAGTTTTCAATGCATGAATTCGGTCGTGAAAAAGAAAATATCTCGACTCTAATTTTTGAAAACAGTTTTTTGTTTGTTTCTAAAGGTCTTTAAAATAAAACAATACAAAAAAACCCCTTTTTTCACGAAAATCTTGATTTGAACGTGGTCGGATAGCTTAATCTTAAATTTTTTCCAATTCATTGCATATATATAATATAAGAAATCTCATTTTATTTGCCAGCCCATTAATTTTATTAGAGAATACTCACATAATATTTCATCCAGAGATTTATATCTCCACCTCTACGTCTCCCAAATTCCTTCCTGCACCTGACTCCTTCTACACTATTTCAAAAAACGTCACATTCTTTCCCAGATATTCTGTCTTATCGGGTAATCGCACACACCGGTGACCTGGAGACCAATTCCTAGAAATTTCCTGTCGCAAATTCTTTCCTGAAAGCGGTGTTCTCTATTTGCCACGACACCGCTGGTAATTGCTTCCACGAAAGCAATCTCTGACTGAAGGGCCCGATATTAGAATATGTCACAATGCAGTTTTCGACTTCAAAAAGTAAATCAACGGAGCATTCGACTACAAGAAACTACAATCCTTATCCATATATGTGAAATTCTCTAATGCGAAGGGATGGTGAGTGATATCGTATAGACGGAAGCAGTCGATAGTTTCTCGTCATTGATTGGTTGGCAGTCATTAGCAATCCTTTCCTGACATGCTGCTAAGATTAATGGCAGCGCTAAGACCAGTTATTTTTCACATCAGGTGTAGACGACGGCAGGAACGAGAAATTAAAAACTCCTTATGATTATTTTCCCCTTCCAGTGATTATAACCTCGTAAAAGGATAAGATAAAATCATGAATAAAAGAAAAAAAAAGTACCCAAGTAACAAATTTTGTTTTTATGTAATGGGTGAAAGTTACGGGAAAAAAAAAATATTAGGAACCTCACCGAAAAGTATTTAAGTTAATAAATGCTTTAATAATAACTAGCTTATTAATAATAATAAGTTGTAACTTTCTTATATTTTTCATCATTATATCATTAAAAACAATTTAATATATTATGCATTTAAACTTGTGAACTTTATTACAGTTTGATCACTGATTGTATGCAAAATTGGCAAGCAGCCAAGTCGGAATGATTCAGGGGATGTGGGGGATTCAATGGGGGAGAAAAATAATTTTGAAGTTGTTTAAGTATAATACAAATAATTAAATTTTTAATAAATAATGATTTAAATTACTTAATATCAAAGTAAACATTAGATCAAAACATTCTACACTAACTATTGAACTTCTATTTTTCGATATTGTTTTGAGACGCGTGTATCTGACTAGCAACTCTAACAATGCGGATGCATACCTTTCCAGACAATCGGGGGTCGAATTATAAATTAACTGTGTCGAATCCAGTTTATTTTTGGTTTGTTTCAAATTGTTCCTGAAATACTACTTCCACTTCATTTCCGTTTCCCACAATATTTTCAGTTTAATACTCCAATAATTCATGGTAATGCTGTGAAACAACTTAAGCAGATTTTTCTTATTGAATAAGGAGTGTTTACATCTATTTCTTAATATTGATTCGCTATTTTCATTACTGTAATTTAATTACAATGTAATTTTCGATTTCGCACTTAGCCTTTCCCCTCCCTGAAAAATCAGTTTTATTTTTCGCAGGTGCTTGAACTGAATATTGTAATTTTATTTCACCTTAATTGTACCAACCTTGTTCATATCTTCTTGTCTTGTTTTCTGCCTAGAAATAAGTTTCTATTTAAGGCAAATTTTCATTAAAAAGACTGTTTCAGGCTTCTCTATGAAGTGTTGTCTAGGTGTTGAAACTCCGTATTGGAATTTACACCCACCCGGAAATTAAGAGCTTTGTTTCTTATGATTAGGACCGGGGAACTAGAGTGCCCCTACAGCGAATGCTCCAGAGCTCAATTTCCTGTCTCGCGTATGCACCTCCTCTCTTCTTTTCTTTAAATTATGTGACAGTCATTTAGGGAAACAGCTGCAAAAAGCTCTTTTGTTGCAGCTGCGTGTTTAGTAACGAATATTATCACTGGCTGCATGTTGAGATATTTCCAATAAGTGAAACTTCCTGTTTCACTAAGTTTAATATTCAAAATTATTTAACTTGCATCTTTAAGGTTGCATACATTTTGTTGCATTTCGAAATAGCCTTCTTTATGTTCGCTACCTAGCTATGGACATTTTTTTTTCGTCTCTTATAAATATGAATCAATGTCTCAATGCTTTAGCATTTTAGCTTATTCTATTTAAGAGCGAAAAATGGTATCACGCCTTGCGAAATCCAGATTTGAATCTCAAATAAAGCCCCAGTGCATGTATTATCATGCTTTTTTTTTAAGGAATGGAATCTTATGTTAAATCTCATTATGCAGTTCCAGAACAAAATGCTAATTCAAAATAAGCAAATAATAATGTTGTTGCTTTTGTGACATTCCTTTCTAATTAAAGTTTTTATTCTTGCCTTAATTTATACACTGAATTGACATACGGAGAATTTATATGTATCCTCACTATTTTATAATTAATTGTTGAGAGATAGACTTCATTTCTTCCCTGGATCTTCGAATTTTTACTCCATTTAATAACTTACCTAAAAACAACATCCCTAGGATCGGGTTTCAATGTGATATTGAAAAACAACTTAATGATGGTAAAACTGCTCCATTTGGAAAAGACAACAAATTTAATTGCAAACCGAAAGAGACCTTTTAAAGAAGAAAAAAACCCAAATACAGCAAGACAAACATTGTTATTGCGGCTTAAAAAATGCTATATTTTATATAAATGCTTTTATACGTCTATAAAAAAGAAATCAAGGCTTCCAAAAGACTTGAATTACATGAAATCTATATATTTTTTGATGCTACTGGTATAGAGTTTCATAAAGGGCTTCTCAGTATCTAGATTTACAATTGAATGAATCAAAAGTTTTTCGACATTGTATTTAACCTAAGCATTAAATATATTTTTTTTAAATCTATAAAATGTTTGTCCTAATTATTAAGAAAAAGATATCATGAGTCTTCTTACTAATTAATGGATAACAAGTGTTTCCTCATGCATATGTACATTCGTTTCTCAAGCTTTTTGATATAAAATAATGGAATATGAAAATTGTTAGGATAATTCATGAAACCATTTAATTATAAACAAACAGTTAGTTAACACAGCGTAACTTTTTCTAATTGATCAGTGTGTTTCTAACTTTAATTTTTCCAATAATTTATGAACGAAATATTTATGTAAATTAGATTGGGGGGCATGTAATGAAATTTAAATAGAATTATTGGGTACCGAAAAAATAAAATTGAATTCGGTACCCAGTAATTATTTTTTAATTTAATATTTTAACTTATTTTTTAGTTACTTTATTTTGCGTTTATTTTGTTTTAATTACTTTTTAATTTTTTTTGTAATTTATTGGTTTTTGAATTAAATTTTGAATCGACCATTTTAGATTAAAAATAATTTCGCATTTTAATATATGCCAAAAGTACATATTTTTTAGATAAGGAAAACCACTATTTAGTTGTCTTATCCAGCGAATATTGCAATGGAATTCCTGAATAGTTAATGACGATTTGTTTTTCAATTAAATTTCTAATCGCCCGTTTTAAATCAAAAACAATTTGAAATTTTAATACATGTCAGAAATCCAGAGTTTTTAGTGAAGGGAAACCACTATTTAGTAGTCTTATCCAACAAATACAGCAATCGATTCTTGAATAGTTGCTGACGATGACAAACTTCTTCCCTTGCCGGTAGAAGGTGTAGGTGCACACAACCACTACGAAAATAGTTTCTGCTGTGGTAGCTGTTTTTAAATGATGTAGAATTTTGGATGGTTCTTCCTCTTCAGAGCAACTCTGCAGGTCCCAAAGAAAGAGATGATAGAGATGATTCGACTACTTTCCGATACCCGCTGAATCATCATCGAAAAGCGATCACGCTGTTGCTTTATCCCTTAACATGAATCGGCACTCTTTATAGTAACTGATAAAAGCTTGTGCCTCTTAATCATAAGACTCCGTTATAATAGATGGAATCTGTTGATCCTTGGAGAGGATTTTTATTCCGTGTATTTTTTTTAACAATCCTTTTCAATGTGAATGCATTTGAAGATTCATTGGTGTTTTTAAAAAATTTAATTTATGCATAAAGTAATTGCCGTCCATATATTTAAGTTGAAATTACGAAGTATGCTTAAATTTTTCTTTCAATTCAACAAGGAGATAAAATAAGTAACTAGGAATGATGGATATGCATTCTACAAACTTGTACGCGTGTAAACATAGGTATAGAATACTAACTACAAGTTTTGATGGAGTGAAAAATGTTATTTATTTACAACTAAAATCTATCGAACTATGCCAATAAATGATGAATGTTTTTAAAAATATATAAAGAACCAATATACATCAATACTTGAGACTGATTGAAACATTTCAGTTCAACAATTGCAAAAAAATCACAACAACTTTTATTTATCTTCATCACTGATTACAATCTACATCATATTTTATCATCATTATTTCATTTTCTTCAAAAATAGCTAATGTATAAAAAAAATATTGCATTTTCATTAAATATTGAGTTTAAATAATAGTAACAAAATTACTTTAGTAGCTTTAACTAAATTTAACTTTAATAAGTTGATTATTCTTAATATTGTGCCATTCAATTTAATTTAAACACTTTGGATTGAATTATAAATATCCATTGTTTTAAAAACTAATGTTCCGGAGTGTAATGGAATAGAGAATACTCTTTAACATTATTAATATTGCTGACAGCCCTTTTCAATTCAACAACAACATAAAAATTACCATTAGGTTTTTTTAAATCTCCAATGTTATCCACACGTTTAACATATTTGACCATGACTGGTTTATTTTTTAATAATTTATGATCCAATAGCTCCTGATTATTTATTAACTATTCTTGCATGTTCTTAACTAGTTTAGTCTTAAAAGTTTTAAAGCGTCTAGTCTTTAAACTTTCAAAAACGTTAGAAGATCTATTTATATACTTGGCCTGCAATTTACTACTGTGGCTGAAAACATTTCAGTGCATACATTTGCACTATTGCTGTACTCTCTAATGTACCAGTTGGTGTCGGACGCATATCACGTAAGTGAATGAGAATTATTCCCATCTCTCTTCCATCCTGTCATCAGACGTTATGTGGGTGCAGTCTGCGTTGATTTCACCTTAATGATCCCACGTCTGCCTCGAATGATACTGATCGATGAATATCTGAGAGAAGCAGATAGCTGTCCTATTATCTGTTTTTTTAAAACTATGTGAAAGTTGGATCATTTTCACTTTGTCACTCGTCCAAAAACTCTGTTCTTGTCAATTGCAATTATGGTGTCTCGGAATAAATATGAGTCTAATGCAATTTTTTTTTTTTAAGTAAATGGGTGCAATTCAGTTAGGATTAAACAAAATCATTACAATAAAAACAATTTATAACCGGTTTTAATCAAAAACTATTCTTGTTGGCATTTAAACTGTTTGTATCATTAAGAGCACTTTGTTAAATGTATTTTGCAATTTTTTAAGACTTAATATAATTGGACTGTTTTCATAATTTTTTTCGTCTGAATTATTGTCGATTGGAGTGCAGTTCGACATTCCTTTCTGATATTTCTTCCTGTTCGATATTTCTTTGCTGTTTGATGTTGATAATAAACCAGCAGAGGACACTTGTTTTGATGAAGCGAGTGGATGTTCCCATGTATTAATTAAAATTGTAATTATTGGTATGATTTAAAAATATGCGTACAATATGTATGAAGTTTACTACTAAATGATATAAATTTTATGGTATTAAATTTCCAATAAGAAGAAAATAATTCATGGGTTCAGTTTTATAGTGTTAAAACAAAATAAGTATTTGAAAATGGTGCATAATACTGGATAAATTGTGATTAGTTTCTATGATAGTCAGGGGCAATAAAATTGAAGTTTATATGAAAATACACCCATGTCCATAAATTAAGAATAATTCAGAATCACACAGAAATTGAACTCTAAAATAAAAATTTCACCTGTGGAATTATCACACACATCTTGAAGAAGAATATGCAAATTACAGGAAACCACCAGATGGCGCGGATAGTACGTCACAATGACGAGAGTGTAAGAGAGGGGTATATAAGGAATGGTGGCAAAGAAGTAAAATTGTTCACAAGCGCTTTAAAAGCCTTTCAGTGCAATAACCGCATAGTTATGGCACAAAGGAAGCATTTGGATGATTTTTTACGTGTAGAATTATCGGACGACTGGAATGTGGACGTACCCAGCTGGAAATATCCGAGGAACTTGGAATCGCCCAGAGTGTCATCTCCAGGCTTTGGCAACGATTCCAAGATGATGGTAATGTGAGTAGATGTTACAGCACAGGTCGCCCCCGAGTTACAACGCCGAATGAGGACCGGTATTTGGCAGTTACTGCCAAAAGAAACAGACGGAGCACAGCATCAGACCTGTCTCGTCAGCTCTCTTCAGCTACCGGTACGACAGTTTCAAGGCAGACCGTGTACAGACGCTTAAGGCACATTGGTCTATATGCTCGTAGGCTTGTCAGATGTGTTCCACTTACCGCAACTCACTGTCGCCTGCGATTAACCTGGAGTAGAGAGCATGCATTGTGGACACCGCCACAGTGGTCTTGTGTGATGTTTTCCGACGAGTCCAGGTTCCTCCCACCTGTCAAACGGAACTTCGGAGGGCATTGCTTGATGAGTGGTGTAATATTCCCCAAGATGAGATTGATAATTTGATACTCAGCATGCCTAGGCGTTATAAGGCCTGTATTGCATCGTCCGGGAGACATACTCCATATTAACCATGTTATATTGTTTTTTGTAAATAGGTTCTTTTTTGAAATTTTCTCCAGGGAGTAAAAATCGTAATTTTTATTAATTATGTCAAACATATAGCATCTTTTTTGCTCTTTACCTTTTGTTTAATAAATAGACTTTACAAATAAGTCAAATTTGTTTTGCTTCTGTCTCTTTCTTTGCCTGAACTTCATTATCCTTAATTTATGGACATGAATGTAGTTAATTGTATTACTTTTATTTCTATGAATCTTGCTTTCAAGTTATATATATTATTAGACGAGTCATTAGAGAGAAGGACTGAGTTTTATAAATTGTGGGTTTGAAAGCAAGATTCATAGAAATAAAAGTAATACGAATTAACTCTATTTTAATATAAACTTCAATTTTATTGCCTTGACTATCATAGAAATTAATTACAATTTATCCAGTATTATGCATGACTTTCAAATACTTATTTTGTTTTAATACTATAAAATGGAATCCATATGAATTATTTTCTTCTTATTGCAAATGCATATATTATCTAAAAAATATTTTTCTGTAGATTTATTTTTCAACTCAATTAAAAATGTCTATTTTTAAATAGTATATGTCTAAGAACATTATGTGCAAATAATTAACCTATGATGTTGGTTATATGCAATTATCTACTTCTGCACGTATTTTTCAAAAAATTATTAATATTTTATTTACAGCAATATTGGTTGACCTCATAATTTCGACTTCAACCCACTCCTTTAGATCTGCACTTTACAAAAACGATTCTCGAGTTTGATTATCGCTTGGATCTATTACACCGATTTTGATCATAAGCTTTTCCCATATATCTTTATATTATCCTAAATTGCTTACATGCATTGGATATCTATACAAAATTCGGATAAGACTGGTGGAATGGTCTGACTGCAAGACTAACACAGATCGATTTTTATGCATTGAGATAGAAAAAACATCAATGTAATTAGGATCTTGATTGTAATTTCGAAAGGTTCAGTCGTTCAATCAATAATCCTTTACATCACAGATTTGCTACTATCGCTTTAATTTCAATGTGTTTCCTTGTTGTGTTGTTAGTGTTCATTCAGCCATTTCTAAAATTATCCCATACAATGCATATCTATATGAAATTTGGACAAAACTGGTAAAATTTATATATATATATATATATATATATGCAAGACAAACATAAATCGAATTTTATATAGAGACATGGACGTAATATGTGTAATTGGGATCTTTGTTATAGTTTCGAAAGATTCAATCGTTCAATCAATCTGTTACCTCACAACTTTGCTATTAACACTTGATTTCAACTTTTGTGTGTGTGTGCGCGCGTGCGTGCGTGCTTAGCCGTTTTAAACGTTAGCCATTATGTGTTTTTAAGCCAACAGTCTGTTATTCTTTAAACCATTTCTAAAATTAAATTTGCAAAAAATGAAATCTAACTATTCTGTCTTAAAATTTCACAGTCTTTTCAAACGTTTATAAAAAAATTCCATTAGCTTTATATTAGATTTTTTTTAAAAATTAATCCAGCCTTTATTTTGAGTTTTTTTCTATAAATGTCTCTTTATCAAAAAGTACTTTGACTTAAATTCTTATATAATAAAAAACAATAAATTAGAAATATGAGAAACACTTGAATAAATTATCCAATTATCAAAAGTAACATATGAACATAAAAGAATATACATGATATTTTTCTTATGTAGTCGCACAATTAAGTGATTGAACTTTCTATTTTTAAGAGACACTTCTATTATTTTAATTTGACATTTTATTGATGATGAACACACTTTGATACTTTTTAGTGTTGCGTTTTTACCAATTGAGGGACATTTAACGGCAGTATTTGTCTTGTTAATTCTAACTCCCTTCTAATTGGCTGCTTCATCATTTTTGTGGCTGTGTATGTACTTCTTTAAATAATTTTGTGAAATTTTTAGACGCATAAATTGTTTAAAAATAACCTATAAATGAGTCAATTTATATTTTTGTTAACATTTATTAGTTTTACGAATGCATTATTAGTTAACATTTATTAGTTTTACGGCCATCGAAGTCTTCTTTCTTGCAGTTAAGTACAAATAATGATGACTACTTTTTATTTTTGAAAATATAAGTCATATGACAACATTTCTTCAATATGGCAGTCCAACTTATTTTATTGCATTAATGTTTTCAAAATTTATTTCAATCTTAAGTACATATTTTTTATAACGAAAAAAATAATAAATAAAACACAACTTAAGCAGTCTGTACTTCGTCTGTACAGCAGTTAGAAAATCTCATTAGAAATTTAGGTACATCATTTATATAAATATGTTTACTTTTGGAATAACAAAATTATCTTTGAAAAACAATAACTTTAAAAAATCTTGTGTGCCTGATTGCAAATTTACCTCAAATAATTGACCAATTTTCCATTGAAATCAGCTTCAGAGGAAACAAAACTGTAGTATAATTTAAAAATGAATGAGAGAGAAACTAAAATTGTTCCCTTTCTACAAGAAACCAACCTTTTATGATGTATTTTTCGTACTGAAAATAATTGAATGGGAAAAGCAAAGAAGATTTGATTTCAGTGTTTTTCCTGCTCCAACGTCTGGAGAATGTCTTTAGAATTTGCTGAGTTGTCGCCAACAACTGAAACGGGTAGAAGTACAATATGCATTCTTCTGATTCAAACTGAAAAACTCGCTAGTTTTTTTTCTTTTTTCTCTTTATAATGTTTACCGCTAGTAAACAAAGGTTGATCTTTTTTTCAAATAATGGCTTGTCGTCTCAGTCGAAAATAGGTGGTTGTCAGGAATAAGTCATTCACGGTGACAATGAAGGATCATGGAAAAAGTCTATTTCTCTTCAAATCTTGATATATAGCATATTGAATATTTTGTCTCTTTTTCACGGAGATTTTATTTGATATTCTCTTGAAAAACATGGCATCACAGAAATATTCAAAAATCCAATGAGCCGTCTGGTTCAAAAATTCTTTTTTATTCATCCGAAGCGAAAAATATTTTCTTTGGACTGCAAATCTTCCACCTTTTTTTTTGCGATCGAGTTCTGTAAAAACTGGCTTAAAAAACATGGTTCCTTTTGAACTTACGGTGCTATGCAATTAAATAAAGGCAGATTTTCATCTTTCTTTTGAAAATGCGAGATCTTTGCCTTTGAAGAATTGGAGAGAAAAGTTACTTTTAGACTAAAATTATGAGGGAAAAAAAAGAAAGAGGAATGTGTTTACATTCTACATATTATGAATCTAAAATCTGAAAGAAAAAAACGTCTTTAAAAAGATTTGTTGTAATTTTTCTAATTTTGTATTAAATAATATTTTGTAGGATTAATTTTTTTTTATATATGAAATTGAAAAAATAAATTTTCTGACATCCAGATTTTCAATTTCATATATATATAAAAATTAATCCTATTAAATATTAATCCTAATTGAAAAAATAAATCTCCTGACTTCCAGATTTTTTTTTAATATAAAATTGAAAAAAAAAAATAATAAATAAATAATAATAATAAATTTTCTGACTTCCAGATTTTTTGTTTTTGTTAACTATTTAGATTTTCCTTTCTTTTACTGAATACCTCCTATAAACCAGCATCTAGTGCATATAATTTGAGTTAAATTGGTAAAGATTTAAAACTGTATATTTAAATGTGCAAATGCCAACACGACTAAAACTTTTTTATTAGTGAATATCGGAGATATTGTAATTTCAAAAAATTGATAAAAAAAATGAAAGGCCTACATTTCTAAATTTTGCAATAATTTCTTTTTGTTGAAAATGATGAATTGTTGCTACACAAATTCTTTATATTTTGACTTTGTTATAATATACTCCATTACGAAAAGAAAAAAATAATAGAATAGAATAGAAAAGAAAATAGTGTGCATGCTAAGTAAAAATCTGATCTTCACACACACTTATTCTTTAACATGAGTTTATCGACTTTCGTCTAGAATTCAATGAAGCATTAATTGTTCAGATCTAACTCGGTCAAGGTCACATTTTGTGAAGAATGAACAATTTCGTAAAAACTAATTCTCATGAGAATTACTTTTTTGTTTGTTGACGTTTGTTCAACTTCTAACAGGTTTAAAAAAAATAGTAATTCTTTTCCGTTGAAGTAACTCTTTCATCTGTAATTCATTTTATAATTGGATAGAACAATGCAAAAATATTTTAATGCTACTTCTTCTGTAGTAAATAGTAAGATGCATATAGGAGAGAGATTAATAAACTTATTTTTTAAAGAGTGTTTGCAGATGACTTAACCATTAAAGATAGTGTAAAGAATAAATTTTATTTGAGTTTCATTGTTTAAGTTCTAAACATTAAAAAATTAAAATAATAGTTCATGAAATCTAATTTTAAAGTTTAAAGTGTTGGTGTTATTAAAATATTCGGACTGATACAATTTACCATGGTATTTTATTAATGAGATATTTAAAATGTTGCTGATTATATCGCAAATTTGTTTACAATGATTTATCAGCAATAAGTAAATAATAGTATTACAGTACTTGCAACATGAGCATGATAAGTCTTGTTTTTTGACTATTTTTATTTCATTATAAATTCTTCAAAATAAAATATCAAGTAATAACCATTCAGTGTTTGGAGTGAAGAAAGCAACTGAGATGCCCGAGTTCAAGAAGTGGCGTTGCGAGAAAAATCTCCTTTTCACTATTCCTTTCATCAATAACCTTTTTCATATACTGCCAAATTTAGAATTTGTTTCACGCTTGAAAAAATTTCACCTGCCACATTTACAGACAAAAGAAAACTTCAATTCCTTTTTTTTTTTTCACATTGATTAGAAATATTCTAAATCTTCCTCCTAAAAAACAAGATTTCTTTCAACAGCGAGATCATCGGATTTCATTTCACGTCTAAGGATAAGTCCATGTCAGTTAGATTTTCAGAGTTGTAGTATATATACAAACTAACAGAAAAAAAACAGGGATTGAATACACTTCTCTGAAAGTAATTTCCGAAGCGAGAGTGAAAATAGTAGCGCAAAAGTGAGTTTAGTCAATTTTTGGAAAAAGCTATGTTTTAAAAATGTCCGGCTTCCTTGAGACATCCATGCACCTTTTTCACTGAAAGCGAAAACTAATTTCGAATTGAGAAATGAAAACTAGTCTTATTACTTTTTGGGATCAATCTAACATTTGTTGGTTATGTTCTTGGAATAAGTAACATTTGGATACTGATTTTCCTGTCCAGATAGAAAATCTATGTTTTTGATTCGACTGAAGATGCTTATTTGATTTTGGTATTGTAAAATGCAATTTCAAGTTGCTCTTTCCTGTTTTTGAGATTGGTGGAAGAATATTCCAGTAGGTTTTTAAAATTTAGTTTAGGAGTACAAGATCAAATATGCTTAGGAGACACCGCGTAATTACTTGTAAAACCTTTTTGATATTTACTTAGAGAAGTTGTTGAAATACACGATGATAAGTTTTTATCTCTAAAGAAACGGTTTAAATACATTGTATAAACTTATTCTGATATATTTAAGTCTTTCGAAGTTTATTTGTATATACTTATTCTGATATATTTAAGTCTTTCGAAGTTTATTTGTATATACTTATTCTGATATATTTAAGTCTTTCGAAGTTTATATATCGTGTAAGACTGCAACTATGCATCTTATGTAGTTTATTATTATAAACAAATATTTTGCCTTTCATAATAAAAACTTAATACCGTTTATTTAGGCTGCATTTGGGGAACTACAAGAAAAAGTATTTTTAATATTTGAAAATTTTTCACTTAAAATTATCCAAATGCAATCCTATTTAAAATTTGAAACATAAAATATTTTAATTTTTATTTAAATTGAGTTACCATCGTTAAGTTTTTCCTTAATCAGAGGGGGAAAACATTTCACTATTTGCTTTCACAAGGATATTGTTTCATGTTCTATATAAATACTGTTAAATAATGCGATTTTACAAAAGTTAATGCTATTTTGACAAAATTATGTTTAATTTATTAATTAAATGTATTTTAGAACAAGTTTTCAAATCGATGCATTTTTGTCAAATTTTGAAGCATTTGTAAAAAACTTCTATTATTTGTTCTCAGTTTACCGTTTCAAAAAATAAATCACAAATTTTAAAACCTTGTTACATAACATTAGAAACTTGGTTTTGATTTACATAGTGCTGTTTCAACCCTTCTCAAACTTCCTCAATCCGAAACTGAATAACAATGTGCTATGTTTTAGTGAAATTTGCAACTACTGCATGAATTAAAAAATCAGTATGCGCCATCTATCGGAAAAGAATAAACATATTTCTAATGCAATGTTTATTTTATTATTGATAATGCAGGTATGAATCTGCTTATCGAGCGTGGGTTGCATAACTACTACATAGAAAATTCCGAGAAATTTAAATGCTTTATTAAGTAGAGAAATAATTTATATGCGATAAAGTAATAAAACTAAACTTTTTCAGAAATATCGTACAGTTTATTATGGTACTGTTTAAACGTTTTTTAAAGAATCCATTTAAAATGCAATAACCATGAAACAAATAATTATTTATGGAAAGCTTAATTTAATCGAAAAAAACAAATAAAATAAAGATTTCCGTTCAGTGTTTTTATCTGAACGAAAAGCGAAATTTTACTTGAAAATTTTCCGAAATAGGTTTTTATTTTATTCGTCAAAAACTTCGTGTTCTACTAAATTAAATCGTACGGTTTGTACTCACAGATGCTTTAAATAAGGATTCTCTGCCATGCATATGCGTCTCCTATGGGAGAAAAGTTAGAAAACTTCCGTCAAACTAAACGAGGCGTTGTGAGAATGTTTGCTCCTATTACTCTACGACAACAACAAAAACAAAGTCTAGTTTTCAACACACATTCATTTGACTCTTATGCTAGTTACGCAGGTTGCCACTGAACCACAAGTTGGCTTCCTACATGATTTAATAATTAAAAATGTGTAGAAGGTTAAAATACATCTTAGTATTTAAAGAAGGGATTTTAAGACAACAAATCGCATCTGTAGATTTACAAAGTTGTTTGATTTTTAATAATGTTGGATGTTGCTCAAGGCATTTTAAAATAATTCACCCGCACTTAACTTTAAACAAATTATGTAACATTTGTGCTCATATTTATCTTTGTAATGGAATTTCTTGTATATTTCAGATTGGGGCTATTATGATTCTAAAGCAAATATAATTGTTTCTGTAATTGTTTCATTTTATTTCTTTATAAATCTTCAATTGATAATCTCAAAATCTCTCTCAAATTGATCTCTCAAATTGATTATCTCAAATTGATTATCTCAAAACATTGATGATTTCACTTTCATGAATTCATTGATGATTTCACTTTTATGAAATCATTGGGGATTTCACTTTTATGAAATCATTGGTGATTTCACTTTTATGAAATCATTGGTGATTTCACTTTTATGAAATCATTGGGGATTTCACTTCTATGAAATCATTGGGGATTTCACTTCTATGAAATCATTGGGGATTTCACTTCTATGAAACCATTGGTGATTTCACTTCTATGAAATCGTTAAACAATTGCAGTTATGTGTGTTCATTGTAGAGGCAGAAATTCAAAATGGAAAGCGATGTAATTAATTGTGATGTATAATTTCTTTTTGCTGTGATTTGTTGAACTAGTATTTGATGCTTTTTGTCATCTAAGGTTGCTTATTATTCAATGACACTGTGTGGTAATAACGAGTTTTTTCCTCGATTTTTAATGGAATTTTTATAATTATTTTCCCTATTACTCTCCTACAAACTAATTATATTTCCTTCTGATTTTTTCATGCTGATTCATCCCGCAAGATCGGTTAGTTATCAAACACTGAAAAGTGTCAAGGAAATGAACTAATAAAATTAAAAAATTGCATTCCAAGATGTTTCAAATTGATATTTATGTTGAAATTTTTTATGTTGCAACAGTAGGAACAGTATAACATGAAAAAAAAAAAAAAAAAAAAACAACTTTGGCGTAACCCGGGAGGTTCAGCTCTCTCTAAGAACCCCTAGGGTGTAATCCACACTTTAAAAGCGTTCATTAACTGAACATTTCCTTTAGGAATGTATAATTTAAATCGTATTCTGAACAGTATGGAGTTTCCTTAGGGTGCATTTGCCATTGGGAGGTTTGTAACTTTTCTTGTGTGTGCAGCTTTTAGATTTCAGTGATTCTCATCAAACACCAAGTAAATTGTGTTTATTAAAATTATATATGGCATTTATTTGTTATATTTTGACAGTAGAATTCATTCTAACTAAAGTACAATGTTCCAAGTTTTTGAAAAAATTTTTAAAGCTAAGAAAAAAAAAATTAAATTAAAAATAAAACTTTTATTCAGTCAAATGTATTTTTTTCCCCCAAGATAAAATGTCATATATATTATTATTCCACAAAAAATTAAAATATTCCTTGCTTATACAGCATTTTAATTCGAATTTCTAAAATGTTTCTGTCTTTAACTTTTGAATACTTTGGTTATTTTATTGTATATAATTTTGAAAATGAAACATATTTTTAAAATTAAAGATATAAAAAAAAGTGTGGGATTCTAAAGCTTTAACAGCGTTATACAGATTGTAGTTGACATTCTCTTGTGACCATTTCTCAAACTGAATTAGAGGATAAATTTACTGGAAGTTTCATGTTTTCTTCAAACACATTCATAACATTTTTTACTATATCTTTACATGTGTTATTTGCTAGCTTGACTCGAAAATCTCTTGGATGGATTCTATTCGTAAGGCGATTACATTCTTTTCCATTTGTCCACAACACAGCAAACAAGAAGTTCTTCTAGTTTAAAACGATGATAAAAATATCCCTCTCAACATAGCTCACTAATGAGATTGAAGAACCCGAAAGAAACAAAAAATCGATGGTAGCAAATTTCTAAACCAACATACACATCCCATCCAAACTTCCTCGACCAACGAAGGCCGTGTTTGTATTCGATCGTGGTTTAGGTAAGGAATAACTCAAATAAAAAGAAATACACAAGACATAAAATATCACAAAGATTTCCTTGATAAGTCTTAAAAGCATTTTCAGAATCTCGAGAGACGGCCTAAACTGGTGTGAAAGCTTTTGGGCTGTAATAGCAATAGCTTTGTCAAAAGGACTTGAGCGGGGCAGTTCCTTTCATGTAGTAAATTCCCCTAACATCATTTTCTATTAACTGAATTGGAAAAAAAATGTTACCGACACTTTTTAAGCCTTCAACATCCAGTGACTATAAGTCTTAGGTCTCCAGTTTGAAGTCTTAAGATGTGGCTAAATATTTTTAGCAACATTTTAAAAGCTAGGGCTTTCGATATAAGAATTAATTTATTAAAGTTATTACCTGCATACTAGTTGTTTCGAGTGTTTTGCAAGTAATAATTAATACCCCAAACTATTACTTGATTAACGGAGCTATAGTTTAGATCAAAGTAACAATTTTAATTCGATTATTAATTTAAATTTAGACCTAGAAACTTCTCATTGGAATTCTCTACTGTGGCTTGTGTATTAACGCTATCATCAATACAATGTGCAATTACGTGCGCTGGTAGAGTTTAAAGGGAATTAAACATTCTGCTTCATATTTGACTAACCGATATGTGCATGCTTTTCATGTATAAATAGAGCAGTTTGGAAACTGGAGGAAAGTGTGTAGAATAATGGAAATAATTATTGATTAATAAATGCCTTAATTGCTGATTTTACTCTCGTGGTTTGAATTTTCCGCACTTGTAGATACTACTTCCCTTAGATACTGTCTCGTTAATTAGTAAACATCCTTCATCTTGGTGTATTTTTAATAGGTCTACCGAAAGGCCTTATAGCTAATTTGTGGGAAATGTCTAATATGAATAAATACTTAATTGTTATGATAACATAAGGTGTAATACATTTTACATTACCTTTCATTAAGTTATGGATGACTTTTGTAGAAATTAGTGTAAAATTTAATTTTTCTTATTACAATTTAATTAAGTGTTGTTACATTTCCAATGTTTATATAATTTTGCATATAATAATAAAAGAATAAAGAATAAATAAATATATAGAATATGGAATACGAATATAGAATAATGGAAAGAAATGAAGAAAAAATTAAAGAATCAACCTAGAAGATTATAAACATTGTTACAAAAAAAATAATAAATACTTATCTTTTCTCATTGGTTTTATTGATTTTCCAATAGGACTCGAATCTAGTAACTCTGTGGAATCTCCATTTTTGATTAATTTTTATTTATTCATGAAATTGACTCGCCATAAACTGTTATGTTCTATCTATTTGAATAAAGATGTTTTGCTGTTAGCTATATTTAGTTCCTATATGTTGCATTTCCCGGCCCTGGGTCCACAAATAATCACCCCCAGGTTTTGTTTATTTTTACACAGTCTCTTTATTTACAACCAATGATGTATGATCCACATTGATCATTCCTCATAGTATGTAATTAATCTATTAATGAAGTCTTAACACAATATTACATTAAGCTCAACTGGCCTACGCGTCAATTGACGTTCTCTTTTCTTTCATATACTTAGTGACAACTGCACTTCTGCTGTCTTGCTGAAATCTACTTCGCTGCTATCCAAATTCCTTTATATCGGATATTTGTTGCTTTTTGCTTTTGCTTGCGTTTGCCTTTTTTTTTTCCCCCACTGGGAAAAGAGAGGAATGACTTCCCTTTTAGAAATGACCGGTCTAATTAGCCCAAAGTGTGCACCAAAATCATCGTAGAGCGACAAACCAAAACCAATTTAGAGACCTGTGTCGAGACTTCTAGACACGTGACATACCTTACACCTATAATAATGATACGACTTCTGAACGTAGTTAATCAAATGTATTTGTCCCTACTATGTATCATTATCGTTTTCTAAGTTGTTAATAACAACTCTTTAATATATTAATGCATTTTACGGTTGTTTCTGAATTTAGATCTACCCAAATATCTTTTTATCCAAAATATTTTGCTATAAATAACAAAACTCTTGCATTATTTTCTTCGTATGAATCCTAAAAGAGGTATGTTATAATGTTTACTGCAGAATAGTGCGAGATAAGGCACGCCGTGAATAAGCATTGGATTTTTATCTCATTACTTATGCCGCTATTCCTCCGTAAAGAAACGAACGTGTCAAATACATAATCATAAAACATCGGATTTCTGAAACTTGGCACCGACTTCAACGGAAACTTACGTCAATGAGCTGTCTTTGTTGCTTCCCGGATTTTTGGCCAACCATCGTTTTCAGCATTTTTTGGCTTTGGGAAGAATGGACGAAATGGAAGCGATGCGTTGGTAGAGAAACTCATTTGCGTACCACTCTCATTATTAAGTCGAAATTCTAAGACTTGACTCGCTGTAAAATATTATTTTATGTTTTGCTAAATATAAGTAAATCAAAAATTTAATTAGAGTTATTAAATGTATAAATTGTTATTAAACGTATTAATTCTTGAATTTATTAAATCGTAATAAACTTATAAATTATTAAATTTATTAAATCGCAATAAATTTATGAACACATTTATTAAATCGCAATAAATTTATGAGCACATTTATTAAATCGCAATAAATTTATAAACATATTTATTTAATCGCAATAAATTTATAAACACATTTTTAAAATCGCAATAAATTTATAAACACATTTATTAAATCGCAATAAATTTATAAACACATTTATTAAATCGCAATACATTTATAAACATTTATTAAATCGCAATACATTTATAAACACATTTATTAAATCGCAATACATTTATAAACATATTTATTAAATCGCAATAAATTTATAAACAAATTTATTAAATCGCAATAAACTTATGAACAAATTTATTAAATTGCAATACATTTATGAACAAATTTGTTAAATCGCAATAAATTTATAAACAAATTTGTTAAATCGCAATGAATTTATAAACAAATTTATTAAACCGCAATAAATTTATAAACAAATTTATTAAATCGCCATAACTTTATAAATCGTTAAACTTATTAAATCGTAACAAATTTATATATTTAATATAATGATTTATGAATTTAGAAAAAAAAAATTAATGACTTTATTAAAATGTTGAATTTTTTTGCTTTTGTATATGTTCATAACTTTTTTTTATGTAATACGATTGAAAATTTCAGTATGAGAAATATGAAGTGTACTATACCTAAACTTGATAAATCTACTTTCAACTCCTGTTTCAGAATGTATTTGCCAACATTGTAGGTCAGAATTTACATTCAAACATACAACGTCTGCGTGTTTGAATGCTTTGATTGATTAATCCAATACATAAAAACATTTGTGAATAATGAATAAATCAAAAGTGCTGCACATTTTTTCAACCTTCTACGTTTTAGAATAGTTTCTTTTGTAACATATTGCGTATGTTATAATTTGCTTTAAATAAAAAGTAAACAAATAAAATCTGATACCTTTTATCCTACGAGATATTTTGAAACTTTGGGAGCTTATGTTAAAAAAAAATTAATGCTTAACTTTATATTTTTATAGTGATTATTTATTTATATTTAATTTTTTCACCGAAAGGACTACAGTTTTTGTAAAACAAAATCGTTAATTTTTTTTAATCTAAAAATTTTAACAGATTATATATAATATAGAAAATGAAATTTAATTCAGCCACAGGTACATTAAATAAATTATTCTACATAATAAAACGTACTTGAGTGTTGTGCTGTATGCGTAATACAATAATGATTTTAAAAATACTTTTATTTGCTATATGATTTTTATTGACATTAAGTTCCTTTTTTGGATTGGTTGTCTAAAAGTGGAAGGGTTTTATTTTGCTTGTCTATGTTTTCATAACTGAAACCGTAACACTATAAAATATTGCTTTCGTTTCACTAATGGGAATGATAACGAATATCATTACAAATGCTTTTTCGGATAAATAGGCTAAGCAGTTTTTCCCTAGCGATAAATGATATTTTTTACAACTCATCGTAGTTAACAAGAAAATAAATTATTTTTAAACTTGTGATGCATTACGATAAAAAAGTGCACCATCTAATTGTTAACACTTTCACTATTGTAGACTTGTGAACGGTATATACCCAAAGCGTAGGTTTCATGACAAAAATGATTTTTTTTTTATTATCTTAACTTTATAAGTATGCAGTCATTTTTTTAATGTGGAGTGACGTCAGTTTCACACTCGATAATAGTTATTATAAATATTTATGAGGATAAATTATGTGTGGTCGTGAATATAGTATTACACGTTTGTTTTATAGTTTTGATGAAACAACACCTCGATAGGTTTTAATGATATTACAATGCAGCCCAATGCATATCACACTATTTTATTATCTTTTTTTTTATATATATATATAACGAATACGCGACTTGGTATATATATCAGGTGCGTAAAGAAATATGAAATAAGGCTATAACTTTGTTTTCTTCAGTTTTATTATCTACTACGTTTTTGTGTTTTGCTTTAATCAGTTGAATAAAGAGATAATAGTTTGATTTTAACACAAAAACCTGTTTCCTGTTAGAAAAAAGGAAATACTGCAAAGTTTTTGTGCCACGAATGTATCGTCACTAAAGATATGAAACAGATATAAACTCATGTTTGTGAAAATTGCAACACCATGAAGGACTTACGCGAGTGAGCTGAAATTTCCAGGAAATGCAAATTAGCGCATGTTATGCAAATGATTAGAATTTCAAATCCGTAGCGCATGCGTATGCTGAGCAGCGCCCTCTGAACGGCGGATGGATCCGAATAAATAGACGGCTGTAGCGAGGCGTGTATGGTTATCGGTGGCTATCTGCTAGTGGTAAACGTTAGCTCAATCGTTACTTATGCCTCTTCGACGAAAGAGAGCGAGATTTGAACAACTTACAGAGTTTTAACGGGGGAGAATCATCGGCCTTCGTGAAGCTGGATTGTCTTATCGTGCAGTAGCCGCTCGTGTGCAGCGTAACAGCAGCACAGTGATGCGTCTTTGGAAGCAGTGGACGGACGAGTGTCGGACAACTCGGAAATCCGGGAGTGGACCCGAAATGTGACGTCAGCTCGCGATGATAGACACCTGCTCCGCATGGCGCTGACGGACCGTACAGCTTCCTCTAGACAATTGACAGCACAGTGGTCAATAGCTACAGGTGTTTCATTGTGTGTATCATCAATTCGTAGACGTCTGCTGCAGCGTGGACTGCGCACAAGGACTCCTTTATACAGGATCCCTCTCACGCTAAACCATCACAGCCTGCGGCTACAATGGGCCGCTCAGCATAGAGACTGGCGTGCTGATTGGCAGCATGCCGTGTTTTCTGACGAATCCCGCTTTAATTTGTGGTACCATGATGGCCGCATTCGTGTCAGACGCTATGCCGGTGAACGCCACCTTCCGGAGTGCATTATCGAACGCCACTGTGGACGAACACCTGGAGTTATGGTCTGGGGTACCATAGCATATCATGGACGATCTCAATTGCTAAGAATTGTGGGCAATCTGAACAGCAACCGGTACATCAGTGAAGTTATACAGCCCCAACCTGTTCCCTTCCTTCAAAGCTTGCCAGGCGCTGTATTTCAACAGGACAATGCCCGCCCTCATATCGCTAGGACTGCTTAATCCTTCTTTGCAACGCGGCAAGTACAGCTTCTTCCTTGGCCTGCGTATTCCCCGGATATGTCGCCGATTGAACATGTGTGGGATTTCGTTGGTCGGCGTCTCGCTCGTGATCCTCGTCCTGTTGCTTCTGCAGACGAACTTTGGGTGCGCATACAAACAATATGGAATGCTCTTCCTCAGGCAGACATTCAAAATTTGTTCGACTCCATGCCACGTCGTGTAGCAGCACTTATTGCGGTGATCGTGGTGGCTACACAAAATACTGATTCCGATCTCTTGTTATTGTTTGTTAGCTTTGAACATTTAATGATTTATTTGTACCACTACCACTCAACTGTGTATTAAATTTCATTCAATTATGACGATTCCTTCATGGTGTTGCAATTTTCACAAACATGAGTTTATATACCCAAGTCACTATACATAAATATTCTGTTTTCATACAGGTATATTTATTTTCTTTCGCCAGCTATTTATCAGACAAATTGGGAAATAAATGCCATTTTATCAGAAATTATATATAACGTCTATATTTATTTTAGTTATTTAAAATATATTTCTTTAAAAAGTAAATTTTTTTAAACATCGATTATTTTTAAAACAAGTTATGCAGCAAAATTTGCATAGATACGTGTTTAAATACGTTTCGGTCGACAGCTAAAAATATTTCATTAATTGCTATCGAGATAACAGCATGGATTTAAATACCTAGTAAAGAATTTTTTTTTTTTGCCATGTATTTCATGGTTTAAGATAGAATGTAAAAAATTTCGCTGTTTTTCTTCTTAGTCGAGGTTTAAAACTTCATCGCTATTTCTATCATAACAAGGAAAAAAAAAACCTTTCATTTTGTTTTTACTTTTTAAAATTAAACTATGGATTATTGAATAACCTTCATTAGTAGTTAGATATCTATACTTAAAAGACATTAGAAGAGTTCTGTAATGTAATTATTTTTTTATTTGACCGAAAATTCGTTTATAATTTTTTCGATTTACATATGTTGGATTTCCTAGGATTTAAAATTATTCATCCCCGACTGGCATCATTATTTCATAGTTTAGCTTTAATGGGTTGTTAATTAAACAAAATCTACTAATCACAAATCATCTACTCATGAATTGCACTTCCATTTTTTCTCTGCCAATTCTTAGAATTGGATTTAACTCGGGAGTCATCTGTGTGTACTGTAAGCATGACAGCAATTGGCATTTTACCAAGGAATCATGGGAAGATTGTTTTGTTTTGATTGGAATAAAAAAAGTTAAAATTACTACTTTATAATGAAAATGACTACTTTATAATTCTTGTAATTAGTGGCGTCATATGTGTGTACTATAAGCATGACAGCAATGGTCTTTAACCAAGGATTCATGGAAATGTTATGTGTTTTGTTATAAGAATATTTTGAAAATGGGTTCGTAGTCTTCATTTTATTGGCAAATAGGTCCACGGAATAAAAATCCATCTTTAGAATGATATAAATTTAATTAAAATAAACAATTCGATATATGGGTGTAAATAACACATTAAATAAAGCCAATAAAATAATTCTTATTTTCACATTACAAGATCAAGTTTTAGTAAATAATGCTTAGTGGATGCTTGCAATTTTCGTCAAAAATCACATTCTTTGATTAAGCCTTAGTGCTTCTCTTTCAATATTTCTCCGAAGAATTCTAAGACAATGCTAACAGTTTAAATTGTGATGGGGTTCTTTTAAATGAAACTTACCTAGAGAAAAAAGAATTAAATTGATTAGGAAATAACTAAATTAATTCAAATGAAAAGCAAAATGATAATAATGGATTTGAACTCCGTTTTTGATCTTGTTGCTTGCTCTCTAAGAGTTTTGGACAAAAGATGAATCATTTCGCTTTATCATTTTTGCGACAAACAATCAAATACTTGCGAGGAGATTAAAGCAAATGAATGTATCCATTATTTGACAACGTTATTAAGGTTTTGGGAACGCGAAAAAATTAAGAAGATGAAATGATATTCAAGTGTATAAAAAAACCTCAATTGTTTCGAAGCAAAAAAAATTTTAAATCGATATTGAATAAAAGGAATTAAATCATTTAAAATTATGTTTTCTTCGATTATGCGGGGGTGCATTTACCTGTTCCAGTTTCGAGTCGTCTTGGCAGTATGCCAAATACTCCCGTTTTCGTCCTTAGGCTATCCAGTACAGAAGAGAGCATTTGCGGGGGGTAGGGACACAGTACAGGAATTTTACTGGGGAGTTACTTCCCCCTCTTGCAAACACTTAATTTTAATTTCCATTTGTTAATTTTCCGAATCCGTCAGGCATTGCTTTTAAGCTAACTACCGCTTTAGGCACCCTAATAGCAACTCCATTTGAATCTTGATTAGCTTTCCTGGTTTCATAATTGTGTTTAATTTCTCAGTCGCAATGGCTTTTTATTTCTAGAGCGATTATTCTTCATGAGGATGTAATTATTTAGTGTTATTTTTACTCGAATGGTCGGTTACAATACGTATTTCAAATAGTTTGGTCTTTACAAATTTTTTTTAGTAATTGGAGAGGTATTTTTTTTTTTGTCCAAATGGTGCGAGGTATGTCTTCTGGAATTATGGAAGGTTTTTAATTTCTTCTTTTCGAAGTGTTTGGTATAGTTGTTGTTGAGAGCAACATCTAAGAGAGTAATTTGTGAAATTTATATTTTGTGTTGAATTATTTCTCGTTAAATTTGTTTTGAAGGATTTGTTTATTTTCTTAACATATTTAAAATTATTATGTTTTAGCATTGCATTATGCTGTTAACATATTACTGCGTGAAGTGACTTATAAATTTCAACTATGCTTTTGAGATATAGTGATTCTTAAAATAACTGTACTTGTCCTAAAATGTGTATACATTTTGTATAATCTAAAAAAATTGAAAAATTTAGCATATAGAAATTAACTGATGCATAGCAAAACAATCTTCTTACAATTTGAATTTTTCCACAAAACGGTCTTTCTGCGAGTTGGCGTATTTTGTACTACTCTGTTAAATTTTTATAATTTCTTAAAAATATTTTTAGCTTTTCGCTAAACCATCATTTTTTTCTATTATATATCCCTTTTTTTATTTTATTTTTTAGGTTAGTTAAATTGTGCGTTTGCTAATATAATTAATCTTTTACACTTTTTAAAACTAAAAATGATGAAGATTTTATAAACGTCAATGCTTCAACTCCTTTTCAGTTAAAAATTTAAAATTGACGCTTCATTTTTTTTTCCTATCTTATGTTCCGAGAAAGTATACTTTGAAAATCTTTCTATTCTTGTACTTTTAAACGCTAATTTCATCAGTGTATAAAGCATGCAAATTTTGGGACAACATATCATTTGGGATAAAAAAATTACCTGGTCTTTCTCTTCAAGTAGTTAAACATCACCCAACAACAACAGCGATACTGAAATATATTGTTTTTATAGTGTCCAGGCATTTAATATGAATTTTTTAAACGAAGATTTATGCGCATTTATTTGAATACGTTTACAGCATTTTTAACGATATCCGAATTCTTTGGTCACTTCAACCAAACACCACAATATACATTTTTTATATATATTCTGTCATAGTATTTTAAGATGAAAAGCTCACTAAATTTTCATATTAGCTGCTGCGTTTTTACAAACGTTTGACAAGCAAGTTAACACACATACACGAAGTATACTACTACTACAGCAAATGGAGCAAATCGTGTTCCAAAATGTAAATGGAGACGAAGACAATCCAAATGTTGTACATCAAGTAATCACTACGCTTCCTTCGTTACGCTTTTGAACTGCGTGAGAATGAAGGATTAGGGTTAACTGGGTTACTCAAACTTTCTCAGGTATCTGAGCTTAGCGGTGGCATTACGTCTTTAACCACCCATAAAGAGATCATCCATTTAGCTTCTTTTTTTTTTATTTAATTATTATTTATTTTTTTTTTTTTAATTTTCACCTTCCTGAGAAGCAAAACCGAATTATTCATTTTATTTTTAAGAATTCGAAATTATTTAGTTGTTCATTGTTAGCATCTTTAAAGTGTATTTGTAAAATTTTGTTCTAGTTAGTCTGCTTTTAATCTAAGTTAAAGAAGTTTTTTCAATTTTGAACTATGGAAATAATATATAATAAGATTCACTGTGCAATTATAGTATCATTAAGAGCTTTAATTTTGTTTCCGCATATACATATCTTTTAGTCGTTTACAATTCTTTTTATCAAAAATAAAATGAAATACTTTATGTACAATGCAAAACAGGGATATTTCTTAAATTGAAAATTTTGTGTAAGAAGTAATTTTTTAACATAAATTTTATTTATTTATTTCTTAATTTATTTCATATTTTCTTTTCTTTATTTTAATATTTATTATTAGCAAATATATTTCCATTTATAAAAAATAAAAAAAAAGCATTGCACTCATTTTAAAGATTATTTTAGCTTTAATCTTATTTTACGTTTTTAGAGCCATTTATGCCATTGTTCATTTTTCTGAGCTAATATTTATTCAACAAAAAATTGCTTTAAAATAAATCAGGTATAAAAAACTGTATAATAAGTCAGGTGATTAGGTATAATAAATCAGTTGATCAAAACAGCACAATAAAAAAAAATGGATCAAGTCCCACTATTGGATCAGAATGTATTTATTTTTTTGTATACTAATAACTACATTATGCATGAAATGTGGTTTTATGCTTCATTGAAATATCACAAACCTAAATTCAGCAGTAATATTAACATGTCAGAGTTTAAGTTTTTTCTAAGTTAAAATTAAAATATTCTCCAGATTTAAAAATTTTCCTTACAGATCAAAAACGAAATTTTACTTTTCACCTAAAACAGTCTTTATTTTTTACTATTTCAAATGCAGAATGCATGTAGGTAAAAGAACTAAACTAGTTAATTTATTGAATTATTTTTATTTATCGTGTCATTTGAAAGTATTTTAGTAATGCAGCAGCAACTGTATACATCAATGTAATTTTATTTGAGAACAAATAATTCTGATGCTTGACATCCATTTATGTTAAATTACCTTTTGAGTCATTTTTGTAACAATATGTCTCTCCATATTTATCATTTCATTTCTTAGTGTACAATTTTAATAAATAAATACTGTTCATCGATGTACTCTGGATCGAATTGGTATAAATATGATGGGATACATATTTTTCGGAAATAGCATTTATCCATAGAGTAGCATCGGGGTTGCCAGTTTTGGGGCAACATGATCATCACATGACATTTACTAACGGCGCTGTCCTCTGTCAGGAGTGACTATGAAAATGACCAGCCATTACATCAACTCCGTGACGTAATGGTTGGTCATTTTCATAGTCACTCTCAATTAATTTGTACGGGACTGGTCACTTTACTTACTTCAGTTACAGCAGGGAAAAAACTTATATTGCACGCATTTAGAATTAGTTTTAGGCATGCATTTCATTTTTTGTAGTTTAACACGTGTATCGATAACTTGGCGATGCTTGGCAACCATCTTTGCTGTTGTCTGTTACTACCCTATGCTGTTGGCGAGAAGGAAGAAAAAGGTCTACTATTATACATCTATTTTTTTTTTTTAAAAAAAGGGTTCATTTCTTTAGCCGTAAATAAAAGTAAATTTAATTTTTCTAAATATTTGGAATTTACATTCAATAAATAAAATTTCTCGTTTAATATTTTCTCTCCAAAATCATTGAAAAATAAAATATTCATTCATATGAACTTTTTGTAATATTTTGTTCAATTTTATACAAAATGATCAGAGTTATAGACAAGATAACATTTCTTGTATCTATTTATCTTTAGTAAGCGCATAGTTAAATAAATGTATGACTTGAGAAGAAGTTCTGGAATTACTCAGAATTTTCAGAATCACTTCGTAACGTTTTCTACATAAATATGCACAGGAAAAAAGAAGCCAAACGGCGATACAGCGCCAACTCTAGTACGGAAAGGATAGGAGATGTTTACCCCAACTTTCTGTTCCTTTAGAATGAAGGGACGCACTCTATTTACTACTTCAGACATTTATCAGATTTAAAATCGTATCGAAGATTCCAGTTATACATTAGACAAAGCGTCATGATTGGCTCGGTCTTGTCTAGCCTGTTCCCTACAAATCTCTATAAATGTCACATTCTCGGAATGATTTTATGTGATAGGGTGTCTAAATTTATTTTATTTTGAAAGAGTTATTCAAAATTCCTTTCTTTCATTGTTCTGGAAAGTTACTGACAAGTTGAAGACATCTTTTTCCAAAGTCAAATACTAATTATGTTTTTCATGCGTATTCTTTTATTAGAAAAAAGTCGTATAAAATAATCGATAAGAATTCTTCTATCTTTAATGCCATTGAGAAGTTCCTGACCTTCAATTAATGATATATTTTTATGGATTGTTAAGAAAGTCTTTGACTGCTTTCAACCCATCATCATTTGTCAAATCTCAGCCATCGGTGCAAGAACATTGGATGATTACTCGAACCCTTGCTTTGTTGCACTTCTTTCTTTTGCCGTCGTGGATCATTTATGGGTGTCTTTCACATTAAAAAAGTCAAAAGTTGTTGAATGACAGCTTTTCTATTAAGTTCATTATATAGGTGCGAAGAAGTTTTTGCGGGGCATTTAGAATAAGAAAAAGGGATTGAAATGCAGAAGAGAACAAACAGTAAAATAGTTTTTTTTTAATGAACATAAAACTTTAAAATTACACTGAACTTAACGGAATTAACGAAAACGGATGAATAAATTACTTGTTAGTGATGCTAGTCAGTCATACTCGGCACGAGACTGAATTGAAAAAAAAAATTATAATAGTTATTGCGGAATGTTTCAATCTAATTTTCAATTAAAAATATGAAATTTAACATTTTAATTATTGAAAATTAAAATTAATTTTATTGTCCTTAAAATCCCCCCGAAAAATAAATGTGACAAATATCTTCCAAAATATGCGCACTTTGTTTTGTAATGAAATAATTTTATAAGATTACACAAGTAGTATTTTATAAGTATTTGAATACTTTGATCTTTACTCGCAATTTTTTTATGTATCTATTTAATCGAAAATAAAACCAATGTATTTGCTTTGAGTATTTTCTTCATATATTTATAATTAAATAAAATAGAATTGACATTTATGAGCAGCGTGAAAGGAAGTGGTTGTAATAAAAAAAAAAGAAATAGCAGAAAAGGCGGAAATTATGAATTCTAAGTAGCAGCATAATTATGTAAGGAGGAAATAAAATTTATGGTTAATGTTATTTAAAGCATGAGTGGTTGCGAGGTAAACATTCATCTGTTTCGTTTAAGAGTTGAAATGAAAATTAAGAAATCGTTTCAAAATCTTATGGTGTTTGAAGAAGCAATTAATTTTGTTTTTAGTTATAAATATTAATATTAGTCGTAGCATATCATTTATAATTCATTCATTAAGCCAGTTTCCGCTAGTCAATGATAGATTTTTCACATTTTTCATACGTCAATATTATAGATTTATGCTATGTTATGATTAATTAAATTAATTTTTTTCTATCCAATGTTTTATACTTTTTATCTCCTTGAAACCACATTACCGCTACATCCGTTCCTCTTTTTAAAATCATCAATTTTTTAATGAAATAACCCAACTTGCAGATTAATTAAAGTTCAACCACCGATTGTGTAGAAAGTAAATCTCCTGTTAAAGATGGAAAAAGAGGAATAGATTACTTGCTAGTGATGCTAGTCAGTTATACTCTGCGCGGAATGGAATTGAAGGAGAAAATTATAATAGTTATTGTGGAATGTTTCAATCTAATTTTTCTTTTTCTGGCCGTTTGGTAATTTTCCATACAATAAGTGGTCGAACTATAATTTTTGGGAACAATAAGTTTTGGGATTAACTGGGAAATAAATATGCCCATAAGATTTCTTTAATCTCGGAGCACATTTAATTATCTTAAAATCCAACTGGGTTTTTTTTATGTAGCCAAATAAGAATTTTTTTACTTCTTGAACACATAAATGTTATTTCTTTTATTATAAAGCAAAAATACCAATAACTGTTAAAACTATACATTGTTTCTTCTGTTTTTAAAAACGTTAAAAGTTATTTTTGCGAGAACATAATGAACCAAACAATCTTTCTTCCTTTTTCTACTATAAAAAATGGTTGAAATATTATCATCATTCTAAAAGAAGTGATGTCTAAAATTTCGTTTCCACCCTTGTGCTGACTTTTCAACTGCATTTCTAGGAAAAATAGAGTTGGGCTATTTACTTTCCAAAATAAAAGCCATATCCGCATTGAAGGACTAAAAAACTATAAAAATATAAAGGTCCTTTTCAATGGCCTTTTTTATGTACTTGCTCAGTAGAAGTATTTGAAGTTTTTCAAGGTATTTGAGTATTGCTTGGACTTGTCCGAATATTTTCGTTACAACAAAGGTATGGCAAATAAAACTCGGAAAAAAATTATATTTGTTTTTCGAGTTATTATTTTCATTTTACGATGTTTTCTTCATTTTTTTTATGGAATATTTGTCTGTCATTGTAAATAAAAAAAAATAAATTAATTTGTTAAGTTGGTTTCCTTCATGAATTTTCGTACCATATACTATTGCCGGTTTTATTTTATTTATTTATTTTTTGTTGCTCTTTCCGTATATTTCTTTTTATATACTTAAAATGCGTACATATATTAACATATTAATTTACGAGTGTTATTGATAAAATCCTTCAAAACCTTCTACAGGGAACAACAAGCATAATGAATATATTTTAATGATGCACTTATAGATTATTTTGCATTGTAATAAATGTTGTTGTGTCTAATCCTCAGTGACCTGCGCTACCTGATGGCCAATTGTCTAGCACTCTGGCTTTTGACACCACAGGTTTCAGGTTCGAATCCCTCTGGTGGCATGGATGTTTGTGAGTGGTTCGGAATCCACTTTAAACTGCAGATCCCGGTCTAATGAGCCCAAAGTGTGTACAAAATGACGGTAGAGCGACAAATCAAACCTCAGTGTCCTGCAGTGAGTATCCTATGAGTAGTCTACTCAGGGATGGAGGGAAGGGGGATGCTTTTGTTGTGCCATTAGGGATCATTTTTAGGGAGAATTACCGCGCAATTGCGTATCGTATCGGAGAAAGCCCGGAAAACTCCCAACAGGTAGTCCGACTCATGAGGCAAGATGCTGAACATCACAAACGCCATCGAGCCTCCTCGTTTTTTGAAACAGTGTCTACAACAAAGGCTCCAGCGGATTGTAATAACTAAAATATATCAGTGCTGTAAAATTTATGTTCTAAATAAAATTTCGATTATTGATGAACTCAAGCTCTTTTCGGTTTTCTTTATAATTCATGTCCAAATCCATTTTCTTAAATAATTTTATAGAATTGTTATTTGATAGAATTCTCAGTTTCAAATGCGTTTCTTGTTCTGTTAAAACATTAGAGTTGAATCTTCAAAAGATTGTAAAGGACAACGACTCGAAATCAGCTGTAGCTTTTTCTTAATGTTACATATGCATGAAAAGACTGTTTGCATTAATTATTGTTGAAAGCTTTAAAGGAAGCACAGACTTCCCTGCACTTGTTAGTGGCGGAATTGAATGCCTTTTGCCTTTGTTCCTAACAATAGGTACTTTATATCAGTTGTCTTGTCACGTCTGAAGCCCAATCATACGACCCACGGAGCTTCGATGATTCTCTGTACTGTTTCTCATTCAAGAAGCTTAAAGGGTCTGGTGGGGACAAAAAACAACAGCTTGTTCAGATATTCTTATAATAATTTCATCTCGGTTGCATCGTTGAGTGAAAAATAATGCTCCGTACTTAGAAATATGCCTCAACATATGTAATTGTATGATATTGCATCACAGTCACGTTTGCAGTATTATATCTCTGTAGGGATTTTTAATTTCCTTGCATTTTATAATCTCATTTTCCTAAGGTCATATTTATGGACAACTTTTTCTGTTTTATTTTTAAATAGAAATTTAATTAAGTCAATTTTAAGTTTAAAAGTTGTTGTTGTTGTTTCTAATCCCACTTGGCTGGCCAAGCCCACAAGCCCATATGGACTCATGATTGAAGGGGAAGGAAGCAGCTTCTGTTTTGATGGAGCACCCGTAGGTAGAAGCCTGACTTTTGCTGCGTGACGCTCTTACAGTCATAGAAGACCGGGACCTACGGCTTAAAGTGGATTCTGAACCACTACAAACATCCATGGCACCGCCGGGATTCGAACCCGAAACCTGTGGCACCGAGCGCCAGAGCGCTAGACACTCGGCCATTCAGGTCCCAAAGTTCTATTCTCGTTGTTGCTCTTATTTTGTAAAAATTATGATTTCAAAATATTTTTTTCGATTTTAATATTTTTTTTTTATTAATTTGATAAATATTATACTAAACAGATTTGGTTTGTCACTCTACGATCATTTTGTACACACTTTGGGCTAATTAGATCGGGACCTACAGTTTAACGTGGATTCCGAACCACGAATAAACATCCATGCCACCGCCAGGATTCGAAGCTGAAGCCTGTGATACGAAAGGCCAGAGTGCTAGTCAATTGGCCATCACACCGCATTATATTGAAATGATATATGCGTAATAAGATATAATGTGTGTAATAATACATATTTAATATAAAGTTAATTAGAATTTTTTGTTGATTGCATTTATTTAATTTAATGAGTGCATATTTTTTTATTTATTTATTTTATGATTCTCTTTGAGAATTTATTTTGTTCCCCAAGCATATGAAACCCGGTAAAATATGTAAATCTAAAATTGATTCTTATTTTCTTCTTGTAATAGATTTCCATGTTATCTAATTTAACAATTATGAAAGATTATTTCATAAATAGCAATTTTTCATACTTTTTTCATGATCTTAAGGAAGCATTGATGAATATGCGATGTCTCTTGTTCTCTAATGTTACTTATATAACAAAAAATAAATTTCCAAACAATTTCAAAGAAATGAGCGTAATAATTAAAGAATAATAAATCAACTTTCATTTTAATTACTTCAAAACGCATTTGCATAAGTAACATTTTTGAGCTAATAAGTCTTCAATATTTTGTAGTCTAAAATTTATAACTAAAACATTTTTAAATCAGAAATCTAATTAAAAATTCTTATTCACAGGAAATTAAAAAAGATCAATAATTCTAAAATTTGTAAATAAAGCATTGTAAACTCTTTACAATTAATTCGTGTTTTTTTATACTGAATTTCATAACATCTTCGTTATAATATTTCGAGTAGTCATTATATATTTCAACCAAAATTATGATTTAAATCAGATTTTTTTAAACCTATGAGAAATGACTTGAATTTCTTTTAAGGATGTGCACTGACACCTGTACTTCTTTTAACTAAAATACTTTACAAATTAGTTAATAATTCTTCATTAGAAATTATTTAAATTTTTTGAAATATTCTTATTTCAATTACAGTTTATTAAATTGCGAGAATAGAACTTTTAAACAGAAAAGTGACTTTAAATTAAATTTCTATTTAAAAGGGGAAAATAGAAAAATTGTCAATAAAAAATCTCTCAAATAGGACCTTAGGAAAATAAGATTATAAAATGCACCAAAAGTAATAATCCTTATAGAGATAAAGCACCACAGTC